>LR990288.1:26317500-26917500 GCA_905147355.2 Apotomis turbidana
CCAATACTTGTCATATAAGACTGTATTACTTGACATTTAATGGTTTTTGACCAACTCAGAAGTTTGATTTTTTCACAGCTTCAAGGGGCTGTAGGCTTAAGTATTATATATGGTTTTTATTTCAACTCGATACCTCCACGAGTTCCCGAGATAAAGGGTCTTGACAGACGGACGGATGGACGGATGGACGGACCGACGGACGGCCAACATTGTGGTCTTATAAGGGCTCCGTATTTTCCTTTTGAGGCATGGAACCCTAAAAATGGTTTAAACTCGTCGTAGATCAGTCGCGGCGGCGGCCAATAGAACACCATCGAATCGCAAATATTGGAGCTATATCCGACTTCTACGACGTGAGTAAACCCGTCTCATAATTGCTTCATAATGCCTTCGAGTGTTTAATGTTGTTTCTTTCTCAGGCTCCACAGTCGGTGAAGCAGAAGGAAGCCATAAAAGCACAACTGGCGAAAGAGAGCGCTATACGAGAGAGATTGGCTGCCGTAAGTATATCCTTATTTATATATTGATTTGTTTTTATTTCTCCTCTGTTTTATCATTAGAGAAGATATGTTTTAAGGTTAAAATTTATTGAATATCAAAACAAGCAACTTGTAAGAAGATACACTTGAGGTATCTCGTCAAATTAACGTTTAATGAGATGAACTGGTGATCATAATTCGTTAAATATTACGGCCTGGTGACTTTATCCTAGGAATTAGTATATCAAAAACTGATAGCAGGTACCCCAAGGATATTTATGTGTGGTTTGTGTTCCAGCTAAATACTGAAGTTGAGATTGCGGTGCGGCTGCTGGACGCGGTAGGCACCGGCTCGGCGCATGCTCTGTGTCTTCATGCGCGGCGCGTCGTCCCTGCATTACTAGGTGAGCATTTTGTATATTTCACTAGTAAAAAAATCCATAATAAATATACAAAAGGCCGAACTGATTTTCTTGATTTATGTCTAAGAAAATTCTGTCTTATTTGAATAAAATAAATAATTAGTTGATATCTGCAGGAGCGCTGCGGTCGCCGCTGGCCGCGGAGCCGGCGGTGGCCGCGCACCGCCGCCTGCCCATGCTGACGCCGCAGTCGCTCAAGGATCAGGTCCACATGCTCACCATCAGGTACCACCATAACTCTGCTGCTTTTACATCCTGATTGTGACGAGGCAGTAAACCAGTTAGCCCTGACATTACACCACCGTTCTACATATCAACTGCTCTACTACCGTTGAATGAGTTGCTGTTTACTGGCCAAAACTGATTTGCCAACTTTACAAGGTTTGAGAAAACCTTCATCGTGTTAATTTATTCGTACACCAGTTGCTCGACAGCTCTAATGATCGACTAGCTGTGCCCGCGGCTTCGTCCGCGTGCAATTCGGTCTGTGTCACTAAGCTGCTAATACCTCACCGTTCAAACCTTCCCTGGACTGCGACAAACATTTCAATACCAAAATCAGCTAAATCTGCCCGGCCGTTCTCAAGTTTTAGCGAGACAAACGAACAGCAATTCATTATACATATGATCGATTTAACGTTCAAGAATGTCGCTGACGACTGTCATGTGACCAGAACAGCCTCATAAGCTCTCATTTGGCAGACTCCACAAGCCGCAATGCGACCTGGCCCCGTCGTGGGAGGAGGAGGAGCTGGGCGCGGCGACGGCGCGCACGCTCGCGCGGCTGCACGACGCCACCGTGGGCACCAGGGAGCGCCCCGGCGCAACGCTCAACGCGCCGGGGTTCTGCTATATTTTCTCGCTACTCAAACTTGGTAAGTGATCGCTGCACAAATCGTTTGTGGAATTTATTTATTTATTTATTTTATTCAAGGAGAACCAACAGCTAAAATTTTAATTATGACATATAAAAGGAAAACTTAAATAGAATTTACAGAGCCAATTACAGGAACTCACAGATAGACACCGTATATGAAACATATAAGTAACAACGCGCATTATTAATACGGCGCGCACACACAGCAGAAATACGTATACACTTACAGTTTATCCTTGAAGCCTTCCTAGGCCAACAACACAAATACTTAATACTAAACTGCACTAATAATTCAGTGAATAAAGGATTTTGACCTTACAAACGGTCCGGTAGTTTTGAATTTTTGATATGTTGTCTAGGATGGTTAGTCAGTGTTTAAAATGCAAAATGCACAATTCCCACCCCTCCGCGCCCGCCGCCATATTGAAAAAACCAGCACTTACTTCATATTTTTGCTCCTATCTTCCTTTAGGAGCATTTTAGCTAGAAGAAAGCTTCCACAATGTTATAGAGAATTAAATTTACTACATTCTCCATTTTATATTTTGTTTCTAGGACAGATAATTATCTCCATAACTATCTGTCCTAGAAACAAAATTTGAAATGTAAATTATAGTAAATTTAATTCTCTACAACATTGCCCAAGCACTATTCTAGCTAAAATGCTCCTAAACGAAGATATAATCCAGAAGTTTGTTTTTCAGTAAGAAATAGCGATTTTTTACGTTTTTTTAAATGTGGATATCTCCGTAACTATCTGTCCTAGAAACAAAATATAAAATGGAGAATGTAGTAAATTTAACTCTCTATAACATTGGTGAACCTTTTTTCTAGCTAAAATGCTCTTAAAGGAAGATATGAGCAAAAATATGAAGAAAGTGCCGGTTTTTTCAATATGGTGGCGGGCGCGGAGGGGGGGGGGAATTGTGCATTTTGCATTTTAAACACTGACTAACCATTCTAGACAACATATCAAAAATACAAAACTACCGGACCGTTTGTAAGGTCACCAATAGTACTTTAGTCTCTATTCACCTAATTATAACACGAGATCTTTCACGGGAATTTTGACTTAACCCTTGGAAAACTAGAGGAAGTCATAGTTACCAAGCACCCGTTACTTTGAACTGGTTTCAGCTGACGCCACGATGGCTGTTCTGTCGTAAATAAAACGTATATGATCTCTAAATCTCTCTTTGAATTGAACATACTTACGAGTAGGTGTCATGATTGTTGTCCCCAGGCATGTCGCAGAGCTCGGTGAAGGAGTCCGCCGGCACGATGCTGGGCGGGCTGGCCGTGATCAGCACGCACGCGGCGCTGCGCGGGCCCGAGCCGCTGCTGCAGCCCGCGCTGTTCCCCACCGACGACATGTTCCGCACGCTCATCGACCTCGTCGGTCAGTCCATAAATAGCCTAACAAGTGTCGCTTCGCCCCAGAGATAGTGGCGCTACAAACAGCTTTCATATGCCAATAATGTGCATACGTCATATATTTGCATTATAAAACGTCCCTAGCGATTTGTCAAAGATTTATCACTAACCAAATTCAAAACGTTGTTTACCGGAATGCTGCTCAATTATTCGTTCTTCTTGCGAAATTAACACTGAATCCTATTTAAAAAACTTTTTTCCATCACTGTGCATAGTTTTGGCTTTATTATGTCGTCGTCGTTATGGCGTCGCCTCACCGTCGCCGCGAGGTATGTCAGCGGTGTTGGCCCGGTGTCGTTACGTGCTTGTATTTGGTTGACGCCGGGTGGACCACGAGCTTAATGAGTTGAGGCGGCGCTGGTCCGGTGCCGTGAGGTTAGCTGTACGATTAAAAACTGCTGAACCACCATATAGAAAACCATTCTGTACATGTTTTGATGCCTGCCGTATACACATTTAACTTAAAACTTAACGCTAACGCGCGTATATGTGTACAGGGAGCACAAAAGGGCGCGTGCAGGCGGCGTGCACGGTGGCGCTGCTGGAGACGGGGGACATGGCGTCGCACGGCTGCGTCACGCACGAGGACGTCGTCTGCTTGCTGGCGGGCCTGCAGAACCCGTTAGAGGTAAGCCAGTCAAAGGTGCACGAGTGCCGACACAGCACCCTAGAGTGTTTTTGTAAAACCGGAGGCGCGAAGGGAGAGCAGCCCTGGTCTGCCGTGACTAAGCACGGTCGCCGCGGTTGTTAGGAATCGCGAGGGAGACCCGATATTCTACTGTTTTGAATAAAAAGAACAGATCTCACACTACGCGCAACTATAAAAAGCATTGAAAATGAAATGTAGAAATACAGCGCACGATAAAATTTAACAAATTTGTTTTCTGACCTCGCGCGTAAATGGTCCTTCATTTTTGTCTGCTCTCCGTCTAAGATGGCTGAAACTGTAGCTTAATTCGATCCCGACATCTGATTTCTTCAGTTTCTTAAATAACAAGCTCAATATAAGAAATTCTCGATACAAGTCGGGGAAAGATTTGAAAAATTGGTCAAAATTTAGAAAATCTCGAGATTTACCGACGATTTCGGGAATTCAGATTGCATAGACGCATATTTTGACATATGAATATGACCCGTCCGCGTACCTCTTATATCTCCGAAACCACAGGCAAGTGCCATAATTTTATAAATGGGGAACTATACTCGATCAGGAAAATATAACAACATTTTCAATAAAATAAGCCGATTTGGCATCAATTTTTAAAAAGAAATTGTTTGACGACTCGCTATAATAACATATTTAAAACGCAGTATTATTTCTCATACAAATGACGAATGAAGTTGCCTATTTCTTTATTCATTATCCAAAGAAAGTTACACAGCATTACAGTAATAAAAACCAAGGTACTGTGAACTACAAAATTACATATAAACAAGACTTAAAACTAGTTAGATTTAGGCGGCATAACGGCGCGGTTCCGTTGCGGCGTCTGATCCTGGTGTAGGGTTCGGCAGATTGCCCCGGAACTGCCGAAACACGACAGCCTTCGGCCAGAAGTCAACGGTCGGGTTCGGTCAGTCAGAGCCTAATATAAGGTTCTCATTTTTTCATCGTCAGGTTGTGCGTGACGCAGCGTTGCGCACGCTACTGCGCATCGCCAACCGCTTGCCGCCGCTGTTCGAGGTCAAGGAACAAGCGCTGGAGATCACCAAGCGGCTGTTCGTGGCTACCTTCGACGTCTCCGAAGACAATAAGTGAGCTTAGCTTTGGCTGTGGTTTACTTTATTCATTGTAAAATAAGTTGAATCTGTTTTTAGCACGGTGTACGAAGATATATTTCCGTCATCAGAATTTAGTTCGTTTTAATCAATAGAACGGCGGAAATGCTTAAGAGGCCGTAAGTAACTCTCGTACCTGCTAGTGGAGAAATCAAAGGACGCATTCTCATTATGCTCGTTCTGCCTTCCTGCTCCTACAGCGCGCAGCGTTGTTGCGAAGTCCAACGTCTTCGGCGCGTGGATGCTCGGTTTTCGGCTTAGTCATCATGTCTATAATTTTGTACTATAGTTTAATTAAACTATTGATACAAAGATATCAAAGCTCAAAGAAAGATTGAAATGAGGTACCTGGGAGACGAGACCGGGAATCGAACCCGGTACCTCTGGATTGCCGGTCCAGTGCGTTAACCACTTCGCTACCCGAACTCCAACCAACCTTTCGAATTTTTCCTTATGCTTCGTGTATCGATCTTTCCATTGTTTCTTTGAAAGGTTTTTACACCTAAGCGATCTTACAGCACTACTTTACAGCAGTGAACGAGCAAGCGAGAGAGGGCGTTGTTATTTTTTATTGTGGTGTGTACCCACCATTCATTTCATTTCATAAATTTATAGTTTCATTTAGCGTTCCATACCCAAAGTGTAAAAACGGTATTGAGACGATAGGCACGCTTATTTGTTTGTAATGTAACAGGAAGCTAGCGGCGGAGCTGTGGGCGCTGGTGCCGGACGCGCAGCCGTGGAGCGTGGACGCCGCCATGCTGCCGCTGCTGCTGCAGGAGGTGCAGCACCCGGCGGAGGCGGTGCAGCGCGCCGCCGCCGCCGCGCTCGCGCAGCTCGTGCACGCCGCCGACGCCGACGCCGACGCCGACCAGCAGGAGAAGGGCGGCGCCGAGCGGGACACGGAGAAGGGCCCCGCCCAGCCCGCCGCGCCGCACATGACCAGGGCCCAGGTGCTGCGCGCGCTGCAGGATATATACTCCGCCAAGTTGCCGGTGAGTTTATGTCATGGGGGCAAACGGGCGAACGGATCGCGCGTGATGGTGCGCGATGACCAGGCCTCGGAATTTCGTTCGCACGGTAGGACTAATGGAGAACTATGGAGCCGTTATTAACATTAAAATACAATTCATACTCATAGTCATTCATCTATTTCATTCCAAATTGCCTTTATGGTTAATAATAATAACATTGCCAAGCATTAAATGACTAAAATTATAAATATATTTTTTACAATATTTATAACTCCTAATTTAACTCAATTTATTGTCAATATCATGCACATTCTAGTCATAAATGGATATTCGATCAATATAGAACCCAATTTACTCCAGAAAACATGGATAAAGTTGCAAATATTTACGTATTTTATGGTGGCAAAATATTAATATTAATAGTATATTCTTCTAACTTTGTCTTTGACTACAAAATTAAAATTGCGAATAAGTTATGAATATGAATAGTATTTTAATGTTAATATCAGCTCCATAGCTCTCCATAAGTCCTACCGTGCGAATGAAAGTCCGAGGCCTGGCGATGACCGTCACCCATAGACACCTGCAACGCCAGAAGAGTCATAAGTGCGTTGCCGGCACAGGTGGGAGTACGCACTTTTCTTGAAGGCCGTGTCGGTCTGAAAATATCGCAAGCGACAATTCATTCCACAATGCGGTCGTGCGAGGCAGGAAATTTCTAGAAAAACGCACAGTTGTGGACTGCCAACTGTCTAAGTGATGACGATGAATGGTTTGCCGCGTAAAACGATGGAGGATAGATGCGGCAGGACTCAATCCGAACAAAAGCAACTATTTGTGTACAGCAACTATTTGTGAGTTCCTGTAATTGGCTCTGTATTTCTATTTAAGTTTCTATATGTAGTGTATTAGCTGTTGGTTCTCCTAAAATGAATAAATAAATAAAATAAAAAAAGATGCCGTGGGAGGCTCTAGATGTATATGCAGCGCCATGGAGCCTCGCCGTCGGCAATCGTGTGGTGTTTGTTTGTTGGCAGCTGATCCCGGCGAAGGTGGACCAGTTCGGGCACGAGGTGGCGGCGGCGGTGGACGAGCACGGCGCGCGGCGCGGCTGCGGGCTGGCGCTGCGCGCGCTGGCGCCGCACGTGCGCGCGGACGACGTGCCCGACCTCATGCGCTTCCTCGTGGAGCGCGCGCTCGCCGACCGCCACGACGAAGTCCGGGAGGAGATGCTCAACGCCGCCATGGCCATCGTCGAGATGCACGGCAAGGTTAGTCATACCAAGGATTATACATATGGATTGACAACCTCGTACAAAAAAACGTACTCCAGAAGAAAGCTCAAATACCGTCTTATTTCTAGATGGCGCTGATTATAAGACGTAGATGCGCAATGTTTTATTAAACGCATAATAGATGTCATTGTCGCTAAGCGTTATACCAAAAAGAGACAGCGTGGTATCTGTATAGTTCTTAACTAGATGGCGCTGAAACTACTCGTGTTGATTTCTTAATCACGAATAATCAAGCAGACTGCACGTCTAGCATGAACTTTGACACGCGACTCATGTCGCGCGAGATAGCATCATCCGTCACTATCTCATAGTACTGTACAGATAGAGACAGGTAGTATATCTCGCGCGAGAAAGAGTCGCGTGTCAAAGTTATGCTAGCCGTGATCGTTATTGAATAGGTACAGCCAACGTCATAAGTCATAAACGTACGTCCGTACTTTCCTAGCGCTCCAATGATATCATATCTATATCATACATTAGCCAGAACTACCTATACGACAACCCGTTCAGAAATTCGTGGCCATTTATGTTCGCCTTATTACATTGAAATAAGTAGGTAATCAAAAGTTTACCTGATCTCACGGAAAAAGAGAGATGGCAAACTCATTGCGCAGTCATGACTACTATGCAATGAGTTTGACACGACTAATTTGTACGAGAGATTAGGTACTTAAGTATACCTATATTTATAATTATTACCCTTTGCATTAAACTATTTTAAGTAGGTATTACATAAGTACCCGAGTATATTAATACTACGAGTACTAATACTGGCTTAAATAGTAAATAATACATTCTGCTAGTTATTTTTATTGTATATCTTTATTATGAACAATGATCAACGAAAGCACACCAAAATTTTAACACACTTTAACAACATACGGCACACTATAAAGTTCAATATGAAGAAGTAATTATAAATACTAGTTAAGCCCATTTTATTCCAATTGGTCTTTGGTCAAAATATCTCACTTCATCATATTCAAAAATCGCTGAATCGCGATTATTTCTGCTTTAATTTGACGTAAGGCATACTTATATAGGTAGCCATAATACGACTTGTCAATTTCAATCTTCTGTACCGTTAAATGCCTCCTTATGTGTTCCGTACTGAAAGAAACTTTAGGAATCTTTAATCAACACTTTAAGCACGCCAAGAATAGAGTTTTCTCTACGAATAGAGTCTTCTTTAAACCTATTTTTTTCTTCAGCATATATTTCTAAAAGCTTTCGCTTCCGTCTTTCTTTTGGCGTTATGCCTCTACTACCATACCAGTGAGATTTTAATTCTGGTTCATTGCATTACAGATGATTTCAACTGAAAATTCAAATTCGCATTGCACCCATAATTTAATCATAAAATTCAGCGCTTTAGATGCAAAACTTCAATACTTTCTAAAATTAGTATTTGCTTTGGCATAACATGTCATTCATTACCTAAAAAATATAGAACCTATATGAATTTGGTGTAGTAGCATGGCAGCACGCTATTTAAGCCTTTTCTTAAACTGTTTAAACTAAGCAATCTTGTGATGCTAACCTTGTCAAAATAAAATAATATTCTTACAATGAAGGTTGAGGATTGTCATTTGAAAACTATTTATTAACCAGTCATAAATTTTGATAATAAACCTCCCTTAAGCGGAACGTAAATCGAAAATAGCAAAACTATATTACAATAAGCATCAATCAAAAACTAATGACATTTTCATGACGTTACATTCAAACTGAAAGAGACAAAACATCATTTGACAGTATATCACACTTACCTATAGCACTATGGCCAGTACATGGCCAGGCTTACTTCAAAGGCTTGACTTGAAATATTTCATCCATAATAAATACTTAATCAACCATAAAAGCCTTAAAAGCGAAAAATGACTCTCAGTGAAAAAACTTCTCAACATATCAAAAATTGTAAAAGCACAACGTGGAAACGCCATCTATTGTCAACAAGGTATAACATTACGACACTTACAAAACTCTGCAAAAGTTGTTAATTATGAACACCGTTCTATTTCGTTTATGTCGCTACTGAAACGCCGTTTTAATTCATTTTGATACATACGGAGGCATCTAGTTCCCCGACGATAAAATCTTTATCGGCGTACGCTCCTTACTATGAACATCATACTTCCTTACCTTTTATCTTCCTTGGTCATACTTACCTTTTTAGGGTTCCGTACCCGAAGGCATTGGCGTATCTAAGATTATTTTTCAGGTGGGGCCTGGGTTGGGGCCTGGTCATGGCATATGAATTGAAGTCATGAATTTCTATGGGTAGCCCAAAATCCTGGGGTGGGTACTAGACCATATTGGGTTGGGCACGGCCCACCCGGCCACCCCCCTAAATACGCCAATGCCCGAAGGGTTAAAAACGGGACCCCATTACTAAGACTCCGCTGTCCGCCTGTCACCCGGCTGTATCTCGTGAACCGTGGTAGCTAGACCGTTGAAATTTTCACTGATAACATATTTCTGTTGCCACTATGACAACAAATACTGAAAACAGATTAAAATAAATATTTGAGGGGGCTCCCATACAACAAACGTGATCGGTTGCGTTAAGTGTGTACGCGGCGCCATACATACCAGGTGCAAATATAACTTGACCCAACCAGTTACAATGGGGATGGGTGTTTGTACGGAACCCTCGGTGCGCGAGTCCGACTCGCACTTAGCCGGTATTTTTTATATAATTTTTTACACAAACTGACCGGTGATTGACCACTCGATAGAGAATGTATTTAGCTCGCTGATTCAGCAATAGCCTATTCAATCTTGCGTTGAAGAGACCCAAAAAGATGCAGTTTTATATAGGTCCTTATGCAATGTGTTACGTTTATAATTTTATAAACATTGGAATATCTGAAATTGACCTGCCCCACGTCGGCCATTCATCCTGAAGTGGGCAAGCTGATGAGATTCGGGCTGTATGAAAGCCACGCCTATAAATATTTAGTCTGGTGTTTAAGATCAAGCCAAACAATATTCTATACTCTAAAAAATTCCATCCGATAATGTGGCAATAATAAATAATAATAACAACTAATCATAGTGGCAGTTAAGCAAATACGGTGAAACAAACATATTTTTGTTTTTTGACCCCGGTTTTTGCCTTATAACACAAAGAAGGGCTTAAATAGCTTAAATATTAGTTATCTGTTCTAATCGTTTTATTGTGGATGTGTATATCAAAACAAGGCGATGAACCGCGTACTATTGTTAGCTATTTGGCATTCTGGTCCTGATATAATTGTGGGTATATCTTATTTAAAAAGAAGAATAATAATTACATATCAGGCGGGTATTCTGACAAAAAAGAATAGGGTGGCGACGGATTTTATAACGGGCGTAGCTCGCAGAATTACATTGTAATTAAACATGAATACAACGAAGGAATTACAATTATACAATTTACTGGAGTACATAGATTTTTCATTGTGGTACCCAAAGGTGTGTGTGGTACCCATTGGGGTAAGCCAAAAAACTGGTCTACCACTTGGACTTACTACTTTGGCTCTGTGACCCAAAGAGGATCTTGGGCCTCTGACAGAAGATAACTCCATTGCCGCGAAGCGTCTCAGTTTTAGCTTGGCCAGATGTCCATATTGCCGGCTGTTCTCGTTTGCAGATCTCATTTCTCATTCTCAATCTATTCTCCTGAAATTCGGTGAGCATGTTCGACAAATTTTTTTCTCGATTAGTTTTTCGTTTTATTTTTTTTATATCATATTTCAACCATTTCAAAAGACTCGCAAGGTCTAAGGTGAGTCGGGGCTATTGTAGCTATGGGGTTATTGTATCTTCTTACCATTATAATGGTCTGTGACCCTTAAAATGGTCTGTGTATGTATAGGATTGTGTATATATACCATTGGTCTGTGTATCCTATATATACACAGACCATTATAATGGTCACAGACCATTATAATGGTAAGAAGATACAATAACCCCATAGCTACAATAGCCCCGACTCACCTTACAGCTAAGTCTACAGCGGAACCATTGGTGTATTTTTCTGTAGCCTAGCAAGCGTCGGTCCGGCCCAGGGATAGTGGCGCTACAAACAGCTTTCATATGGCAATAATGTGCATACGTCATATATTTGCATTATTAAACGTCACTAGCGATTTGTCAAGGATTTGTCATCAACCAAACTCAAAACATTGCTTACCGGACTGCTGCTTAATACTTGATCCTAAATAAATTCTTATCCTAGTGAATAAACTTGAATTTCATCACGATAGTTCTGGCTTTATTATACAAAAAAAATATTTAGCAAAAACTCATGATCATGACTATTGGACATTTTATAAATATTACACTTACACACTGGAATTAACACATAGGAAATATCCAACAGCCCCAAACTAGTCACAGCCTGTATTTTGGGAACCGGGAGTACAGTATACCAATCAGAATTGAAAAAAAAAAAACTGTAATAGAAATAGCCCGTTAATTATATTACCGCATTAATAAAGTGGAGGTAAATTGCAATACAAGATGATACCTATGATATACAATTACTTATTATCGACGCATGTGCGTGTGTGTGAGAGTGTAAATGTTTGTGTGTGAAATACTTGATATTTGTGGAATATTTAGTCCTGTTTCCTTTTTGTTTACATCAGTGACATTCACTGTCTTTCAACGTCAGTTTCCAAAAATTTGTCGTTGCCAGTAAAATAAATGAGTACCTACCTACCAGGAAAATCCGCAATATGGCGCGGACAACACCCTGTTGGGCTACACGTCTTACCAATTTATAATTATCTCACGTTTTCGTCAATAATTAAATACTGATTACCGAGTGCGTGTGGCGTCGACAATGGATAAAAGGTACCACGACCTGACGTCATCGATCCAATAAACACTATCCAACGAGGGTTTATCGCCCCGAAACACATCGATTAGGAGTTAACGCTGCGCAAAAGATAACATCCTTGACACTGATGTACGGATATGGTAATTGAATTCCTACGCAATACGGTATTTGATGACAGCTCAAATCAGCTACTCTTTAAGGAATGTCAAAATCGATCTGTTAGTATGAAATTTCTATGAAGATACTGGGCACTGGCTTGTGACGTCATAAAGTGCAGTAGTCAAAACACGTCTTCTTTTTCGTTTCGGTTCAATTAAAAATAGAATAATGTCCAAAGGTTAGTGGTAGGTTATATGTGTTTAGTGGTTTCAATGATACACATTATTTTCACCACAGACCATAAGAATACTATAGACTGGGTATTTATTTTTATTTATTTTTATTTATTATACAGAATTAGCACTAACAGCTGAACCTTACGTGCTAATTGTTAGTTGTTAGAAGAATACATACATCATTAATTGAACTAGGTAATATACATTATTGCATTATTTACATTATATTATTAAATTAAACTAAACTTCACTACATTAAATTATCAGTATCATTAAATTTAAATTCATATAATAACATTCGATATAATTCAATAAAATTCAACAAAATTCAATAAAATTGGTATTGAGCGGGGCACGCGTAATCGAGCTTATGCCCAAATCCCAGAGAAATGTCAACGTGATGTCAACAGTCACTCAGTTACCGTACGAACGTGCTTGAGTAATTATGTGCCAAAAAATTAGAAATATGCCGAATTGTGCCATTATAATCGTCACAGGCGAAATCTGCATACTCAAAAATATACCTGATACCGTTTAATTTCACTGGAAAGTAATAAAATTCGGTATTTTGTAATATTTCGTAAAATATTGCAGTGCATTATGACAATTATACATTACTAGCTTGACATGGCAACTATTCACGCAACATCTTTAGGAGCACGCAATGTATGCGTCCGTCTGACAATTTAGTGCGGGGGAACAAGCCTAAACCATAAATTGTCGATATTCTTGTATGGAGGTTTTAATGTGAGCCGCTCGTGTTTCATACTAACTTGTCCATTTTAATAATATAATTTACACTTTATCACCTTGTTTTTTTAGGGTTCCATACCTCTATCGAAAAAAACGGAAATCTAATGGCATCACTTTGTTTTCCGTCCGTCCGTCTGTCTGTCTGTCTGTCAAGACCCTTTATCTCGAGAACGCGTGGAGTTGAAATTAACACTATATGTATATATACTCAGGTCTAGGGTCCCTTAAAGCTGTGAAAAAAAATCAAGCTTCTACGTTAACGTGAAAAAAAGATGTCGCCAAAAACGCACATTTCGTCACTCAAGGGAATCAAAGTGATAGGGTACTTCCCGATGACCTAGAACTATGAAATTTGGCAAGTATTACAAATACTTATAAAAATCTGAAATCGCCACATACTTACTATAAATACTAATAAAAATCTTAAAAAATATAGTCCTTTGTACGATACGTTTTCTTTTGTGCAATAAAGATTAATGAAATAAATAAATAGGTAAAATCATATTTGGAGAACTTGGTTGCGTTAAGTTTGATTCAAATTCAAATTCGTTTATTGCAAGAACATAGTAATAAATTAGGTGATACAGGAAATGAAATGAAATGAAATAATTTATTGATAACAGGCGGTTATAGGTCACAAATATCATTACAAATTAAACACTATTAATTTACAATGTAAAAGGTAAGTTATAAAAATCTTCAAAATTATAGAAATTATTCTCGTGGAGCCATTTTTTCAATATTCCTTTAAAACTTGGAACGGAAGCTGCATTTCTTATCGAGTCAGGCAACCGGTTATAGACGGAAGGCCCTGAGAAATAAACGGATCGCTCTGATTTGATAAGTTTGTGCGAAACTGCCACCAGCCTATTCTCGTGCTTGTTGCTACGCAATCTATAATTTGAATTACTCCCCTTGCGCTTGAAAGCATCAAGATGTTCGTGAGTGAACACCGCCACCCGATACAGGTATAAACAATGCAAGGGAAGGATATTCAATTCTTTGAAGTGCTCCCGTGCTGAGGCGTCCGCCTTCAGGCCCACCATCGCTCTAATCGCTCTCTTCTGCATCGCGAACACTCCGCCAGTCCGAAGCTCGGCCCCAGAGCTCAGTTCCGTACGTGAGCAAAGAGTGCACCGTTGCAAAATAGCACTCGCGTACCGCGGCAGGCCCGGCCGTGCGCGCCAGCCGCCGCAACGCGAAGCACGCGCGCCCGAGCCGGCCGCACACCTCGTCTATGTGCGTCTCCCGGGTGCGTCTCATTTCATAGAAAAACAATTAACATATTTTCATATGACCGAACATACGTTTGGTAGAATTTTCAGATTGTATAACAACGTTTCATAGAATGTTCATTTCATATATCGTTATTTCGTAGAAACACAATTGATAGAAAGTCATTTCTTATAACAATCATTTGACAGAATTCACGTTTAATATAATGCACTTTTCTTATAACAATAATTTCATAGAATGTACGTTTAATAGAATGTACTTTTCATAGAATGTACGTTTAATAGAATGTACTTTTCATAGAATGTACGTTTAACAGAATGTATTTTTCGTATAATATACTTTCGAATTCATAAATTACAAAATTTGAACAAGCGAGCGAGCGAAGCGAGCGAGCAAAACCTTTCAGAGCAGATCCGACGTGGCCGGGTTAGGTTAGAAGGTCAGGCGGGAGCGAAGCGTAGCGAGCTCCCGCATGGCCTTCGAGGTTATTTTTTTTTTGCGTACCGAAACAAGTTTTGCTTGTATTCATACTGTTTACATACAAGAACAAATCCACCCAACCACTTCCAGGAAAGTATTAAGTTTGGAGCTAAGGCGGAGTACTGGCAAAAAAAACATACGAGTGAGCGAGCGAAGCGAGCGAGCAAAACCTTTCAGAGCAGATCCGCCGTTGCCGGGTTAGGTTAGAAGGTCAGGCGGGAGCGAAGCGTAGCGAGCTCCCGCCTGGCCTTCGAGGTAAAAAACATACGAGCGAGCGAGCGAAGCGAGCGAGCAAAACCTTTCAGAGCAGATCCGACGTGGCCGGGTTAGGTTAGAAGGTCAGGCGGGAGCGAAGCGTAGCGAGCTCCCGCCTGGCCTTCGAGGTTATTTTTTTTTTTGCGTACCGAAGAAAGTTTTGCTTGTAATCATACTGTTTACATACAAGAACAAATCCACCCAACCACTTCCAGGAAAGTATTAAGTTTGGAGCTAAGGCGGAGTACTGGCAAAAAAAAACATACGAGCGAGCGAGCGAAGCGAGCGAGCAAAACCTTTCAGAGCAGATCCGACGTGGCCGGGCTAGGTTAGAAGGTCAGGCGGGAGCGAAGCGTAGCGAGCTCCCGCCTGGCCTTCGAGGTTATTTTTTTTTTGCGTACCGAAGAAAGTTTTGCTTGTCATACTGTTTACATACAAGAACAAATCCACCCAACCACTTCCAGGAAAGTATTAAGTTTGGAGCTAAGGTGGAGTACTGGCAAAAAAAACAAGTAATTGAATTTTATACATTTTAATTCATAAGCGCGTAAATGATACAAAATAGTCACTCTCTCTTGACAAAAAATCTATGAAGTGTGTATTATGCTATTTGTTTATTCTATTAAATGTTCATTATATTAAGTATGTATTATGTTATTTGTTTATTCTATTAAATGTTCATTATATTAAATGTTCATTATATTAAGTGTTCATTATTTTTAGTGTTTACGAGTATATACGAAACAAAAAATATATGAAGTGTTGTTATAAGAAATGAAAATATATGAACTGATTTTCTACGAAATGATAATTCTATCAATTGATCGATTCTATGTGTTGAAATTATATTATATGTTATTCGATGTGATGAACGTTATACCATTTGTTGTTCTATGAATTATTACACACGCGCGGGACAGGTCGCAGCATACGGCTGCTACCTGCTCAGGTATACCTATACAGTGTTGCTTATGTTCTACCAAAAAGGCATGCTAACAAAATAAAACAATATTCAAATACTTAATTGTTACATATTTCAATTTGTTACTTATGTCAAAAATAATTACTAAAACTCAGAATTTGCAAAAAAATTACATTAATTATAACATTATTTTTATAAGTATTTGCACCTCGTTTGTATGCGGCGCCATACATTTCAGATGCAAACTTAACTCAACCAGGCCAATTAAGATGGGATAAGTGAAGGTTTGTACGGAACCCTCAGTGCGCGAGTCAGAATCGCAGCTGGCCGGTTTTTTTTTTAATTCAGACAAGTAATTTTATTACAGCGAAATCAATAGCAGTGGGTGACAAAATCATTAGATTTAAACAGTATTATTGTTTTGCTAATCCACAATGTAATACGTGCTAGTCAGTTGACGACGAGGTTGGCGCAGTTTTAATGCACCTGCCTACTGAGCCGGCGGTCCTGGGTTCGAATCTCGGCAAGGGCAAATATTTGTGTGATGAACTCGAATATTTGTTCCTGGGTCATGGATGTTATCTATACATTATATTGTTTATATTGTCGTCTACTATTGGTTAGTATAAGGCCAGGTCGAGTTGTGTACGATTGTCCCTTAATTATTTTGTTTACAATGTTTACATTTTATATGATGAAATAAATAAATCTACTCCGTTTATAATTTACCTACTACCTGTTCCAAATGTTGTAAGGTGATGTTTTTATTATTCATATATCACTATATGTAAAGTAAACATTCTGAACGATGGAAAGATTGAGATGGACGCTTCCATGTGATTTCGTCGCCAGAAATTAAAAGGTCTGATAATTTAATTTACGACGTTTACGACCATACAAAATAAATATTTTCAACATGCATTATACATATTATAAGCCTATACATATTATTATTTTATCGATATCGACTATTTTGATTTGATCACGCCCTTAACCTTTAGAATCATTAGATGCATACCGCTGGCAGAGCTTACATTACATTTTCTGGGTCGTTAAAATTAGACCCCGTGTTACAAGGATAGGGTTCAATTTTAAATGTTTTAAAATTGTAACATAAAACCTTGCGATATTTAGCCAGCGTTAATATCAAAAGTGACACTACTGAATTGACGGAAGTAGAAATCAACTTCTTATCAATTTGAGGCTTTGACGTACTGAATCACAAAGTCTCATTTGCCTTTTATTTTATTTCTATTTAAGTTATAATAAAAATAAAGACATTGTCTGATATGGATATAAGGACTAAAATTTTCGATACATTGATCGTAGTAGTGTATGACCACGTAATACGCACACATTAGCTCAGCCAATGTCAACTCACTTCTGTTTGTTGTAAAACCTTATTTTTATACGAATATAATTGTGTGCGTGTAAAAGTCGGCTACAGCGGTGCTAGAACAAACTGCGCTGAATGCCATCTCCATATACTCTGTGATTTTCACTATGGTCTAATACCGTATTGGAAATGGTAAAAATGAAACCTCCTTCTAAATCCTACAAATTTTATAAATTGTGTGGAACAAAGTGTGTGAAAATGTTTGGATGTTTGTTTCACTCAATAGCGTGGAACTTACTTAGCGGATTTAGATGCTAGCCATACTAGAAACAAATGGATCAAAAAAAGGACAACACATAGTTTCCGGTAAGTTCGTTAAAGCCGCTATGAAATGCTATTCGAAATTAAACATGTAAATCTCAAACTGCTTGATTTCCCGGCTCGTTAAGTTCATCTCTTAAACGGCAAACGTTTCTTTAAAACAAACCTAACCTAACATACTGAATTCTATACAAAAATAAAAAAGAATTTGGGAAAAGTAACGTCAAATTGCGTTTTTTTTTAAGAAAACATGATACAACTGTCCAGTCATGTATATTTATTTACACACCTCAGTCGCCTCCGAACTTGGCTGCACAGCCTACTACCTCGTCCACAATCCATATGTCAATCGATCAATGCCCGCATGCACTTGGTCGATAGTATTGGACGTTCCTTAGAAGCGTTGTAATCGCACTCGATTCGCACTAACACATGCTGCCTGTACCGAGCCGAATACTATCTAGTATTTGTTGTGAATATTCCAATCTAATCATATGATTGTGTCAACCCTGATTTATTGCACGGAAATGATTGTACATCCTTAATATGACTATACTTACCTGCGATTGAAGTAATAATTTTTTTATGGATCCTTACGCGATATTTGTACTAAACGGACCGGGGCATGAGTAACTATTATGACTATACCTAGAGGTTTTCCTAGCACGAACCACGTGTCACAGCCTACCCTCACACAGTGCTTGACAAAATAAAACATCGACAATCATATTATCGATAAATACTACTTCAACGTCATAGAGAAAAATCGTAACATGCATTTTCATTTGCTCCTTAACTTAACATCAACGTATAATTATAAGTTTAGTAATCAAAGCTTTTACATTCATAGATCGAATTATCTTAAGAATTAAAAAAAATAATAACAAAGTGACAATTATTCGAGTTTCACGACATTGTAAATATTGAAGTGAAATAATGAAATAATGAACTTTATTCTGCAACTAGGCCACAAGGGCACTTTTACATGTCTGAGTCTGTTGAGAAGAAACGCCGAAAGAAACTCAACAGTCAGTCATTTTTTCAGAAAGCATAAGTAACAACAACTATTACAATGATATGAACTTAACTATACGTAGTTCTACAAGAAAACATATTAAAAGTGTATTTTAAGACATAAGTGAGGAAAATTGTAAGAATAAAATAGAAAATACAAGAAAGCCTGACGGTTTATCACAATGTATGTACGTTTGATATGCTTTCTTATTAGAACTGTGTCCCTTAAACTAGTTAGGTACAATCTAAGAAGGAGTCAGCTACGCGGTTTCTGGTTCAGGCCATGCATTTTTGTCTGTCAGATAGTCCTCTACTGTATAATATGCTTTAGACATTAGAGATTTTTTTAAATATTTTTTGAGAGATGGAAAGGCTAATTTTAAAACATGATCAGGTAACTTGTTATAAAAATGAATACATTGGCCTAAAAATGATTTACTTACTTTACGAACACGAAACTTTCTAATAGCAATTTTATTTTTATTTCTAGTGTTAAAACTGTGGACATCGGATTTTTTTGTAAATGAATCTAGGTTTCTAATAACATACATAATACTCTCATAAATATATTGGGACGCTACAGTTAAAATGTTTATATCTTTGAAAATGTCTATTAAGGAGTCACGAGAATTTAGGTTATATGTCAAATGCACTAGAACTACATAAGTCAGATTGTAGCTCGCCTGTATCAGGTAAAGCATTATTTGCTGCCTTTTGACACTGTCACGACCAGGTAAACAATTAAAACTACCCCAGAAACAAACAGCCAGTCGCCGACAAAGCCCGCCAGGTGGGCGCTGTTATAGTGCCATCTGCTAGGCGGGCAAGCCGGCGGCTGAGTAAAATTGCCGTGCACTGCGATAAGATGTTTTATCGCGATATATCCGTGTCTATTGGGTTTTTCTTCGATTAGGCTTTCAATAAATAGGGCCGCCGCTGTTGACTTCAATTAATGTCTTCAGCACGACTCAAAGCACACTGTGATGGCTCTTGAAATCGCAGCGAGCATTATACTGGCCATTGCCAGCTCCGCCCTGGTGTTCTACCTGTATCTCATTCGAAATTACTCCTACTGGAAAATACGAGGCATCGATGGTCCCAAACCAGTACCAGTTTTTGGAAATATTAAAGACACGGCACTTCGGCGCACTACTTTCAGCGAGCTGTTTAGGAATTACTACGAGTCTTTTCCCGAGAGTAAAGTGGTCGGTATATACCGCGCCTGGCACCCCGCCGTGCTGGTCCGAGACTTGGACGTCCTCAAGCTAGTGATGATCAAGGAATTCGACAGCTTCTCCGATCGTGGCTTCAGCTTCAGCAACAAAGGGCTCGGGTTCAACCTCTTTAACGCCGAGAGCGACGACTGGCGGATGCTGCGCACGCGACTCTCTCCATTGTTCACCACGGGCAAGCTCAAGAAGATGCTGTACCTGATCACCGAGCGCGCGGACAAGTTCCTCGAGTACCTCGGGCCGGCCGTCGAGCGGTCCCCCGAGCAGAACGTGCACACGCTCGTCCAGAGGTTCACCATCGGCAGCATCGGCGCCTGCGCCTTCGGCATCGACATAGACACGAACGACGTCGACAACGTCTTCGAGACCCTGGACAATCTCATCTTTACCAGAAACTTTACCATCGAGCTGGAGACTATGTACCCTGGCATTCTGAAGAAGTTCGACATGTCCTTGTGGCCGAAAGCGATCAAGGACTTCTTCTACGGACTAGTCAACGATATCTTGCGCGAGCGCAACGGCATGGCGTCCAACAGGAAAGACTTCATGGACTTGATGCTGGAACTGAGGACCGCGGGCGAGTTACAACGCGTGAAGCGACACGCCGACGACAAGGACCGCGTCCTTCAGATCACGGACGACGTGATGGCGGCGCAAGCGTTCATCTTCTACGCGGCCGGCTACGAGACCAGCGCCACCACCATGGGCTTCCTGCTGCACGAACTCGCGATGCACCCTGAAGTGCAAGAGAAGGTTGTACGCGAGATCAATGAAGTCCTTGCAAAACACAATGGAGAAGTCAACTACGAATGTATCAAAGATATGGCGTACTTAGGACAAGTGTTTGATGAGACGCTACGAATGTACCCAGTGGTGGACCCGATTCCTCGACTGGCTATGAATCGCGTCGTGCTCCCGGAGACAGGCGTCACCGTCGAGAAGGGCATGGGCGTTCTGGTGTCCGTCAGCGGCATCCATTACGACCCCAAGCACTGGGACAACCCCGCGGAGTTCAACCCCGATAGATTCTCGCCGGAGAACTCGAAGGGCAGGCATCCGTGCGCTTTCCTGCCTTTCGGAATCGGACCAAGGAACTGCATAGGTGAGATTCAATTCTATCTTCATGTCAATGCAATTGGGTACTTTAAGTTTTACAAAGGTATCCAAATTATTTGTTTCCCGATAGTATACGTTATTTATTTGCAACTATGTATACAAAATTACTTTGGTTTATATGAATTTAATAAGGCAAATAAAAAAACTGTTAATGTTACGACTACTTTTCAATATGTTGCTTAATAAGTATTAAATTAGTAGGTTCTGAACCCAAATACCGTGTACTATGGGGAACAATATAATATGTATACCTTTGTAAAACTTAACGTTCTCAATTAAGGCTAGTTCTTTGGCGTTTAAATTATCGTTCATCGCTGTCACTGAGTTTGAGTAATAGTATATTGTGTCATAAGGGTAGTAAGTAGGGGATTACTAACGAAGGTCTATTAGAAGCCCGACGCCGAAGGCGGAGGGCTTTTAAAATCCTGAGTTTGTAATCCCCTTACTACCCGCCTTACACACAATATTTTTCATCACATTTGGGAGCAAATAACAAATACATAAGACAAAAATAAACATTAAACGATAACGATTGACAACCAACTTTTTTCTGTATATATTTTTTTAATTTACTATAAGCAACTGGCAAAACGGCCATCAGCTTAAAACAGAAAACAAATATACACAGAATCTTACCATATTGTTATTTGTTTAATAATAGTATTAAACAATTAACAACACCGTAATATTATAAAACTTAAATATGAACAGTAAGTTTGTTAAAAAACTAAATAGTTCCTAACCAATAATTTTATTTCTTTTTTTTTGTGTCGTCTACCACAGATAGATAATGCTAAGAACTGCGTTTCGTTTAGAAACTTGACAGGCTATATTGCCAGATTGTAACGATAATTCAAAATTTAATTTAATAAAATTATTGCAAAATACACTTAAATAATTGTAAAACATAAATATGAATGCAGTTACATATACCGTATTAATTCAATACACATTAAAATTTGCTGGTAGGCAAGTTTTGTTGATACAACAAAAAACCTTGGCTGGATTAAAACCTCCTTAGTCTGAAGTAATCTGCGAGTGCGTACTATATTTTTAAAACTAAAACCATAACTCCCGAGGGAGTTATAACAATTTATAACTCCCGCGGGAACTATATAGGCATTTGTCCTTCAGTACACCTGCATGTAATACCATCTTTTACGAACAAATGTGATGAAAAGTAACAAACTGTATTATTTGGACGCTGTCTATTTTGTTAACAAAAGGACAATTCAAACGCAGGATCTAGTCTCCTCACTTATTTCTTAAGTTCTACCCAGGTATGCGTTTCGCGCAAGTGCAGTCAAAGGTGTGCCTGATAAAGTTTCTGCGACGGTACCGCGTGGAACACTGCGCGCGCACGCGTCGGCACTTGGAGTTCGATCCGGCGCGTTTGGTGCTGCGCTCCAAGCATGGTCTGCCGCTGCGTGTCGTCCCGCGCGCCGTCATCCACAATGACACACTCTTCCGTGGAAACTAGACAAATGGGATTTTAGTTTAAGCAAATAAGTACCCTTGACACTAGCTGCTCAACTTAGAAAGCTGAAGAAGCTTGCTATCATAAATGCATGCGGTCTGACGAGACAGTAACTGGTAAAGACAAAGCCGACGCATCAATGTAAACCGGACCGCAGCGGAGAGCGCGGCCTGGAGTACCGTTAACCGACAGCGATGGTAGGCGACCCGTCTAGCTCGAAGGACCAAATGTTGCGTCTAGTGCCTTAATTAGTATTCTTGTGATTAAATACTAGATTTTATTAATTTACTAGTGTCTACTGTCTAGGTAGCGTTGTAACGAGCATTGTTATAGGTAGTTTGAAGATAATTTTATTAAAAATTTCGAGAGACATATTTAATTATTGTATTAAGCGGTATACACTCACGTGAAATTGTCAGGAACGGCCCGACATGTTTCGAACTCATATGGAGCCCTTCATCAGGGACGGCTGCCCGTACAACTGCCTGAGGAAGGGCTCCATATGAGTTCGAAACATGTCGGGCCGTTCCTGACAATTTCACGTGAGTGTAAACCGCTTAATACAATAATTAGTTTGAAGATATCTGTATCTGTGATATTTTATAATCACGACGGAAAAAGTAGAACATACTCGTAGGCTGATGTGTTGTACCAAATATTATGTGTTTAGAATTGAACATTATCTTTTATTAGGTCTGAATATTAGTGATGTCTGATCAATGTCTTAGATAATGTATGTGCGTAGGTATATAAGTGCTGTTTTTACCTTATGTCGTAAGTTTACTTCAAATTTATGTTTTGAATACAGAGAACTGATTAAATATATTTTGTTCTATTTTTTCCTCCAATAAGATTATTCCCCCGGGCCTTCATTTAATATACATAAAGGCGTCAAGCAAGGAGATCCGCTGTCATTTAAGCTGTTCACCTGTACCCTTGAGCAAATATTCAGGAAGCTGGCGCCCGAATGGGTGGGTAAGGGTATTGTTGTTGATGAGACGCGATTAACAAATCTGCGTTTCGCCGACGACATTGTCCTGTTCTCAACATCAGCTACGGAACTCTGTGTCATGCTACAAGACCTAAGCAGAGCAAGCCTTGAGGTCGGACTAATGATGAACATGTCAAAGACTAAACTCATGACCAACAGCTCCCAGAGAAGAGTAGAAGTGGATGGTGGAAGAATGGAATATGTCCATGAGTACATTTACCTGGGCCAAATAGTCTCCTTCCAGGCTCGACAAGATAAGGAGGTCGCAAGACGTACCGAGAATGCCTGGAGGAGCTATTGGTCTATGAAGAATCATATGAAGGGAAACCTTCCAATATCGTTAAAACGGAAACTCATGGACATGTGCATTCTTCCAATCCTGACCTACGGAGCACAGACTTGGTCTTTGACAAAAGTTCAGAAGTCCACCCTCAAGGTTTGTCAAAGAGCCATGGTACGCAGAATTCTGGGCGTAAAACTAACTGACAGAATCAAGAACACAGTACTGCGTTCCAAAACGCTCGTAGCTGATGTAGCCCAAGCGGCCGCAAAGCTGAAATGGGACTGGGCCGGACACGTATCTCGCATGCCGGACGACCTGTGAGCTAAAGTTACCACCGAGTGGGTCCCACAAAACAGCATCCGGCGTCGTGGTAGACCTCGAAGGAGATGGCGAGACGAACTTGACGCCTTTCACCGAGACTGGTGGGAGATTGCTCGGGACAGGGACGCATGGAAGAATGAGAGGGAGGCCTTTGCCCAGCCGTGGGACAATATAGGCTCTTAATAATAAAAAAAAGATAATTCTTTAGTTCCTGCCTCACAGAACCGCTGGGATAAATAGCTTTTTACTCTATTTATTATGACAGTAGCATCTGTTTAGGAAGTACGTCGCCACAAAAGGACTTAGCAATACACCTTAAACTTATAATAACTCAATATTTTCTTCTTCTCAATAACAAGTAACAACTCGCTTTTTTTTCATCGGAGGTTTCGGATTGCTATGAGTCATCTAAAAAAACCCCTACTCCTTACATCTAATTTATCACCGAAATATTTACACATCAAGTATTGATGATATATACAAATGTATTAGCCCTTAAATGCATGAATTAAAAAAACACAATATCATAAAATATTATTTTATTTCAAATAAATGTTTCTTGTTACCAACCAGTAATTCATTTTTGTTTATGTAAGCTGCATCTTACACCATGCATTTAAGGGCACTATCTTGATTTGATTTATAAGTATATCACTTCTTAATCCATGATTTATCGATGCAATAAACAGAGATTACAACCTTCGTAACAACCCGTGTTGGAAAATTTTGTTTCTTTTTGCGCTTCGTAATGGAGATAAGATTAATTAAGTGCGCTGTTATTGAATGAGTGGTATCAACGTTTATAATCGTAATAATGCAAAATGCCTTTTTATGGCGTATCATGTGTTTTTGAAGATCGCTTTGTAAAGACAATATCGCCGGACGTAGTAATATCTATTGGACGTAGTAAAAACCTATGTTGTTAAACAAAATGAAGCACGAGGACTTAAACCTGGTCAATAATTTATAATGTGTATCAATGGTTCCATTTATAATGTATATGCTGGGCTAAAAGCAAGTGCTGTGTCACTCGGTACTGAGCATTTCGTCCATGCTTTAAGCTTTGTGATCCATAGTAATTATATGTTCGTCTACTTGACTCTGAGTTCTCCAAGAAAGAACAAAAAAGACATTCTTCTTAGGAACTCTCTTGAAGCGCTAGTAGAATCAGACAGACTTGTCCTCATTTGATTGACGAACACTAATACAGATTTATGTTAATTCATAACGTTTTGATCATGTAAGTATATATCTCTAGAGAATAGGAGAAGGAAAATGTTAGGCCACCTCATACGACATGATGCTTTTATAAATAACAACATATAACACTAGTTATACTCTCGCGGTTTGAACACATAATTAAAACTTATTGAACCGGGTCTATCGCGATATTTTGATTTACTTTCATTGCCTGACGTTTCAACACGGTTTCACGTGCCGTGGTCCCAGGCGTACAACATAGAAAGAGAGGTTGAGGGGAAGCGAGGAAGAGGAAAGCCAAGAATGAGTTTATATTAAACAAATTAAAGAGAAGACAGGCGTCATGTATTGGGAAGTCAAGAAAGTGGTTATGTATAGTTATATGAAGAAAACTACATATTTCAATAGCTACACTGACAAGTTTGACTCGTAAATTTATGACGATCTCTCCAACAGGAAACGCTGAGCAGCCAGCTGCCAGTTTTCGAGAACTTCCTGGACAAAGCGCCCAAGTCGGGTCTGTACGATGCGGTCCGCCAGAGCGTGGTGCTGCTGGTGGGCTCCCTGGCGCGGCACCTGGAGCCCGACGACGCGCGCATCAAGCCCATCACGCTGCGGCTCATCGCGGCGCTCTCTACCCCCAGCCAGCAGGTGAGCACCTACTTACACAAGACCTAGGCACACTTAATATGTCGCCTGGTGCCAACCAGAACTCACTAAAATTTCTGTCACTACTCTTCAAAACCTGTACCTCTAGCACAACTAAGACACGCGACTCTTTCTCGCGCGAGATATGCCACCTATCCCTTTCAGTACAGTATCGTGAGAGTGACGGGTGATGCTATGTCGCGCGACATGAGTCGCGAGCCATGGTTGTGCTACACAGGCTGGTCTAGTTTGTAGATTGATGCAGAGATTCTATCTTTGCTTTGTTTAAAATAGGTATTTGTTACATAGTGAGTTTTGGTTGTCAACAGACGATGTTTTCTTTGAGGACTTTATACGTATACGCCTAAATTCTGAAGATAGTTGCAAATTTAATTATTATTATGTTCATATTACTCTTATTGTTAAGTAGGTACTTATTCAGAAAAGTGCCCTTGTGGCCTACTTGCAGTTTAGTTCATTATTTCATTATATTTGGAGTCAAATTAATCATCATGCGAATATTTTGTGCGAAGTTTTTTCTGGCTTCTGAGTTGGTCGTTGGTCATTATAGATTTATACTTTCGTATGAAGCACCAAACGAAAACTTCTGTAGACACTTTTTGGTGAGGAAGTATTAGAAGTGTTTTTTCGTTAGTTTAGGAAATTCTGTGACTGCCTCAAGTATATCAATTATAACATGATAAACAATGAATGTTTAAAGTTAGTTGCACCGTCCACAATTTATCTGCTTAGCCCAATGATTGACCAGTCAATCATTACTGCCAATTACTGCCAGCAGTAAGTTCTTTCTTTTGTGCAATAAAGATTAATTAAAACAAATAAACGAATGACTTCCTCAGGTGCAAGAATCCGTCAGCAATTGTTTGCCGCACCTGGTGTGCGCGCCGGCGCTGGAGGGCGAGATCCCCGCCATCATGAACAAGCTGATGAAGCAACTGCTCACCGCCGAGAAGTACGGCGATAGGAAGGTACTTACACTAAATATATTTTGACAGAAAATAAATTCAAGTCAAACATGTCACACAGACGCGAGTACTTACATTTAAAATGGTTCTGGGAGTGTTGTCAAGCAAAAGCCCAGAAATGGACAACGTCAAGAGAAAGTATAGTCTCCTCTTACAATATACTTTGACATTACTTACTGCGCTGACTCAACGACCCAAAGTGGATCTTGGCCTCCGACACAAGAGAACCATTATCTTGAGCTACCTCCCGCTATTTCGGTCGATGAAGTTCAATCAAGTCTTTGATGCCTTGGTCGCCCCACCGGTATCAGGGCCTTCCGACTGAGCGTTTCCCGCGTGGCTGTCCGGTATATGGTATGGATATTTTGACATTGATGACGTTTATTTATGTATTTTTTAACATAGGGAGCCGCGTATGGTATTGCGGGCATCATCAAAGGGCTTGGTATTCTGTCGCTGAAACAGCTGGACGTGATGGGCAAACTGACAGAGGCCATCCAGGAGAAAAAGAACTACAAATATCGCGAAGGTGAGACCGCCTATTTCGTTAGCATCTTACGTTACGTGTCTTGGAATTAATCAATGGAACAATATCAATATAAATCATGTTTTGACCAAATAACAAAAAAAAGAACCGACTTCAGTAAAACTAAAAAACCAAAAATAACCCGTTCAAGTACAGATTGCATTTGACTCACCCTTCGAAGTCGATCCCAAACCACTCAGTTCTTATATTTATATATTATAGTTTACGCGAGGTTTGGCACCGACTTCGAAGGGTGAGTCAAATGTAATCTGTACTTGAACGGGTTATTTTTGGTTTTTTAGTTTTACAAAAGTCGGTTCTTTGTTTGTTTTTTTTTTTGTTTTGTTTTTTAGTGATTCATATAAAAGTTCTAGTGGCCATCTTTGGTGTTCATCATCAGTTTCCTTACACCAAATCCTATTTACTGAATGTAATTCTTGACTTTACCAATAAATTATCGAAAGCGCTGTACATGTCCCTATAACATTTGATGAGTTCCCTCGATTTCTCCAAGATTCCATCATCAGATCCCGACTTAGTGCCAACGGGACCAACTCGGAGTTATACCCTTTCGATAAAAAAAAATTTAAAATCGGTTCACGGTTCTCGGAGATATCGAGTAACATACATAAAAAAAAAAATAGTTTGAATTGAGAATCTCCTCCTTTTTTGAAGTCGGTTAAACAGAGTTCTTCTCGTGTAAGCAGCCAACGACTTCACCAAATTTGCTCGAAATCTATCTATCAATTTATCAGCCACAGACGTCCACTGCTAAACATAGGCCTCCCCCATGACTCACCACAAAGTGCGATCCTGTGCAGACCGCATCCAATGATTCCCCGCTACACTCACGAGGTCATCCGTCCATCTAGACGGGGGCCGACCGACGCTGCGCTTGCTATACGTGGTTTGCTCGAAAGAGTGGCATTATTCTCTTAAGAAAATTAGGTAAAGCTGAAACTTCAATGTTTTATAAGAAGTTACATTATACACTAACATGACAGCTCCAATATTTACTTCTCAGATGTCAGTCAATGACATAAGCTTATTTCTCCCTAAGGCGGCGTCATGATGATGTCAAAATGGCGAGACATTTGAAAAAAATATGCTAATACAGATATTTTTTTGCGTAAGCGCAAGAGGAATATTAGGGCCAAAATCACACCGTTACTGAGTTCTTGAACATATACGAATCTGTCACTTTCCGGATATCAACAAAAGCGTTGCCAGGGCATAAGCACCATTTTGGTGCCATTTGACTCCTATTAAGTGTTTCACTTTTGGAGCGCTAGCGACAGACTCGCTAGTCAAAGTTCTGAGAGACATTTTAGTAGGAGTTCAGTTCAGTAGGTTCAGGCTTTATTGGTTTTAGGCCTAAACAAACACGCAGGGCAGGACAGGTTGCCCAACAACATAAGTTATACACACTCAGTATGAAAAATTGTAGGATTTATTTTTTGGACAAGGCGTTAGTTTAAATAATCTCCGCTTTCGAGCTCAGTTTTAAAATCTACTTATAAAATATCATTGGGAAACATCAGTGAAATTTCTTAATGTTTTCCCAGGAGCTCTATTCGGCTTCGAGATGCTCTGCCACAAGCTGGGGCGGCTGTTCGAGCCGTACATCGTGCACGTGCTGCCGCACCTGCTGCTGTGCTTCGGCGACCAGTCGCAGTACGTGCGCGCCGCCGCCGACGACACCGCCAAGCTCATCATGAGCAAGCTCAGCGCGCACGGCGTCAAGCTGGTGCTGCCCTCGCTGCTGCAGGCGCTCAACGACGACAACTGGCGGACCAAGGCTGGTGAGTGTCCTACGGTAGCGGCCGCCATGTGCTAATTTGTTCTTCAATTTACCTAAAGACCAGTATGATTTGTTTGGTAACAACATACGATACGAGAGCTATTTCGAAAGTATAATGTTTAATCAATAAGTCTGTATTAATCTGGAACTTGTGTTAATTAATTAGTGCTATCAAATAAGAATATACCAAATTAACCTGGCGTTGTGGTCAAGCGTCTAACTCCAAGCAACTTTCAAAATGCTCAAGACTGAAATCAAAGGATCGAAATGGATGGATAGAACCTTACATTCCACGAGACAGTAAGAAGAAGACAAACAGTAAATAACAATCCTATCTCTTTCCCCAGGGTCGATCGAGCTCCTCGGTGCGATGGCGTACTGCGCGCCGAAGCAGCTGTCCTCGTGCCTGCCGTCCATCGTGCCGCGCCTCATCGAGGTGCTGAGCGACTCGCACATGCGCGTGCAGGGCGCCGGCGCAGAGGCGCTCAAGGTCATCGGCTCCGTCATCCGCAACCCCGAGATACAAGGTACCGAGTCGTTAAAACCTGTTATCACACACACATTCACCAGTTACCCTATCCACCAGCGATTAAAGGAAAACTGTTGAGCAAACCTACCTACGTATACACATTCAATATCACAAGACAACTCCACAGGTGCGTTGCAGTTCCAAGCATGGCTTGTATACTATGCTTTAAACTTGCAGTTCAGTAAATGTTAATTCGTTGTCTTTCCCTCCAGCCATCGTGCCGGTGCTCCTTCAAGCGCTCCAAGACCCGTCGAACAAAACTTCCGCTTGCCTACAAACGTTACTCGACACCAAGTTCGTGCACTTCATCGACGCGCCGTCACTCGCGCTCATCATGCCGGTGGTGCAGCGCGCGTTCCTGGACCGCAGCACGGAGACGCGCAAGATGGCGGCACAGATCATCGGCAACATGTACTCGCTCACCGACCAGAAGGACCTCTTGCCGTACCTGCCCAACATCATACCGGGACTGAAAAGCTCGCTGCTGGATCCTGTGCCGGAGGTTAGTGCGACTACGCGCCTTTCTCCTCGTCCTCGCGCAACGTGGGCTCAATCATTTTAAAACTGCCAGCCAACCTAATGCATTCTTCAGAAACCAACCGAGAAATTACAAGTTTTACTACCCCCAAACACCGGTTTTCATGTATAGCTTTGTTCAATTATTTTTGCTGGACATTGACGGTAATTAAAATCTATGATTACAGGTCCGTTCGGTCTCTGCGCGCGCCCTAGGCGCCATGGTGAAGGGCATGGGCGAGAGCAGCTTCGAGGAGCTGCTGCCGTGGCTGATGCACACGCTGACGTCGGAGTCCAGCTCCGTGGACCGCAGCGGCGCCGCGCAGGGCCTCAGCGAGGTGGTGGCCGGCCTGGGCGTGCACAAGCTGCACAAGATCATGCCGGGTCAGTGACTTACACTATACAGCTTCGAGGAGCTGCTGCCGTGGCTGATGCACACGCTGACGTCGGAGTCCAGCTCCGTGGACCGCAGCGGCGCCGCGCAGGGCCTCAGCGAGGTGGTGGCCGGCCTGGGCGTGCACAAGCTGCACAAGATCATGCCGGGTCAGTGACTTACACTATACAGCTTCGAGGAGCTGCTGCCGTGGCTGATGCACACGCTGACGTCGGAGTCCAGCTCCGTGGACCGCAGCGGCGCCGCGCAGGGCCTCAGCGAGGTGGTGGCCGGCCTGGGCGTGCACAAGCTGCACAAGATCATGCCGGGTCAGTGACTTACACTATACAGCTTCGAGGAGCTGCTGCCGTGGCTGATGCACACGCTGACGTCGGAGTCCAGCTCCGTGGACCGCAGCGGCGCCGCGCAGGGCCTCAGCGAGGTGGTGGCCGGCCTGGGCGTGCACAAGCTGCACAAGATCATGCCGGGTCAGTGACTTACACTATACAGCTTCGAGGAGCTGCTGCCGTGGCTGATGCACACGCTGACGTCGGAGTCCAGCTCCGTGGACCGCAGCGGCGCCGCGCAGGGCCTCAGCGAGGTGGTGGCCGGCCTGGGCGTGCACAAGCTGCACAAGATCATGCCGGGTCAGTGACTTACACTATACAGCTTCGAGGAGCTGCTGCCGTGGCTGATGCACACGCTGACGTCGGAGTCCAGCTCCGTGGACCGCAGCGGCGCCGCGCAGGGCCTCAGCGAGGTGGTGGCCGGCCTGGGCGTGCACAAGCTGCACAAGATCATGCCGGGTCAGTGACTTACACTATACAGCTTCGAGGAGCTGCTGCCGTGGCTGATGCACACGCTGACGTCGGAGTCCAGCTCCGTGGACCGCAGCGGCGCCGCGCAGGGCCTCAGCGAGGTGGTGGCCGGCCTGGGCGTGCACAAGCTGCACAAGATCATGCCGGGTCAGTGACTTACACTATACAGCTTCGAGGAGCTGCTGCCGTGGCTGATGCACACGCTGACGTCGGAGTCCAGCTCCGTGGACCGCAGCGGCGCCGCGCAGGGCCTCAGCGAGGTGGTGGCCGGCCTGGGCGTGCACAAGCTGCACAAGATCATGCCGGGTCAGTGACTTACACTATACAGCTTCGAGGAGCTGCTGCCGTGGCTGATGCACACGCTGACGTCGGAGTCCAGCTCCGTGGACCGCAGCGGCGCCGCGCAGGGCCTCAGCGAGGTGGTGGCCGGCCTGGGCGTGCACAAGCTGCACAAGATCATGCCGGGTCAGTGACTTACACTATACAGCTTCGAGGAGCTGCTGCCGTGGCTGATGCACACGCTGACGTCGGAGTCCAGCTCCGTGGACCGCAGCGGCGCCGCGCAGGGCCTCAGCGAGGTGGTGGCCGGCCTGGGCGTGCACAAGCTGCACAAGATCATGCCGGGTCAGTGACTTACACTATACAGCTTCGAGGAGCTGCTGCCGTGGCTGATGCACACGCTGACGTCGGAGTCCAGCTCCGTGGACCGCAGCGGCGCCGCGCAGGGCCTCAGCGAGGTGGTGGCCGGCCTGGGCGTGCACAAGCTGCACAAGATCATGCCGGGTCAGTGACTTACACTATACAGCTTCGAGGAGCTGCTGCCGTGGCTGATGCACACGCTGACGTCGGAGTCCAGCTCCGTGGACCGCAGCGGCGCCGCGCAGGGCCTCAGCGAGGTGGTGGCCGGCCTGGGCGTGCACAAGCTGCACAAGATCATGCCGGGTCAGTGACTTACACTATACAGCTTCGAGGAGCTGCTGCCGTGGCTGATGCACACGCTGACGTCGGAGTCCAGCTCCGTGGACCGCAGCGGCGCCGCGCAGGGCCTCAGCGAGGTGGTGGCCGGCCTGGGCGTGCACAAGCTGCACAAGATCATGCCGGGTCAGTGACTTACACTATACAGCTTCGAGGAGCTGCTGCCGTGGCTGATGCACACGCTGACGTCGGAGTCCAGCTCCGTGGACCGCAGCGGCGCCGCGCAGTCTCTTACACTATACAGCCGCTCGCCTATTTCCCTCACCATCATTGTACATACACTCACCATCAACAGAAGATTTGGGTACTAGTAAGTACCTAAGTCTGGTATTAAAACAAACATTTTTTTATGGGAGACTACGAATACAATGTTCCTTCAGGATTAGCCAAACGCAACAGTTAACCATCAGAAGTTTTCAATGAATATCAATTACCAATCTGGAATGTTCCAGAACATTCGACTTGGGTCACCTTATTTGCGTACATATAAACAAAATATTCGCTTTAGTCTTAGGGTGTAATAGTTTCTGTGCCTTGTTATATTCGTGAATCCGAAGTCTTATAAGTCTAATATAGACAGTACATAAGACTTAAGAGATTAAAGCATCACTCTGATGACATTGCGAAGTGTATATGTAACAACCGTATTAGCAAGAACATAACGACGTGCACACTCTCCTACAGATATAATCGCGACGGCGGAGCGCACCGACATCGCGCCGCACGTGAAGGACGGCTACATCATGATGTTCATCTACATGCCGGGCGCCTTCACCGACGAGTTCACGCCCTACATCGGCCAGATCATCAACCCCATCCTCAAGGCGCTCGCCGACGAGAACGAATACGTCCGAGAGACCGCCCTCAAAGCCGGACAACGGATCGTCAACCTATACGCCGAATCCGCTATAACGTTGCTACTACCCGAATTAGAGAAAGGCTTGTTCGATGATAACTGGCGGATCAGATACAGCTCTGTGCAGCTTCTAGGTGATCTGCTCTACCGTATATCGGGCGTGAGCGGTAAGATGAGCACGGAGACGGCGTCGGAGGACGACAACTTCGGGACGGAGCACTCGCACAAGGCGATCATGTCGGCGCTGGGCAACGAGCGGCGGAACCGGGTGCTGGCCGGCCTGTACATGGGCAGGAGCGATGTGGCGCTCATGGTTCGGCAGGCGGCGCTTCACGTTTGGAAGGTAAACGATTCTAAACTGTTCTATTCTATTTTCTCCTACAATAATAGTACATTACATCAGAGGCCGGGAAAATGAGGATTTCCGGCCAAGTAGGTATATAGATAGTGCTACGAGGCCGGGAATCAGTTTTCACGACGAGGCATGTATAGTGCTTTTCTCAAACATACAATGAAATAAAAAAATATACTTCAAAGAATAACACTTAATATTGTTTGTCCGATATTTTCCGAATTTGACCGAATTTTAAAAATCCGATTTCAGATTCTGACTCAGGAGCCCTAAAAACCCCCGGATACCGAATTTCAGCCTCCTAGGACCAATTTGAAATTTTCTCCATACAAATCGTTTTTTTTTTTTCGATATTTTCCGAATTTGACCGAATTTTCGGACAAGATTTCAGATTCATATTTTTGAGCCCCGAGAGCCCCCCGATACCGAGTTTTAGCCGCCTAGCACCAATTTGAACTTTTGAATCGTTTTTTTCGATATTTTCCGAATTTGACCGAATTTTCGGACAAGATTTCAGATTCATATTTTTGAGCCCCGAGAGCCCCCCGATACCGAGTTTTAGCCGCCTAGCACCAATTTGAAATTTTGAAAAAAAAAATTCGCCATCTTGAATTTTTTTTTTCCACAAGTGTCTAACAACTAACCTTTAAAAACAAAACCTGCTTTTTGTCAAACCAGCCAGCTGTGTGAATTACCTTGTTGTGGAAACCAAAAAAAAGTTACTTTGCAGGCCTAGGCCTGAAAAGCAGTATGAAATCCCTTTAAAGTCCTCTCGAGTTGTTGCGCCAAAAAGCGATACTTCCGAGCCTATTTTAAGGAATGTAACAGACAATATTTCATTGGATGTTTGAGAAAAGAACCTTTTCTCAAACATGCTCGGAAATGTATGCGTTAATGTCCCGATATGAGGACATGAAGTTTCTCGTTTATGGCTCCCTACATTACTTCTTGGCCTAGGCCACAAAAGTTAGTATGAAAATCCATTTTTGTCCGCTGCTCTAATTTTTTAAATTTCTATACTAAAATTAAATTGGCAAAGGAAAAATTACATACAGCCAACCACCTCCACAATCTGTAAGCATAATTGCGACATAAAAAAAATCTATGGTACTATATTTATGTGCGGTTAAACATGGTGCTCAAATAGCTGGATCAAATAACATATTTAAAAAATAAAAAAGGTGGCAAATTGAAAATCTTTTTTTCTGCTTATTCGTATTTCGTAGTGATTATAAAATAATTTTAACAGACATAAAAATTACTTCTAATGATGAGAGTGACGGGGAACTTATGAACAAAGGATGACGGGGAACTTTATGAGGAGGCAAATTTAGTCATGCAAAATATGCTACGGGAAAAAAGTAAAAAGTATTTTTCGTTTTTATATTTTGTTTTGTTTACTTGATTATCTAGTAGTTATTTTAATATTTCCTCACATCGTTTGAGAAAAGCACTATACAAGCTTCGGCCGGAACAGGGATTGCAGGACTCGTTCTATCTGGCCTCGTCTTCGACTCGGCCATCTACCCCAAACTCGTCCAGCAATGCCTTACTTCACGGCCTCTGCAGTAATGTACTATTTCTCAAACATCCAAGGAAATGTCGTTCTTATGGTCGTGGTAATAGAACGCGAAATACGTCTTTGTATAGCACTTGTTGAAGATTCGTTTTAGTATCAAATTAGAGGTCAATCTTATCTTATCTTATCTTATCAATAACGGAATTTCATACAACATTATGACCGTGGCCAACAAAGAGATTGTCTTTTGTTTCAGTAGGGTTTATTTATTTTATTGATAATCTATGGCATACTGCCAATAAAAAAAAACGTAGTTTGTGCATGTTTATTTACGTTTTATTTCTTATATTTAATTAGATTATCAATAAAATAAACAAGGAATCACGTTTATTGTAAAAAATGTAACTATATCTAATTAATAAGGTGTTGTCATTTTTTAATAAATATAATCAATCATCTTAACATTTGGTGGCAAAAACATTAACCCGAACAGCTTAAAAAAATAAATTTGAAAAAAGTAAAAAGTTGGCTGGAATAGTAAAAATATATGAATATATAAGTTGAACATTTGTATTATTTCCTTGGATTTATTTGAGAAAAGCACTATACAAGCCGCGGCGCGAACAGGGATTGTCGGCCCCGTATCTCTAGACAGCCTCGTTATCACTCGGCCATCTATTACTACTCGGCCAACACTCCCCTATTTCGCGGCCTCTGCAGCAATTTACTATTGAGACCGTGTGAATTCCAACCGCGTAACAGCTAGCGAGGTAAGCATATAATATAACCAATAGTTGTTTGTTATGCAAGGCTGCAAAATTGTTATTTGGCGCGAGTGTTGAAATTGAAAGCTGAGCGAGCGAAGGAATCTAAGATTGAACCATGAGCGAAGCGAATGGTTCAAAGATAGATTCCAGAGCGAAGCGAGGCTTTCAAGACACGAGAAGCTAAATAATTTTGCAGCCATGCGGAACACACAACTTTTCACCTCACTACAGCGAGGAAAATGCAAGATTCATGAAAAACAATTAAAACATAAAAATAATCATATTTAATTTTGCCTTCTATTTAACACATTAAATTTAAAACATAACACACTCAAATCCAAACCAAATAAATACGAGAGAAGCACACATATTAAAAATTAAAAGTAATATGGCCGTATAATTTGTATTATCGTCGTGTATGTTTTACGTTGAGTTTTTCTTAAGCACTGTTATATATATTTGTATTTGAAACTACTTGACACATCGTTGTGAATGTAGGAGAATGGCATTCTGGGAAGGATTAGTTGGCCATTCGGAAGTATTTTCCATAACACTTGCTTTGGAAGTTATTGGACGATAGGATCCGAACAAGATTATTTTATTTCGGCTTTATTTTCTTTAAAAACCCCGATACTTTCGGTAAATTACTTATTGTCTCCAAATATTTATAACAAATCCTTTTTCGTTTTAATGCAGGCTTTTAGCATAAATAAATACTCCAAATTGGGCTTAACTTTCTTATTTTCGATATTTTAAAAAGTAAGACAACAGTATGTAATTGTATTCTCTACAGAACAAATTTACGTTGTTTACGTGAATTGTGAAAACTTCCAACTTTTAATTATTTTATTTTTTTCTCGGGTGCGTTCAGAAAAAACACTCTTATGTTCCAACTTCTATAACAAATAAATAGGTATTAAAATTTGTGATGTATTTAATATATTTACTAGTCAAAATATGTATATGAAACTGAAATACTTACTATTAATAATATTAATAGTATATAATATATTATTAATAGTTATAAAACATAAAATAAAGTGTAGAAAAAATAAAAACTTAAAAATCTGTAACCACAAACCAGGTTTCTGGATGTGATATTGTAGGTGTACTTTTTTTTTAAAAGAAGTAGATATTCAAACGTACGTATGATTTTAGCCGGCCTGACCAGATCGCCCTTTATTAGCGTGCGTTGATTGGTTATTTGAAGATTTATCGACTGATGAAATCAGTCACGCGTTGAAGGAGTCTTAAATATAAAAACCGGCCAAGAGCATGTCGGGCCACGCTCAGTGTAGGGTTCCGTAGTTGCTCATCCTTCACAATAAACTGCTGTTTTAAGCCCGAGGTTTAAGTTAAGACAGATTTTAAGCTCTATAAAAAGGTCGTAAACGCCCTAGAAACTGTAATCACTTATTACCTTCTGGAAGTCAACTTACGACCTTTTAAAGAAAAAATATGAAATTTGGCGATAACTCAAAAACGGCTTGACCGATTTTGTTCAATATAGTTTTCATTGAAAGTACTTATAAGGCCGCATTAACATGAATTTTTCCATATTTTTTTGACTTGTGGTTCAAAAGTTAGAGGGGGGGGGACACAATTTTTTTTATTTTCGGAGCGAATATTTACAAAACTACTGACTTTATCAAAAAGTAATGTTTGAAAACCCCTATTATTTTCAAGAGACCTATTCAACGACACCCCACACACTAGGGTTGAAACGAAAAAAAAAAATCACCCCCACTTTAGGTGTTCGAGAGGTACCCGAAAAAAAATTTTTTTTTTAGTTTTTATTTTACCGTTTTGTCGGCGTGATACATACACATACTCATACCAAATTTCAGCTTTCTAGTACTAATGATCACGGAGCTAAGCCGCGGACGGACGGACAGACGGACAGACGGACAGACGGACATGGCGAAACTATAAGGGTTCCTAGTTGACTACGGAACCCTAAAAAGTTACATGCACCGCAGAGAATCAAAATCGTCGTGTTCGAAATTCAAATGACTTTTGCACGCTAGCGGGTAAAATAGACTTTTGCACGCAGATTTCGCCCTATAAACGGAGGTTTTCCGAGCGAGTGAGGTGAAAAGGTCATTTTAACAGCGTGTTGACTGTAACTTGGGGTCCTCTTTTACAGACAAACACTTCATCGATCCTTCCTTTCGGATTTTAATTTCATAGATAGTTTTTCCCCAGAAGTCATAATTTTTTCCAATATTGTGAAAATGGCAATCTAATTTTTTCCAATATTGTGATAGCAGTAGCACAAACCTAACCTGTGCTATCACATTCCAAAATATTTCATGGTTTCAGAAAAAAAAAATGTTTTGTTTATGAATTGAAAATTCCATGAAACGTTTGTCTATAAAACAAGGATAAAGCACAGTAACTCAATTGTTTTTCAGTGTAAATAGACCGTATGCAAACTTTATAATGAATTTTGACAATGTCTAGGCCTAAAACTTGTATCAAAACACCTTCATTTTCTTAGCTTCTTAAATGTAATTGATTGTTTTAAGTATTATTTACGAAAAAAATCCTTACTGTTGAGTTTTTCTCGGCTTTCTTCTCACTTCTCTCCTCTTGGAAATTGCCGATAGATTCACAATTTGACTTGTGAAGTGCCCTTGTGGGCTACTTACTGAATAAATTATTTTATTAGCACTTATTTATTTGTGATGTTTCAGGTTGTGGTGACGAACACTCCGAAGACGCTGCGCGAGATACTGCCGACGCTGTTCGGGCTGCTGCTGGGCTGCCTGGCGTCCACCAGCTACGACAAGCGGCAGGTCGCCGCCAGGACCCTGGGGGACCTCGTGCGCAAGGTGAGCCTTCTGTCGACCCTCTATTAAGTTAGCGTTTCCAACTGTAATGTTTGTGTCAGGTAGACAACTCGAAAATTCAATTCGAAACTCCGAAGTTTAGATAGCGAGGTTTGCCGTTACCGGCAAAGCACTATTGAACTGTCGATGATAAATAAAAAATGGCATTAAAAAATAAAATTGTTATCACTTGTAGCTGGGTGAACGCGTGCTGCCAGAGATAGTTCCGATCCTGGAGCGCGGGCTGAAGTCGGACCGCGCCGACCAGCGGCAGGGCGTGTGCATCGGGCTGGGGGAGATCCTCGCGTCCACGTCGCGCGACGCCGTGCTGTCCTTCGCGGACGGGCTCGTGCCCACCGTGCGCACCGCGCTGCGGGACCCGCTGCCCGAGGTGCGGCTCGCGGCAGCGAGGACATTCGACAGGTCAGTACAGTACAGTACAGTACAGTACAGGGCTGCGGGGCTAGCATGTGTTCGCGGACGGGCTCGTGCCCACCGTGCGCAGCGCGCTGCGGGACCCGCTGCCCGAGGTGCGGCTCGCGGCAGCGAGGACATTCGACAGGTCAGTACAGTACAGTACAGTACAGTACAGGGCTGCGGGGCTAGCATGTGTTCGCGGACGGGCTCGTGCCCACCGTGCGCACCGCGCTGCGGGACCCGCTGCCCGAGGTGCGGCTCGCGGCAGCGAGGACATTCGACAGGTCAGTACAGTACAGTACAGTACAGTACAGGGCTGCGGGGCTAGCATGTGTTCGCGGACGGGCTCGTGCCCACCGTGCGCACCGCGCTGCGGGACCCGCTGCCCGAGGTGCGGCTCGCGGCAGCGAGGACATTCGACAGGTCAGTACAGTACAGTACAGTACAGTACAGGGCTGCGGGGCTAGCATGTGTTCGCGGACGGGCTCGTGCCCACCGTGCGCAGCGCGCTGCGGGACCCGCTGCCCGAGGTGCGGCTCGCGGCAGCGAGGACATTCGACAGGTCAGTACAGTACAGTACAGTACAGTACAGGGCTGCGGGGCTAGCATGTGTTCGCGGACGGGCTCGTGCCCACCGTGCGCACCGCGCTGCGGGACCCGCTGCCCGAGGTGCGGCTCGCGGCAGCGAGGACATTCGACAGGTCAGTACAGTACAGTACAGTACAGTACAGGGCTGCGGGGCTAGCATGTGTTCGCGGACGGGCTCGTGCCCACCGTGCGCACCGCGCTGCGGGACCCGCTGCCCGAGGTGCGGCTCGCGGCAGCGAGGACATTCGACAGGTCAGTACAGTACAGTACAGTACAGTACAGGGCTGCGGGGCTAGCATGTGTTCGCGGACGGGCTCGTGCCCACCGTGCGCACCGCGCTGCGGGACCCGCTGCCCGAGGTGCGGCTCGCGGCAGCGAGGACATTCGACAGGTCAGTACAGTACAGTACAGTACAGTACAGGGCTGCGGGGCTAGCATGTGTTCGCGGACGGGCTCGTGCCCACCGTGCGCAGCGCGCTGCGGGACCCGCTGCCCGAGGTGCGGCTCGCGGCAGCGAGGACATTCGACAGGTCAGTACAGTACAGTACAGTACAGTACAGGGCTGCGGGGCTAGCATGTGTTCGCGGACGGGCTCGTGCCCACCGTGCGCAGCGCGCTGCGGGACCCGCTGCCCGAGGTGCGGCTCGCGGCAGCGAGGACATTCGACAGGTCAGTACAGTACAGTACAGTACAGTACAGGGCTGCGGGGCTAGCATGTGTTCGCGGACGGGCTCGTGCCCACCGTGCGCAGCGCGCTGCGGGACCCGCTGCCCGAGGTGCGGCTCGCGGCAGCGAGGACATTCGACAGGTCAGTACAGTACAGTACAGTACAGGGCTGCGGGGCTAGCATGTGTTCGCGGACGGGCTCGTGCCCACCGTGCGCACCGCGCTGCGGGACCCGCTGCCCGAGGTGCGGCTCGCGGCAGCGAGGACATTCGACAGGTCAGTACAGTACAGTACAGTACAGGGCTGCGGGGCTAGCATGTGTTCGCGGACGGGCTCGTGCCCACCGTGCGCACCGCGCTGCGGGACCCGCTGCCCGAGGTGCGGCTCGCGGCAGCGAGGACATTCGACAGGTCAGTACAGTACAGTACAGTACAGGGCTGCGGGGCTAGCATGTGTTCGCGGACGGGCTCGTGCCCACCGTGCGCACCGCGCTGCGGGACCCGCTGCCCGAGGTGCGGCTCGCGGCAGCGAGGACATTCGACAGGTCAGTACAGTACAGTACAGTACAGGGCTGCGGGGCTAGCATGTGTTCGCGGACGGGCTCGTGCCCACCGTGCGCACCGCGCTGCGGGACCCGCTGCCCGAGGTGCGGCTCGCGGCAGCGAGGACATTCGACAGGTCAGTACAGTACAGTACAGGGCTGCGGGGCTAGCATGTGTTCGCGGACGGGCTCGTGCCCACCGTGCGCACCGCGCTGCGGGACCCGCTGCCCGAGGTGCGGCTCGCGGCAGCGAGGACATTCGACAGGTCAGTACAGTACAGTACAGTACAGTACAGGGCTGCGGGGCTAGCATGTGTTCGCGGACGGGCTCGTGCCCACCGTGCGCAGCGCGCTGCGGGACCCGCTGCCCGAGGTGCGGCTCGCGGCAGCGAGGACATTCGACAGGTCAGTACAGTACAGTACAGTACAGTACAGGGCTGCGGGGCTAGCATGTGTTCGCGGACGGGCTCGTGCCCACCGTGCGCAGCGCGCTGCGGGACCCGCTGCCCGAGGTGCGGCTCGCGGCAGCGAGGACATTCGACAGGTCAGTACAGTACAGTACAGTACAGTACAGGGCTGCGGGGCTAGCATGTGTTCGCGGACGGGCTCGTGCCCACCGTGCGCAGCGCGCTGCGGGACCCGCTGCCCGAGGTGCGGCTCGCGGCAGCGAGGACATTCGACAGGTCAGTACAGTACAGTACAGTACAGGGCTGCGGGGCTAGCATGTGTTCGCGGACGGGCTCGTGCCCACCGTGCGCACCGCGCTGCGGGACCCGCTGCCCGAGGTGCGGCTCGCGGCAGCGAGGACATTCGACAGGTCAGTACAGTACAGTACAGTACAGGGCTGCGGGGCTAGCATGTGTTCGCGGACGGGCTCGTGCCCACCGTGCGCACCGCGCTGCGGGACCCGCTGCCCGAGGTGCGGCTCGCGGCAGCGAGGACATTCGACAGGTCAGTACAGTACAGTACAGTACAGTACAGTACAGGGCTGCGGGGCTAGCATGTCTTGTCGCGACTTCGCTTGTCGCGCAACTCTGCATCACCTGACTAGCACACTGCATTGACAGGAAAGTGACAGGTTATCGCGCGACAAAGAGTTGCGTGCCACGGTTATGATAGATGTGCTGAACACAAAGGACGATGCGCTCCTTTAAGTAAGATTTAAACTCAAATGTTCTCATTAAAATAACTTCATTACTCACGTCGTAGAATTCGAATATCGTTTGGTATGTTTCGAATCGGTACGCGATTCTTCATCAGGAGAGCCGTTCAGTGGCGGTGGCGGCGGCAAACCGAGGACTGTGGGCAATCGCCCTATCCGCACGGAGGCGAAAATCTACTCTCATCACCACACACAATGTCGTACCGATTCGAAACATGTCAAGCGATATTTGACTTCTACGACGTGAGTAAACCCGATTTTTAGGTATTCAAATGTTCTTTCCCGGAAACATACTAATTGACTGCGAGACGTTTCGGCCTGGACAATCTCACCTCTCGTGATGTTGTGTTCTCCTTTGCCGACGGACTGGCATACCACAGTTCGATAATATCCAGCTCGAGAGGCGAGTCCGATTTCGAAGTAGCAAATTTTCGATAGTACTCACAACGTTTCAATACTGAATAACAAAAGAATGAATCACGATTACGTTGTACGATCCTGTTACTTTGGTAGCATCTAGTACAGAAATTAAGATGTATATTTGGAACGAATTTTATCGAATGTATTGTTCGTTTCCAGTTTGCACGCGACGATAGGCAGCAAGGCTCTAGACGACATACTGCCGCAAATGTTGGAGGGACTCAACGACCCCGACCCGGCCGTCGCCGAGGCCACCCTGGATGGTTTGAAGCAGGTACGATAATAGTAGTTTATGCAACTGCTACATAATGACAAGTCTTAAAACACGAGTGTGGTTAAAACGAGCCGAAGGCGAATTTCATAATAGGATCACAGGAGGGTTTTAAAGCCTAATTACATACGGTTGCATGTACCGGTGGCCCAAGATTTGCTTTTTTTGTGATGATCTTAACGAGGATCTTTTTACACATACTGTCTGGTCCGAGTTATTGTGTGTTGTGCTTTGTGCATCGAGTCTCACGAGGATAATATGTGAACACGTTATAGTAACTTAACAATATGGATGTAGATAATAATATATCGTACCGATGTTTCTCTGTGTAGCTATCTTGTCAAGAAATAATTATGATTTTTATTAATCTTTTGAGTCGTATAAACTGTACGCCATCTGAAACAGTGTTAGCACGTTTGGCCTTATCTCGTGTCGTTCGTTCTGTGCAGGTGATGGCGATCAAGTCTCGCGCGGTGCTGCCGTACCTGGTGCCGGTGCTGACGTCGGGCGCGGCGGACACGCGCGCGCTGTCGGCGCTGGCGGCGGCGGCGGGCGGCGCGCTGGCGCGGCACCTGCCCCGCGTGCTGCCCGCGCTGCTGGCGGCGCTGCGGGCGGCGCGCGGCACGCCGCACGAGGCGAGGGAGCTCGACCACTGCCGCAACGCGCTGCTGCCCGTCGCCGACGCGCAGGGCGTGCGCTGGTAACTACTCATCACCATTATCCTCCTAGCCTTTGTCCCATTGTTTGAGAATGAATTCTCAATAGGGGTCGGCTACCTAAATCCCAAGATGTGGCGTAGGCACTAGTTTTTACGAAAGCGACTGCCATCTGACCTTCCAACCCAGAGGGGAAACTAGGCCTTATTGGGCTTAGGTGGTTTCCTCACGATGTTTTCCTTCACCGGAAAGCGAGTGGTAAATATCAAATGACATTCCGTACATAAGTTCCGAAAAACTCATTGGTACGGCGGGTTCGAACCCGCGACCTCCGGATTTAAAGTCGCATGCCCTAACCACTAGGCTACCACCACTAATCTATTTGTAGGCTTTATACAGAACCATTTTCATCAGTTTTATATACAGTGAGGATGATCTGATGAACATTTCCGGTACAAAACGGATCGGCTTAATTTTAATCACGACAAACGCCAAGATACTTGCGCAAAATAAAGCAGTATGAACAATTTGCCATTGCTCTAAGGATCACGACTGTCAGCAAAATATTTAAAGCTCACAAGTTCATTGAATGTGATACTGATTAATGTAACTGAGCCATCTGGACATATCGACATCAATAATCCAAAAACAATGAGTTTACAGTAACTGTACTCGCTAGCGACTGCGTAAACGATTTGTATGGAGAATTGTAGATCTACAAAGTAATCGCTAAGGGCGCTATACTATTTTGCATATGAATTATTTACGCTGTCGCTAGCGAGTACAGTCACTTTAACTCATGGGACGGATACTGAAAATAATCTGGATATATCTTATCTATTTAATATTTATTGCACAAATGACGAAAAGGCGGACTTAATGCCATATTCAGTTTTCGAGGACTTTGTCATATATTATTCTAAAGAGGCCTTATTCCTTTTAAAAAATTTTTTTTTCATATTATGACGAATATATTGATAATTTCAACCAACTTTTTGAAGTGAATAATACTTTTTCCCGAGTTCTAGGTAGTAACGTAGCTATTTCATGTTTTTATTGCGTGCAGTCGAAAATAAGTGGAAAAAACGAATTTTGTCAATTTCGAGTAGTTTTTCGAACAAAAATTATCAATGAAAAGTTCAAACTGTAGGTTTCAAATTTATACCAATAAATCCCATTAGCCCTGTTCTAGGTAGTAACATCAAAAATATGTTAAGAAACATGTTTGATCATAGAGAAGAATGTCTAAACAATCAGCATTTTAAAATGAATAAGCCCTCTTAAAGTTATAATCGGAGAAAGTGAGTTGTGTATTTAGAAAGATGTTTCCCCGCCAGCATAATCGACATGCTGCTGGAGTCTGTGCGCACGGGGTCGGGGTCGGGCCGGCGCGCGGCGGCGGCGCTGCTGTGCGCGTTCGTGACGCACACGCGCGCCGACCTGGCGCCGCACGTGCCGCAGCTGCTGCGCGGGCTCGTGCTGCTGCTCGCGGAGACGGACCGCGACGTGCTGCAGATGGCGTGGGAGGCGCTCGCCGCGCTCACCAAGACGCTGGACCCGGAGAGGCAGATCGCGCACGTGGCCGACATCCGCCAGGCCGTGCGGTACGCCGCCGCCGACCGCGAGGGCGAGCTGCTGCCCGGCTTCTGTTTGCCCAAGGTACGATACAATACAATACAATACGAGTACTCTTTATTGCACACCTCATAGAACATACAGGAGAAATACAATGCAAGAAATTACATTTTTTTTTTATTCGTATGGCACGGTTGTAGGTCGAATACAGCTTAGCTTATATATTAAGTTTGAGACTCATTAGCCATTAGAAATTACAATTAGAAGTAAACAACAGGCTGAAGGACGTTGTGTATACCACACACGTGCAGGAACATTTTTCCAAGATTTGATGCTGTCTAGACTCTGTGATCTGATCCTGTTCTCCGAGGGCGTAATGTTTTGCAAACGGCTTGGAAAGCCCGGGCTGCGTTAACGAAGTCCCTGGACGCTGAGAGACAAATTACTCGTTGCGGCTGCCGATGCTACCCAGAGTCTGTGTGCTTAAAGTACGTGCTTGGAAACAGAATGTTTCGCAGGTCAAAGTGATATTTGGCCTTCTCAGTTTCATTAAACAAAGCGAAAAGTTTGGGTAAATTACTCCTACATTGCTGAATTATTTGATCGTACGTTTCTATAGTAGAAATATCAGTACATAGTATAAAACAAAGTCGCTTTCTCTGTCCCTATGTCCCTTTGTATGCTTAAATCTTTAAAATTACGCAACGGATTTTGATTCGGTTTTTTTTTAATAGATAGAGTGATTCAAGAGGAAGTTTTATTATTATTATTATTCCTGTATGTCGCACCCGCTCACGGGACAATAGTGTCCCGGACCTTTGGGAGGCGTGCACGGAGCCGAAGCCAACGCGTAGAGGCCCTTTCGACAATTTAATGAAATGCAAGGTGTACATCGAGCGGATGCTGTCCCTATCCGTGTCATGGGACGCACACAGAGACAGCGCCCGCTAGGTGCAAGAACTATTGATGGAGACATGGAATCTAAATACAAATTGGGCTATGGGGATGAAATGGAGGACTGGCTAATTTTATTATTATTATATGTATAATACATGCACACGTGCGAAGCCGGGGCGGGTTGCTAGTTAAATATAAACCGGTTTGCCTAAACACACTGAAAACAATTTGTTGTCAGTCTAATAAGATATCACCAGAAAAATTCATAACACCATTTTAATTTGACAGGGTATAGCTCCAATCCTGCCGCTGTTCCGTGAGTCCATCCTCAACGGGCTCCCCGAAGACAAAGAGGCGGCAGCGCTGATGCTGGGCGAGGTCATCAACCTGACGTCCGCCGCCGCCATCCAGCCCTCCGTCGTGCACATCACCGGGCCGCTCATCCGCATCCTGGGGGACCGGTTCAACGCCAGCGTCAAGGCGGCTGTGCTGGAGACGCTCGCCTCCCTGCTCTCCAAGGTGAGCTGCCGCGCGATGTCGGAGCTGTTCACTAACCCAGCGTGAACATAAATAAATAAATATTAAGGGACAATCTTACACAAATCGACCTAGTCCCAAACTAAGCAAAGCTTGTACTATGGGTACTAGACGACGATATACATAATATATAAATACATATATAGATAACATCCATGACCCAAGAACAAATATTTGCACAAATATTTGCCCCGGCCGGGATTCGAACCCAGGACCGCTGACTCAGTAGGCAGGTGTCTACAAACCGAGCCAAACGCGTCGTCAAAACAAACAACAAAAACATAATGTTCTGCACCCGAAGTGTCACAGGATTTCAGAGAGAAGAGTTACGCTATCCATGCATGCGACGACAGACACGAGCGCGTTGTCTCGCTCACTCCTATGACCACCGCTCGCTGCTACGCTGGTCGCATGACGTCGTAGCCAGGTCAATACTGCCCTTCAAAAAAATCTTCTGTCTAAAGTTTAAACTTCACCATATACGACGCGTTTGGCTCAGTTTGTAGACACCTGCCTACTGAGCCGGCGGTCCCGGGTTCGAATCCCCAGGGCAAATATTTGTGTGATGAACTCCAATATTTGTGCTTGGGTCATGGTTGTTCTATGTATTTAAGTATATATTTATCTATATGAGTACACGTATATCGTCGTCTAGTACCCATAACACAAGCCTTCTTGACCTTAATTTGGGACTAGATCGATTTGTGTGAGGTTGTCCGATATTTATTTATTTATTATATATTTTAGAGCAAGTTTGGTCTAACGTTTCGTTTTTGACGGAGTGAATATTGCCATCATGAAAGTAGGTTACCTGCCTAAAAATGTCGCACCACCATAAGTCATAAGTTATTGACGGGCTACTGTCAGTCTCGTTGTATCGAATTGCAACGAACAGGACTTCATTTTATGTATGATTTATTGATACGATTCTCTAAATAAATTGGTTTCGCCTGCAGGTCGGCGTGATGCTGAAGCAGTTCCTGCCGCAACTCCAGACGACGTTCCTGAAGGCGCTGAACGACCAGTCGCGGCCCGTGCGCATCAAGGCGGGCCTGGCGCTGGCGCAGCTGGTGCGCATCCACACGCGCGCCGACCCGCTCTTCGTGGAGATGCACAACGGCATCAAGAACGCGGACGACCCCGCCATCCGCGAGACCATGCTGCAGGCGCTGCGCAGCATCATCACCGGCGGCGGCGACAAGATGTCCGAGCAGGTGAGGACGACACAATTGGAATAACTACCACAGGGCAAATAACGTAACTTATCAAAGTAGTGGGAGTGCACAGGTCGCCAAGCTTTCAGAATGCTGAAACTGTAATTACGTCCCTTGATTCTGCCCTGCCCTGCCTAGTTTTGACTGGAGATCTTTAGATGTCCTGCACGCCTAGCAAAACTTTGACACGTGACTCTTTGTCGCGCGACAAATACTACCTGTCACTTTCTTGTCAATACTGTGTGAGCAAGGTGGGTGATTGATGACAAGTCGCGCGACATGCGAAGTAGCGACATGACATGCTAGCCCCGCTGGATACGGTGGATACTAACACACAAACATCGGAGTACCTATGTACTTTGGCGGAACACGGTCTTATCTCTTGCATTGACACTATTGCACATTATAAAACCTGAATAGATCATATCTTTAAATCTGGACTGCCACGCAAAATGGTGGTGGGGATATCGCTTAAAAGGGAAAACACTTTAAAAAATGTAACACTAAACCGTTGTTGACTACAATGCGGTTAGATCAGAGCTAGAACTAATCGATTGGTCATTTGTTTTACGCAACCGTAAGCTTGACGATACTGTGAAGTTATCTGCAAAAGTCTTAGCTACTGTATGCAACAAGTCTATGGTTGTAAAGCTAAATTGTTCCGAGCATATTCTGCGACTGTGGACGACCCCGTTATTAAGATGTGCTAAACAGAGAACTTCATTTGGCTTCGCGTAAACACCCCATGAACGAAATTAAAAAAAACTAGTTTATACTCACTATAGGAATTTTTATATAACAAAAATGGCTGGTGTCGTTTGTTCGTTCGAATTTGTACTGGCATGTTAAGTCGATCCTGTCTTCGGGGCAACACGGTTTCCTCCCTCAACGGTCTATCACAACAAATCCCATTACGTATGTTAACGATATAGCCACCGCACTTGACAATAAACAAGAATTACACGCAATATATACAGATTTTAGCAAGGCGTTTGATCTTGTCAATCATGACATACTTCTAGATAAGCTTGGACGTTCTGGAATACATGGTTCTTTGCCGAGATGGTGCGAATCATATTTACGAAACAGATCGCAGCTCGTTGTCCGACAGGGCTTCCAGTCCACGGTCAAACATATTCCATCCGGTGTTCCTCAGGGTTCCCACTTAGGACCTTTATTTTTCTTAATTGACGACGCGTTTGGCTCGGTTGGTAGACACCTGCCTACTGAGTCGGCGGTCCCGGGTTCGAATCCCGGCCGGGGCAAATATTTGTGCAAATATTTGTTCTTGGGTCATGGATGTTATCTATATATGTATTTATATATTATGTATATCGTCGTCTAGTACCCCTAGTACAAGCTTTGCTTAGTTTGGGACTAGGTCGATTTGTGTATGAGTGTCCCTTCATATTTATTTATTTATTTTATTTATTTATTTAATATTTATAAATGATTAATTTAACGTCGAGTCTCCAATACCAATATCAGTTTTTTGCTGATGATTTAAAATTATACAAAGTTATTAATGATCATGGAGACGTTGCTAGTCTCCAAAATGACATAACCGTGGTACATAACTGGTGTTCGCGCAATGGCGTGGTCTTGAATGCTGGGAAGTGCTTTCATATCAGGTTCACCAGAAAGCTGAAATCTGCTTCAGTATCATACTCAATCGACGGCCCAAACTCGCTGAGAAGGACACCATTCGCGATTTTGGAGTGATTTTGGATAGGAAACTGACGTTTCAGGAGCACTTAAATAATGCCATATGCATGGCAATGATATTGTCTGGGTTTATAGTACGGCAAAATAAATTTTTCAATAGCACTAGTATTGCCTTACTTTTATCCAATAACTTAGTTCGTAGTACGTTAGAGTACTGTAGTCCAGTGTGGAATCCCACTTCCGCTATTCACGTTAAAAGGCTGAAGTGTATTCAGAAACGGTTTCTCTACCATCTCGCGTACAGTGACAACAAGTGTCGTGAATTACCAAGCTATTCCGATAGATTGCGCCACTCCAACGTCACGCGTCTCGAGGCTCGAAGGGCGATGAGCGACACCGTATTCTTGTTTAAGCTGTTGCACGGGATATTGGAGGCTCCTAATTACATAAATAACTTAAGACTATCAGTCCCTCGCCAGAGCAGCCGACTACAAAATCGCAAGACATTTGCCTTAACTCTCAGAAGAACAGTAGCTGGCAGGCACTCTCCGTTGGACAGAATATGTTCCCGATGCAATGATATTAGAGCTGAGTTTGATATTTTTCATGGTTCTGTGGTCTCAGCAAATGCACGTTTGCAGTCTTTGCATAAATTTTGAATTTTTAATGTATTAATAATGTATTTATTTCTTCTATTCTTAATTATTAACTTCGAATGCAATCATTTTTATTGGTAACAATTTATTTTGTTAAGTAGTTTTTTATGCATGTTGTGTTCACATCAAGGAGGGCGTACACTATTGATATTGTTTATTATATTTCCATTTAAGCTTGCGTGTGTAACGCTCAGTTTTGTGATCCTAATTTTCAGGAATCTCAAATCAACCGACCGAAAGGATCTAACTCAAAATATGAACACGTCTAGAAATTTTGAGGCTCTATCAACCCGTATTACCCGTAGCTCTCCTCCAGTCTAATCAGCAGAGGCCATCTGCTGATTAGACTTAATATTAAACTTACTGTTTTGGAATCCCTTGACGTATATGTGTATTTCCTCTTTTCTCTGTCTCTGTCTGGCTCTTTTTACATCGCTCCCACGGATGCTGATAAGGTTTCATGCTTAATCAAAAAGTTAGACTCGAGTAGCGCCCCTGGGTCACGATGAGGTATGCAATAGCCTCTTAAAGGCTATTGTCGATGTCAGATCAGATCATAACTTTTGCCAACACTTTTTAATCTTAGCATCGAGTCAGGTTTGCTTCAACGGCATTGAAAGACGGCTGCGATTGGGCCGATTCACAAGGGGGCTCCTACAGACGTGCCGAGTAACTATCGACCTCTGCTTGGAGCTTACTCCAAATCACTGGTGCGAATAGTCAGCAAGCGGCTTGTCCATTCTCCTGGAAGATCGACAATTTGACTTTCGCCAGGAATTTACCACAGAAGAAGCGGAAAAACTTTTAACAGATACAATCGTATCTCATCTAGACGGAGGTAGATGTGTACGGACACCTGTGATAGGCAAACTGTCTCATCTACACGTATGTAGATAGATATGTAAAACAAGATAAAGTGCCTATCTATCCGATAAGGGATTTCCTCTCCTAACACGTAAAGCACGTAGAATAATAATATATATAGTTCAGTATTGTAAGATTAGGGGAGATAGATAGAGATATAGATAGATGAGGTTAGACGGGAGTCGAGATTATAGAGTGTTGTAATATTTACATAAACTATGTAAACTAGTACCGAGTTTCCGTTCCACCTACCACCCCCACGCTACGCATACTACACACCAATACAACATCTACCTTCTTGGATCTGGCGAAGGCCTTTGACACGGTTTCGATTCCTAAATAGAAGCGCTGGGCATACGTGGAACTGCACTGGATTAATTCTCTAGTTACTTGACGGGTAGAAATCAACGAGACAAAATTGGGATCTTGATTAGCGATTCGGAACCTGTATCATTCGGCGTACCGCAAGGAAGCACATTAGGTCCTACGCTATTCATATCGTATATACATGACATATGACATTATATCCCTTGAACTTTTAAATTATGACACCTGCAACACTAAATGCGAGCTCACATAGATACTTAGGCGTTATAATAGACGCGAATCTAAACTTTAAAAATCTCTATGAAATGGCACAAAGAACGGTTTTAAATGTGTCCTTGCGACGGGCACGGCGGTACCCTACTTCTGAACTCTTTAAGGAAGCTCGAGTCCTAAGCGTCGGAAGACTTTTCTTAATGCGTGTTACTATATATTATGTCCACAATAATAATTTGAGATCGCTAGAGCATTCTGACTAGGGCTTGCATCCCGGAATTCCGGAATCTCGAAATTCCGGAATCTCGGAGGTTTTTTCCAATATTACAATTCCGGAATTGAGGACGCTCAATATCGAAAATTCCGGAATTGAAACGACATTATTTAATGTAGTTCCTAGACAGTAATATGAGATAATATTTTCTTCGGTTTCCGCGACTGTCACACATTTAAATAAAACAATTTAAACGGATTATATCGCGTATATTAATTATTTGAGCCTCCCTGACGTTTCAGTACCTTTACAGATACCGTTGTCAAAGGTTGACTCCGTTGTCAACCTTTGACAACGGTATCTGTAAATGAGTAATATGAGATGTTTTACGGATGGTAAGTTTGTTTAAGCTTAAATATTATATGTATTCACATGTATCTTTAACGCTCTCAGAACGGTTAAAATTCTACTCTACAAGTGGGTAAGTACTTGAAGTATCTCTGTTTTGACTTTTGGCCTTATGGTGGACGGGTAGAGAATTTAATTTGGCATGAAGTTCACTATTTGTAAATATAGCATTAATGCTATAATGCTAATTAGCATTTGTTTCAGTTAGCAGTGAGAACCATTTATAGTCGAAATGTTATACTGGTTATTTCGGTAAAACACTAAATTGCAGATTATTCACCAGGAATGAGCCAAATTCAACGGTTTTAATTCACATCTGTATAAGATCTTGCCACTATTTATCTACCCACTACATAGATATTTCAAAATCTCTCATTGAATTAAGGCTCCACTAAGCATTTTAGAGATATGTCTTTATTCATGATTGTGGCCTCGTGATGGAAATCCAAGGGCATTGTTGTTAATGATAGGAATGTAAGGAATCGGGAGTAACAACATTTTCAAGATAATTATGTGCTCGGTAAAAACTTACGATAGTGATCAGCGGGGTATGAAATATCAAGGTTTAATAAAAAAGTCATACATGACACAATGTCATAGGAGATCTCGAGTAATTATACAATCAGGTCAATAAATCTTTCAACCAAAGACAGAATAAGAAAGCTGAAAAACTGAATCAAAACAACTGAAGGAAAAACTTTGATCTAAGAATTCATTAAATGAGGAGGTCTTTTTAGATTCCCGTTGACTCCACGGAAGCTCAAAATACGTATTTTTGACAGTGGGATGACTGATAACAAGCAACTTGTGTGGTACTGTGCAGATCACCACGATATGGACTGAGACATTGCTAAGCAAGCTTTAGATTACGACACTTTTGATGTGTACACTAAGTAAGATACTGGAGCGTTTGTGCGAACATCACTGTAGGAATGAGAACAAAGAAACAGACATAAATATGAGGCATTTGTGTATTAAATGAATTGTACCCTTACCCCGACACCGATGGAGAATGACGCAATACAACCGTCTAAATATATTATTGGTCCTGCCGTCCTAAGAATATGTACTTTGAAAAATGCTTATCATGTAAGATAAGATATCCAGACATTTCATAGACTATTTAGGGTGAAAATCTCTTGACATATAGAAAGCCTCTAATCATCAATAGTACATCGATTTCCGCCTTCAATAGTAAAAAAAAATACTCGTTTTTTGTATTTTTGTATGTTTAGTCAATTCCGGAACCAGTTCCGGAATTCCGGAATTGAGTGCCAATCTCGAAGTCAATTCCGGAATTGGAAAACCATCCGATATTGCAAGCCCTAATTCTGACATGGTACGTAAGAGAATAAAGTCTCTAAAACTTGTGTTAACACAAAACGGTTTTCTAAGTTCCTTCTCTCGCACATATGCTATGACATAAGGCACAGCTCTCTTCATGAGCCTAAAACTCAAATCCATTAGCTTTTGTTATCCTAAGATTATGACATATCGGAAGGAAAACTTTGTTTAAAGGTAAATGTAGTGGACGGCAATTTGGCTGCCGTCCGACCCCAAGAGACTAAACCATCGTAGTACTACTATTTGCCACTCACTATCCTGCTTGTGCACACTTGCTTACACAAACACACATATACACACAGGCATCGCCTAGTGTGGGGATTACATTATTTGTGTGAAATAAACTATTTAGATTTACTTTGATTTATAATAGTGTAGTTCCAGAACAGTTCCTCGTTTGATTTGCGCTTATGAAGGTTTTGCATAAAACCTTCGCATTGACTGATGCAAATGGGAATAGTTAGGTGCCGATATCAAGGGGCCTCGTTGCGTCATTTCTTACGTCAAGATTAGCTCAGGCTTCGTCGTTCATGCAGATTTAAACACCGATAAGGAAATCGAAGGTTACTTAGGCCAGTTTGCATCGTTATCGTAAATTATGTTAATGAAGTGTGTAATTTTCTGTTTTACAGCTTCTGTAACACAAAATTGAGCGTGTCGTTAATTCCAGCTGGCGTTGAGCGTGCTGGGCACGCTGACGAGCCCGGCGCTGCTGGCGCACGCGGACGACCCGCCGCGCGGCGCCGTGGGCGGCTGCCTGGGCGCGCTGCTGCACTGCCTGCCGCCGCCGCACCGCGACGCCGCCCTGCTGCACCACGTGCTGGCCGGCGGCAACACCGCCATCACGGAGGCGGACTGGCTGCTGGCGCACGGCCGCTCGTGCGCGCTCTTCGTCGCGCTCAAGGAGACGCCCGAGGTTAGCGCTCTACATACCGGCCGCCACCTGTCTCTCTGCTCGCCGTGCGCCTGCGCGGCTGCCTGGGCGCGCTGCTGCACTGCCTGCCGCCGCCGCACCGCGACGCCGCCCTGCTGCACCACGTGCTGGCCGGCGGCAACACCGCCATCACGGAGGCGGACTGGCTGCTGGCGCACGGCCGCTCGTGCGCGCTCTTCGTCGCGCTCAAGGAGACGCCCGAGGTTAGCGCTCTACATACCGGCCGCCACCTGTCTCTCTGCTCGCCGTGCGCCTGCGCGGCTGCCTGGGCGCGCTGCTGCACTGCCTGCCGCCGCCGCACCGCGACGCCGCCCTGCTGCACCACGTGCTGGCCGGCGGCAACACCGCCATCACGGAGGCGGACTGGCTGCTGGCGCACGGCCGCTCGTGCGCGCTCTTCGTCGCGCTCAAGGAGACGCCCGAGGTTAGCGCTCTACATACCGGCCGCCACCTGTCTCTCTGCTCGCCGTGCGCCTGCGCGGCTGCCTGGGCGCGCTGCTGCACTGCCTGCCGCCGCCGCACCGCGACGCCGCCCTGCTGCACCACGTGCTGGCCGGCGGCAACACCGCCATCACGGAGGCGGACTGGCTGCTGGCGCACGGCCGCTCGTGCGCGCTCTTCGTCGCGCTCAAGGAGACGCCCGAGGTTAGCGCTCTACATACCGGCCGCCACCTGTCTCTCTGCTCGCCGTGCGCCTGCGCGGCTGCCTGGGCGCGCTGCTGCACTGCCTGCCGCCGCCGCACCGCGACGCCGCCCTGCTGCACCACGTGCTGGCCGGCGGCAACACCGCCATCACGGAGGCGGACTGGCTGCTGGCGCACGGCCGCTCGTGCGCGCTCTTCGTCGCGCTCAAGGAGACGCCCGAGGTTAGCGCTCTACATACCGGCCGCCACCTGTCTCTCTGCTCGCCGTGCGCCTGCGCGGCTGCCTGGGCGCGCTGCTGCACTGCCTGCCGCCGCCGCACCGCGACGCCGCCCTGCTGCACCACGTGCTGGCCGGCGGCAACACCGCCATCACGGAGGCGGACTGGCTGCTGGCGCACGGCCGCTCGTGCGCGCTCTTCGTCGCGCTCAAGGAGACGCCCGAGGTTAGCGCTCTACATACCGGCCGCCACCTGTCTCTCTGCTCGCCGTGCGCCTGCGCGGCTGCCTGGGCGCGCTGCTGCACTGCCTGCCGCCGCCGCACCGCGACGCCGCCCTGCTGCACCACGTGCTGGCCGGCGGCAACACCGCCATCACGGAGGCGGACTGGCTGCTGGCGCACGGCCGCTCGTGCGCGCTCTTCGTCGCGCTCAAGGAGACGCCCGAGGTTAGCGCTCTACATACCGGCCGCCACCTGTCTCTCTGCTCGCCGTGCGCCTGCGCGGCTGCCTGGGCGCGCTGCTGCACTGCCTGCCGCCGCCGCACCGCGACGCCGCCCTGCTGCACCACGTGCTGGCCGGCGGCAACACCGCCATCACGGAGGCGGACTGGCTGCTGGCGCACGGCCGCTCGTGCGCGCTCTTCGTCGCGCTCAAGGAGACGCCCGAGGTTAGCGCTCTACATACCGGCCGCCACCTGTCTCTCTGCTCGCCGTGCGCCTGCGCGGCTGCCTGGGCGCGCTGCTGCACTGCCTGCCGCCGCCGCACCGCGACGCCGCCCTGCTGCACCACGTGCTGGCCGGCGGCAACACCGCCATCACGGAGGCGGACTGGCTGCTGGCGCACGGCCGCTCGTGCGCGCTCTTCGTCGCGCTCAAGGAGACGCCCGAGGTTAGCGCTCTACATACCGGCCGCCACCTGTCTCTCTGCTCGCCGTGCGCCTGCGCGGCTGCCTGGGCGCGCTGCTGCACTGCCTGCCGCCGCCGCACCGCGACGCCGCCCTGCTGCACCACGTGCTGGCCGGCGGCAACACCGCCATCACGGAGGCGGACTGGCTGCTGGCGCACGGCCGCTCGTGCGCGCTCTTCGTCGCGCTCAAGGAGACGCCCGAGGTTAGCGCTCTACATACCGGCCGCCACCTGTCTCTCTGCTCGCCGTGCGCCTGCGCGGCTGCCTGGGCGCGCTGCTGCACTGCCTGCCGCCGCCGCACCGCGACGCCGCCCTGCTGCACCACGTGCTGGCCGGCGGCAACACCGCCATCACGGAGGCGGACTGGCTGCTGGCGCACGGCCGCTCGTGCGCGCTCTTCGTCGCGCTCAAGGAGACGCCCGAGGTTAGCGCTCTACATACCGGCCGCCACCTGTCTCTCTGCTCGCCGTGCGCCTGCGCGGCTGCCTGGGCGCGCTGCTGCACTGCCTGCCGCCGCCGCACCGCGACGCCGCCCTGCTGCACCACGTGCTGGCCGGCGGCAACACCGCCATCACGGAGGCGGACTGGCTGCTGGCGCACGGCCGCTCGTGCGCGCTCTTCGTCGCGCTCAAGGAGACGCCCGAGGTTAGCGCTCTACATACCGGCCGCCACCTGTCTCTCTGCTCGCCGTGCGCCTGCGCGGCTGCCTGGGCGCGCTGCTGCACTGCCTGCCGCCGCCGCACCGCGACGCCGCCCTGCTGCACCACGTGCTGGCCGGCGGCAACACCGCCATCACGGAGGCGGACTGGCTGCTGGCGCACGGCCGCTCGTGCGCGCTCTTCGTCGCGCTCAAGGAGACGCCCGAGGTTAGCGCTCTACATACCGGCCGCCACCTGTCTCTCTGCTCGCCGTGCGCCTGCGCGGCTGCCTGGGCGCGCTGCTGCACTGCCTGCCGCCGCCGCACCGCGACGCCGCCCTGCTGCACCACGTGCTGGCCGGCGGCAACACCGCAATCACGGAGGCGGACTGGCTGCTGGCGCACGGCCGCTCGTGCGCGCTCTTCGTCGCGCTCAAGGAGACGCCCGAGGTTAGCGCTCTACATACCGGCCGCCACCTGTCTCTCTGCTCGCCGTGCGCCTGCGCGGCTGCCTGGGCGCGCTGCTGCACTGCCTGCCGCCGCCGCACCGCCGACTAATTATAAAACACATGACAACGTATCACGAAACTTTTTACATCTCACCAAATACCGGTCGCCGCAAACAGAACGTTTAAAAATTGTCATGCAACTCGATTCTAAAACTTTGCATTCTTCAATAATGTTCCTAATGCTACATTTTAACTCGGACTAGCGCAACATTTATGTAAAGTCCCTCGCTTTCATCATTAAATTATGTACGTCGCCCTAGGTCGTAAGTGGGATTCTCTGCCCGTTACACGAGGAGAAAATCTGACTTCCTGGCCATGGTAAGACATAAAACTTAAGACAAACCACGGACGGTATTTCGCAAAAACCCCAGATAGCATATTTATGGCCCTCGCCTTCCGATCGGGCCTCAAACACCTGTGATGACGAATTCACCGCCCTAGGTGTGTAATGTAATTACAACAGCAATTACGCTCATCAAAACATATATCCACAGGTGGTATACACAGAGCAGTTCGAGGAGAAGATCGACAAAGCCCTGCTGAGCTACCTGGCGAGCGACAAGGTCCCGATCGCGTGCAACGGGCTCCGCGGCATGGGCTACCTCATGCGCTACCTGCTGGAGCAAGACCGCGCGCCGCCCGCGCAGATCCTCAACCAGTTCGTCAGGGTGAGTAGCCTAAACCACTGCCATTTAAGTGAATGTCCACGACATTCCAACTCACGCATGTATAGGGCTAGCCAGAGTAGCCGGCTGCTCTCCCGTTCAATAAGGATGACGACTGGCATTAAATTCTACAGCATAATGTTTTCAATAGTTTTTGAAATATGTGAATACAAAGATACGCAAATTATACAACTTTTTTAATCCAAAAGAAATCTTCAATTTGTTTTCAGAATCCTCATAATTTAACAAAACAACAATTGTATGACAACCATGATATTAAACGCACTTTTTCACGGTGAAAATGGCACATTACTTATTGTCTCCATACAAATATTGGTACCCATAACATATAATGACGTCACAATTGGGTGGCCATTTGTATGAAGCGTTTTAGCGCTCCGTAGGAATGTTGAACTTTGACAGTCATTTCAGACCTTTAGAGCAGTATAAGCTAAGTGCAGTTAGTACAAATTGATCTCAACAAAAAATAGAATCGATTGACATCCTTAATTTTTTTTTTCCTTATTCCTATTATTGTAAGCGATCAGCCGATCACACTCACTATTGCTACTATCACAGTGAATTAATATTGGAAATGGATTATTATTTTAAGAAAACATATTATTTGATGAAGTACCTATAATCATAGAACAAGGTGTGTTATGATAACAAATGTATTGCACAATGTTTACACATTAATACTGGTAATGTTCGGATGTTATGAAGCACATGGATATCCGTTGTCTGGTTATAATAACTAATCGAAACATAATTTACTTAACAATATCCCATCAGCTGATATTATACTTTAAATTTGTATGGTTTAAACTTGGTTTTGATCATAAGAATCATTTCATTTACTTATTTTTTTAATAAATACTCAGGCGCTACGATGCCGCCCTAAAGGATGTAGAAATGAAGCAATCGGTTGAAAAATTAGATGCTTTGGCTAGTGGCTCTGACAGCATAATTCGGATCTGGGTTCAAATCCCGCTCAAAGCATTTTGTTTTTTTTTTTTTTGCTTCTGTATAAACATTTAGTTTACGCTAGCAAACGTTACTGCTTTAAAAATTAATTAATACTCAGACACTTCTTAAATATTTACAGAAAAATAAATATCTTGTAGAACGTTGTCACGTCAGAGGGTCCATTGAATTCGAATCCCCTATTGCCTTTTGAGCACTAGGGCATGTATGATTTTGAACAATAATATTATGTCAAATGTGCTCTGGCTGCCTAAGCATTTTTTTGACTCCACGCCACTGTTATGGTATAAATGTCTGAAATATTCGCGTATAGAATGTAAGTTAGGACACACACAGTGACCGGTACGGTTCCGCCCACAGAGCATGAACCACAGCAACAACGAGGTGAAGCAGCTGATGGCGCGCGCGAGCACGATGCTGGGGCGCGGCTCGGCGCTGCGCGGTGCGCGTGCGCACGACGTGCTGCGCGCGCTGCTGCCCGCGCTCGTCAACGGCACCAAGGAGAAGAACACCTACGTGCGCGCCAACTCCGAGCTCGCGCTGCGCGCCGTGCTCCGTCTGCAGCACGACGACACCTTCCACAAGGTGAGAGACATGCGCGGTGCGCGTGCGCACGACGTGAAGAAATAGTATTTTATGCAACCGTTGTATAAGAGGGGGCAAAAAACGCGAGTGGCATGGGTTACGATGTGAGCGTAGCGAACATCTTAAGAAATATGCCACGAGCGTTTTTTGACCTACTTATACAACGTTGCATACAATACTTTTTCTACGACTCGAGATATCATAAATAAAATGCAAATAAACAACGAAGAAAATAATTGCATGTTCCCGCTCGAAATCAACAAAATTAAAAAAAAATAGTCTGATAAACTTTTTTTTATTGACGTCCATCTGTCAAAAAAATATGAACTTATACATAAAGGTATACGTTCACTATACTAAACATCTGTCAAAAAAATATAAACTCATACATAAAGGTATACTTCACTATACTAAACATCCATGCACTGAAGATAAAACTTTTTTTTTAAGTTGGCAGCAATGCCTTAGTACAATATATATTTTTTTTTATTGCAAATTGTGTGAATGCAGCTGTTTATCTTGTAATCTGTGGTACTAAGTGATGCTTTTTGGGCGACGTTATAACATCGTTTAGCAGTGCTTTTTTGGGCAGTAGAGTATAGACTTTTACAGATTTTCATAATTTATGTCTTTATATTAGAGTTAGTATATAAATGACAGAAAAAAAGTACTGGAGTAGAAAAAATATATTACGTGTGTTTGTACGTTTGTTACTTCTTCACCGGCCGGATGCAATAATGATAATATAAAGTAGAAGTTGTATGTGTGTACATTTATGAAACATGTATATTTACAATTTATACATAACAGCGCCCCCTTTCGGTTTATTTATTTATTTATTAGGAGAACCAACAGCTACAAACAATACATTGCTGGTTCACTAAGTCGGTAAGACGTGAATATGAACGTATTTACATAGACACCGCTAAGGTGTAAAGCTTTTCAAATAAACAATGCAAAGTTCGACACACATAGTATAAGGGAAAATTCGAAAGGTTGCCTGGGCGTTAGGATGGCGGAAAAGTTAACGCGCTAGACCGGCAATCCAGAGGTACCGGGTTCAATTCCCGGTCTCATCCACCAGGTTACGCATTGAAATTGTAGTATTTTTTTTTGTTTGTCTGATTATTGTATGAATGGTTGTATGTGTGTTGCAGCAATGCCTGTCGCTGCTGGAGGAGGGCGCGCGCGAGTCGCTGTGCGACGTGGTGGCGCGGCTGCTGCGGCGCGCGCTGCCCGACGGCCGCGACGACGAGCTCGACGTCACGCTGCTCACATGAGCTATATTATACTCTGACACACCACTACCTCTTTCATTGCTTTACCCTAACCCAGCGTTTCTTAACCTTTTTTGTCCACGGACCCTTTAGGAAATCAAGCACGCTTTTAAGGACCCCCTTAATAAAAAAAAGCAGAAATAAATAGCACCGCGTGCGTAGCGATTAGGAGACTTTTGGTGGCATTTATTTACGATTGTTAAATAGTCCATAGATAAGGCTGCGGACCCCCATACATATGCTCGCGGACCACATGTTCAGAAACGCTGCCCTAACCTAACACTCCTCTATTCTAGCCATGTGAGTTGGTCTCTGAAGTTAGCGTCGGCACAGGACTCGCCTGTTGAACCCCTTTTGCACCTAAAATCTCATAGCAAATTTTCACATTCACCAACTTGTAAGGCTCGAATAATGAGCCACTATGAGCGTATACGCGTTATACAGAGGCGTATTTTAAAAGTTAGCGACATAGGTATTAAATGTACGTTTAGATCACAAGCGCTCAGCTAGCGTTTACAACTATAGATACAAAAACACGTGCGTGTGTAACCTTGAATAAAATACATGTTGTAAACGCACGTTAGCAAAACGCGCGTTCAGCGCCTGCAATCTGAAGATACCTTTTGTTGAGTCTGCAGTCGCAACCCTGACGCTCTGGGCCGTGGCCTTGAGGCTAATACATCTCGAGATCACAGATATAAATGACGGCTATAACTACTTACTGCATAGCGACAAATCGACGCTTAAGAATCAATACCGTCTAACTAAAATTTGACTGTGGCGCTCAAAAGGTTAATATTTGGTCAGTAAACAATCGCCCAGTAACATATTGTAGTCATTAGCAAAAATTTGTTTGTACAAGGCCTTATCTGCCTACTCTATAACACAACATGCAGTGTTGTATTTCACGATAAGATAAGGCACTCATTCCCAGCAATCCTAAATTTATTACCCAGCAAATTGACACACATACATTTATTTATTTATTTAAATAAATACATGGCAGGCTTACAGTTTTTACCAAGCGCCTACAATGCTAGACTTCACAATACATAAACCTTTAAACGGTAAGCACTACAAACTAATGACATAACAATTTTTTTAGAAGGTATAAACATAACATTTTTTAGAAGTAAGAGTTGCACATTGCACTTATTTTAGCGAGCAGCGCATGCCAGCTGTCGGCAAACAGGTCGGCATCTTGCTCCAGTGCCAGCTCGTTGAGCAGCAATAAAATGAAATACATGACCATACGACAGTAATAAAATGAAAGACTGAAATTTTTGTAAAGCTGTTTAATTATTAGTTTGTTCGTTTACCACTGCCACTTCATTGGAATTGATTGTGATGCTTACTTATTCTTACACATAGTTTAATGAACATTGAGTTGTACTGGTATTGTGGAAGACAATGTTTATCTAGATAAACTAGTCTAGGCTAGCGGAATACATTGTTTTATGCCCTGCTATATAACACACAAGGAATGTATGAGTACAGTCTAAGTCAAATCCTGAGATTGAAGTAAGGTGGGGTAGGACTATCACTGGGGGAAAGGCTGCCACTAACTAGCTATTTTGTCTCAGTGACCCAAACAGGATCTCGCCTCTGAAACAAGAGCACGCCACTTGTTACGGTCCTGCGCAGTTTATCACCAGTTTTCAACTGAAGAATACTGCCACAGTCCAATAAATAAGTAACTGTCAGTCTCATCCTAATAGACAATAAACTGAAAGTATTACCCCACCTTACCTTATGTACTTATTATTTTAGCTATAGACTGCCATAGAATCTTCATGAATAGAGGTATTTTAATGAATTAATTAAATACTGCTTCCTGTTGCTCCCACCATTTATTTTACAAACAATGAGTCTGCATTTGACCCTAGGTTCACTGAATGGAAATGTAAAAACACAGTCTAGGTCAAGATGTAATATTGAATTTAATTTTTAGCTTGTTCCTCTTCATTCAATTCTGGGCAAGAGCAGTCCATGCTTATTTCCACTGTTGTCTGTGGATTTTTGGAATGTAGTAAAACTTAGAGAACTAGACAATACAATCTCAAAAACCTACACACTGATGTCACAAATTAAAACTCTGACTTCTTTTCTTTCTTGACAAATCCTCTCTCTTGGATGAGCTCGTTGCACTGTTGACGGTCGAGCTGAGAGAGCGGCAGGCGCTCCAGCTCGTGGTCGTTCTTGTCGAGCAGCACCAGCTCCGGCGCCGCGCCCGTGATGAACTTCACCTCCACACGGTCGTAGTTCGGCGCGTCGTCCATCACGAACTGCTTCACCTGCGGCAACCGGTTCAGCGAGCAGCCTCGACACGTCTGCAAAAAATCACCCATTAAAACCTATTTGAAAAACCGCATGTCATAATATAACTGCTTATTAGGAATTGAGGAGGCGGTTACCTCTATTCTTGCGGCTACGACGTCTGATTGTTCATACGCGGACGCTAATGCAAGGACTGCACAGAATACTGCTAGAGTTTTCATTGTGATGCTTTATGTAGATTATACTGGATATTTAAACACAAAGTATTTATATGTTGAGTGAGTTGAGCGATTACGACCGTTATCGCTAATCTGCTGACTGACCGACTGAGCTGATTCAATTCTGAAACCTGAATAACCATAACGTAATACACGAAGAAATCGAATGATACTTTGATATCAGTGACATTGACAGTGACATTTGATACTATGTAGTCAGAGCAAAAAAATAAAAATAAAATGCTTTAAATTTAAAGGTAAGAGCGCACTATTCTGTAGCGGGGCGACGCAACGGGGTGAAAGTGCAGGGCACGTGATTTCATACAGAAAATAAAACTTGAATAAAACGCGTCGTGTAGTTCTACTGTCACGTAGTGCGTTATACCTCTTACAATTTTTATGCAACGAATATCCGGTCGGGAGCGCGGTTTGGAACGTTTACTGGTTTTGGAACGCTCCTCAGTAACCAGTAACACTAACTGACAGTCATGACAGATCATTCACATTCATTCATTTTCTGACACTTGTATGTACAGGCAGTACGCGTTTGTTGTTGTTATTGCACAACAGTTTTATTATTTTTGTACGAATGCTTGTATTTACTTTTATATAATTATAAGACAGCGTAAATCGGTAAACTAGATTTTTAAGTTTATAGTGAATGGCAAAATGCAGGACGAGCACCGAGCGGCGATACAAAAGAGTTTCAGTTCCTTGGTGGAGCAGACTGATCTCGACACAATGGTATCCGCTCTTTATGAGAAGGGAGTCTTCTCCGAGGCGATGACCGAGCCTTATAAAGTGAGTGGGGATCTCCATTAGATAACTCTACATCAATGACCTTAAATAATTAAATATTTAGGCGCCCCCTGATGACTCATTCGCTTGGTATGTCCCCAGGACTTAAGTAAAGATCAGCGACAGCGCAAGCGCCTGCTGTACATGGATGTGATGCGGCGCGGGCCGCTGGCGTTCGGGCACCTGGTGGACGCCCTGACGGAGACAGGCTATTGGCAGCTGGCGCGAGAGCTCGACCCTCGCTCCATGCCGCAGCGTCGTGCGCCGCCAGAGCGCCCCGTCGCCACCCAGCGTTAGTATCTTTGTGTATTTGTACTGTAGTATAAGTAACACACAAGGTAAACCTACACATTCTTCCAGACCAGGTCTTTGCTGAAGCAACAGTGAACACACCAAAAAGTAAAGAAACAGGGAAATATGAGGGATTTTTGATGATGTAATTTTTAACAAGGTACACATTAAAGGAAGTGTAATATTGATGTGTTTGAGAATAAAGTCTTTGTTTTTCTTTCCAGTTAAAGTTAGTTGTAATGTTCTGTTTGTATTGTAGGCCCCAAGTCAAATGACAGCGAGTTCCTCAGTATAAGTGAAGCAAAAAAAATGGGTACAGCTGCAGCAAATAACCCAAATGTAGATAAAAGTAAGTTGTTCAATGATGATTCTTTAAGGGATAAGTTATGATTAGACAGAGCAACAATTTAGAATATATAAATCATATAATATCATTTATTTCCACAGAGACCCCATCATCTGTGATGCCCCTGCCACCAGTATATCAGGCCCCTGAGATCAAGCAAGTTCCAAAAGTCATCAAGAGCACCAAATTCATGGAGGACAATGGAAAAGGTATGTGATTTATGACAAATTTATTTGAACATTATTTAAAGTTTTTTAATTATTTGTTTTGGGGGAATCTGAAGCTCAGGATAATTTACTTGGGGATATATTGTCTTTGTTAATGTGAGGTTTTTACATTCTGGCAGCTTGCCTATTTTAGTTAAGTTATAGTCTGCAGCTAAAACAATTAATAACATTGATCCATGGTTCATGGGTTGTAGTCTTACACAATACAGATCAAGTAAGTAAATTTCCTCTTTTTGTAAGTAGTAAAGTTAAGTGAGGTACATAAAATAATAAATTAACTCAGTAGCATTGCAGTCTATGTTTATCAAGTGTCAAGTAAGATCCATCATGATCATCCATCTTGCCAATAATCTGTTGTATTAACATAAAATCTTTAATAATAATAATCCCGGCCAGGGCAAATATTTGTGTGATGAACTCGAATATTTGTGCTTGGGTCATGGTTGTTCTATGTATTTAAGTATATATTTATCTATATAAGTACGTATATCGTCTTCTAGTACCTTAGTTTTGTGTTATCATAAGCCTTCTCGAGCTTAATTTGGGACTAGATCGATTTGTGTGAGGTTGTCCGATAATTATTTATTATTTATTTATTAGCTTAATCAGTAATCACATTGTTTAAATAGTTGAAGAGACCGTAATTATAATACTCACGATGAGTGCGAGTACCATCACATTGAGGTTCGCTTTCAAAACGAGTAAGCAAATTGCTTTGTGTGAATAAGCGGTAAACTGACAATACAAGGATTGTAGTTGCTTCCCTCGCCTGGATGTCCAATATTGAAATGGATTTGCATACTCCAGAATATATCCAATATAAACCTCACGAAGGCCTTGGATCTCAGTAGCCACATTGTTCCTGAAATTACCTGAAATTCGTCTTGGCGTGCTCCTTCACTGCTCTGCTAACTAACTTACAGAATAAATTCCATTATTTCATTATTATTAACTACTAGCTGCGCCGCGCGGTGTTACCCGCTCATCCCACGGGAACACTGCATTCTTTCGGGATAAAAAGTAGCCTAAGTGTTAATCTGTTGTCGTGTCAGTTACCTTCATACCAAACTTTATCAAAATTGGTCCAGCCATTTAAGTGTGAAGAGCTCAAACTTTCGCCTTTTATTAGTGTGATTGCGTATGTGCACAGACATAAAGCTGTACCGCACGCGCGGGCGGCGGCGCGGCGTGCTGGTGGTGTTCAGCTACATCGAGTTCCGCTCGCAGCTGGAGTCCTACCGCCGCGGCGTGGACGTGGACTGCCAGATGCTCAAGTACCTGTTCTCCGAGTTCGGCTTCGAGGTCATCTCCTTCCAGAACCTGGCCAAGGAGGTATGATATTTCCATTATTATAGGTATAACATACAGATTCAGTTTTTAATTTATTCCTAAGAATCATTATGGTTCATCAAATATGGTTTTCCGATTTGAGTGTTGGAACACGTTTGATTTAAATAAGCATCTTAACCGCTTGTCATATTTGGCCGTAGACAATACTTTCCTCAAACACTGTTGGGCTTATTGTTTAATATACAATCTGTAACCGTAAGTTACCTGCTGTTATATTTAACAGTAACAACGCATAGAATAGTAACTAGTATATTTTGTAGATATTCCAATATAGCTCGACAATGAGTGCCTTTTTTATCGTTGACTGGTCTGTTAAGGGGCTTCTAAATGGGCCATTATTACATCTTTCTCTAGCGTAGGCTGTCAGAGAAGGACGGCCATAGTTGTCGGCTACAAATTGCAGCAAAACATGTCCTATTAAGAATCCCCTTTCAATTTTAGGGTTCCATCGCTCTAGTTTACACGCTTTTCGCTTCATTATGAAAATTCGGTTAAGCTAACAAACGATACTGCTTTAATAAAAAAAAGTCAGTTAGATTGCCTTTTACATACGGAAATTGTGTCTCCAGGAGACCCTGACGCACATGAAGAACCTCCCGCTGGCGGGCGCGGAGTGCGTGTTCATCGTGATCTCGTCGCACGGGTACGGGCGCGACGGCTCCTGGGACACCGACATCCGCTGCTCGGACGGCGGCCTCATCTCCGCGCACGCCGTGGTGGACCGCTTCAACAACCAGAACTGCCCCGCGCTCAAGGGCATCCCCAAGGTCTTCATCTTCCAGATGTGCAGGTACGTGGATGCCGATATACGACGACGACACTTATCTCTAAGTGTCTTTGGAATGGCTCCTAGAATTTACGATAAATTGACAAACTATGTGTCTAGCTCGGAAGACCATGTAGAGATATTTGTATGCCTAACGGCTAGACATGGTGAACTTCTCTATTAAATGTAACCCCTGTTATATATGCACCTCTATGTTTACAAATAAATCTCTGATTCTGACACCCGCTGTTCTGATAAGCCGGCCAAAGCTTCATAAGCCGTTCCAACAACCAAAGTGGTTTGAAAAACAACTTAAGATTTAATGTGTTTCTTGGTAATTTCAGAATACTGTTTTCATATCGTATCAAGATTTGGTGACAGGGGACTATTCAGACCGTAATGACAGTACCGTATTTGTTGCGTGCAGGGGCGAGAACCGCTACCCGGAGCTGCTGGGCGCGGCCACGGACGGCGCACCGTACGGCGACGGCGGCGACGAGCCGAGCGCTGCGCCCGCGCCGCGCCGCGGCGACCGCGTCTACTCCGACATACTCATCGCGCACTCCACGCTGCCAGGTAACCAGTACACTATACACCTGGTAACCAGTACACTATACATCATGTACGGCGACGAGCCGAGCGCTGCGCCCGCGCCGCGCCGCGGCGACCGCGTCTACTCCGACATACTCATCGCGCACTCCACGCTGCCAGGTAACCAGTACACTATACACCAGGTAACCAGTACACTATACATCATGTACGGCGACGAGCCGAGCGCTGCGCCCGCGCCGCGCCGCGGCGACCGCGTCTACTCCGACATACTCATCGCGCACTCCACGCTGCCAGGTAACCAGTACACTATACACCAGGTAACCAGTACACTATACATCATGTACGGCGACGAGCCGAGCGCTGCGCCCGCGCCGCGCCGCGGCGACCGCGTCTACTCCGACATACTCATCGCGCACTCCACGCTGCCAGGTAACCAGTACACTATACACCAGGTAACCAGTACACTATACATCATGTACGGCGACGAGCCGAGCGCTGCGCCCGCGCCGCGCCGCGGCGACCGCGTCTACTCCGACATACTCATCGCGCACTCCACGCTGCCAGGTAACCAGTACACTATACACCAGGTAACCAGTACACTATACATCATGTACGGCGACGAGCCGAGCGCTGCGCCCGCGCCGCGCCGCGGCGACCGCGTCTACTCCGACATACTCATCGCGCACTCCACGCTGCCAGGTAACCAGTACACTATACACCAGGTAACCAGTACACTATACATCATGTACGGCGACGAGCCGAGCGCTGCGCCCGCGCCGCGCCGCGGCGACCGCGTCTACTCCGACATACTCATCGCGCACTCCACGCTGCCAGGTAACCAGTACACTATACACCAGGTAACCAGTACACTATACATCATGTACGGCGACGAGCCGAGCGCTGCGCCCGCGCCGCGCCGCGGCGACCGCGTCTACTCCGACATACTCATCGCGCACTCCACGCTGCCAGGTAACCAGTACACTATACACCAGGTAACCAGTACACTATACATCATGTACGGCGACGAGCCGAGCGCTGCGCCCGCGCCGCGCCGCGGCGACCGCGTCTACTCCGACATACTCATCGCGCACTCCACGCTGCCAGGTAACCAGTACACTATACACCAGGTAACCAGTACACTATACATCATGTACGGCGACGAGCCGAGCGCTGCGCCCGCGCCGCGCCGCGGCGACCGCGTCTACTCCGACATACTCATCGCGCACTCCACGCTGCCAGGTAACCAGTACACTATACACCAGGTAACCAGTACACTATACACCAGGTAACCAGTACACTATACATCATGTACGGCGACGAGCCGAGCGCTGCGCCCGCGCCGCGCCGCGGCGACCGTGTCTACTCCGACATACTCATCGCGCACTCCACGCTGCCAGGTAACCAGTACACTATACACCAGGTAACCAGTACACTATACATCATGTACGGCGACGAGCCGAGCGCTGCGCCCGCGCCGCGCCGCGGCGACCGCGTCTACTCCGACATACTCATCGCGCACTCCACGCTGCCAGGTAACCAGTACACTATACATCATGTACGGCGACGAGCCGAGCGCTGCGCCCGCGCCGCGCCGCGGCGACCGCGTCTACTCCGACATACTCATCGCGCACTCCACGCTGCCAGGTAACCAGTACACTATACACCAGGTAACCAGTACACTATACATCATGTACGGCGACGAGCCGAGCGCTGCGCCCGCGCCGCGCCGCGGCGACCGCGTCTACTCCGACATACTCATCGCGCACTCCACGCTGCCAGGTAACCAGTACACTATACACCAGGTAACCAGTACACTATACATCATGTACGGCGACGAGCCGAGCGCTGCGCCCGCGCCGCGCCGCGGCGACCGCGTCTACTCCGACATACTCATCGCGCACTCCACGCTGCCAGGTAACCAGTACACTATACACCAGGTAACCAGTACACTATACATCATGTACGGCGACGAGCCGAGCGCTGCGCCCGCGCCGCGCCGCGGCGACCGTGTCTACTCCGACATACTCATCGCGCACTCCACGCTGCCAGGTAACCAGTACACTATACACCAGGTAACCAGTACACTATACATCATGTACGGCGACGAGCCGAGCGCTGCGCCCGCGCCGCGCCGCGGCGACCGCGTCTACTCCGACATACTCATCGCGCACTCCACGCTGCCAGGTAACCAGTACACTATACACCTGGTAACCAGTACACTATACATCATGTACGGCGACGAGCCGAGCGCTGCGCCCGCGCCGCGCCGCGGCGACCGCGTCTACTCCGACATACTCATCGCGCACTCCACGCTGCCAGGTAACCAGTACACTATACATCATGTACGGCGACGAGCCGAGCGCTGCGCCCGCGCCGCGCCGCGGCGACCGCGTCTACTCCGACATACTCATCGCGCACTCCACGCTGCCAGGTAACCAGTACACTATACACCAGGTAACCAGTACACTATACATCATGTACGGCGACGAGCCGAGCGCTGCGCCCGCGCCGCGCCGCGGCGACCGCGTCTACTCCGACATACTCATCGCGCACTCCACGCTGCCAGGTAACCAGTACACTATACACCAGGTAACCAGTACACTATACATCATGTACGGCGACGAGCCGAGCGCTGCGCCCGCGCCGCGCCGCGGCGACCGCGTCTACTCCGACATACTCATCGCGCACTCCACGCTGCCAGGTAACCAGTACACTATACACCAGGTAACCAGTACACTATACATCATGTACGGCGACGAGCCGAGCGCTGCGCCCGCGCCGCGCCGCGGCGACCGCGTCTACTCCGACATACTCATCGCGCACTCCACGCTGCCAGGTAACCAGTACACTATACACCAGGTAACCAGTACACTATACACCAGGTAACCAGTACACTATACATCATGTACGGCGACGAGCCGAGCGCTGCGCCCGCGCCGCGCCGCGGCGACCGTGTCTACTCCGACATACTCATCGCGCACTCCACGCTGCCAGGTAACCAGTACACTATACACCAGGTAACCAGTACACTATACATCATGTACGGCGACGAGCCGAGCGCTGCGCCCGCGCCGCGCCGCGGCGACCGCGTCTACTCCGACATACTCATCGCGCACTCCACGCTGCCAGGTAACCAGTACACTATACACCAGGTAACCAGTACACTATACATCATGTACGGCGACGAGCCGAGCGCTGCGCCCGCGCCGCGCCGCGGCGACCGCGTCTACTCCGACATACTCATCGCGCACTCCACGCTGCCAGGTAACCAGTACACTATACACCAGGTAACCAGTACACTATACATCATGTACGGCGACGAGCCGAGCGCTGCGCCCGCGCCGCGCCGCGGCGACCGCGTCTACTCCGACATACTCATCGCGCACTCCACGCTGCCAGGTAACCAGTACACTATACACCAGGTAACCAGTACACTATACATCATGTACGGCGACGAGCCGAGCGCTGCACCCGCGCCGCGCCGCGGCGACCGCGTCTACTCCGACATACTCATCGCGCACTCCACGCTGCCAGGTAACCAGTACACTATACACCAGGTAACCAGTACACTATACATCATGTACGGCGACGAGCCGAGCGCTGCGCCCGCGCCGCGCCGCGGCGACCGCGTCTACTCCGACATACTCATCGCGCACTCCACGCTGCCAGGTAACCAGTACACTATACACCAGGTAACCAGTACACTATACATCATGTACGGCGACGAGCCGAGCGCTGCGCCCGCGCCGCGCCGCGGCGACCGCGTCTACTCCGACATACTCATCGCGCACTCCACGCTGCCAGGTAACCAGTACACTATACACCAGGTAACCAGTACACTATACATCATGTACGGCGACGAGCCGAGCGCTGCGCCCGCGCCGCGCCGCGGCGACCGCATCTACTCCGACATACTCATCGCGCACTCCACGCTGCCAGGTAACCAGTACACTATACACCAGGTAACCAGTACACTATACATCATGTACGGCGACGAGCCGAGCGCTGCGCCCGCGCCGCGCCGCTGCGACCGCGTCTACTCCGACATACTCATCGCGCACTCCACGCTGCCAGGTAACCAGTACACTATACACCAGGTAACCAGTACACTATACATCATGTACGGCGACGAGCCGAGCGCTGCGCCCGCGCCGCGCCGCGGCGACCGCGTCTACTCCGACATACTCATCGCGCACTCCACGCTGCCAGGTAACCAGTACACTATACACCAGGTAACCAGTACACTATACATCATGTACGGCGACGAGCCGAGCGCTGCGCCCGCGCCGCGCCGCGGCGACCGCGTCTACTCCGACATACTCATCGCGCACTCCACGCTGCCAGGTAACCAGTACACTATACACCACGTAACCAGTACACTATACATCATGTACGGCGACGAGCCGAGCGCTGCGCCCGCGCCGCGCCGCGGCGACCGCGTCTACTCCGACATACTCATCGCGCACTCCACGCTGCCAGGTAACCAGTACACTATACACCAGGTAACCAGTACACTATACACCAGGTAACCAGTACACTATACATCATGTACGGCGACGAGCCGAGCGCTGCGCCCGCGCCGCGCCGCGGCGACCGCGTCTACTCCGACATACTCATCGCGCACTCCACGCTGCCAGGTAACCAGTACACTATACACCAGGTAACCAGTACACTATACATCATGTACGGCGACGAGCCGAGCGCTGCGCCCGCGCCGCGCCGCGGCGACCGCGTCTACTCCGACATACTCATCGCGCACTCCACGCTGCCAGGTAACCAGTACACTATACACCAGGTAACCAGTACACTATACACCAGGTAACCAGTACACTATACATCATGTACGGCGACGAGCCGAGCGCTGCGCCCGCGCCGCGCCGCGGCGACCGTGTCTACTCCGACATACTCATCGCGCACTCCACGCTGCCAGGTAACCAGTACACTATACACCAGGTAACCAGTACACTATACATCATGTACGGCGACGAGCCGAGCGCTGCGCCCGCGCCGCGCCGCGGCGACCGCGTCTACTCCGACATACTCATCGCGCACTCCACGCTGCCAGGTAACCAGTACACTATACACCAGGTAACCAGTACACTATACATCATGTACGGCGACGAGCCGAGCGCTGCGCCCGCGCCGCGCCGCGGCGACCGCGTCTACTCCGACATACTCATCGCGCACTCCACGCTGCCAGGTAACCAGTACACTATACACCAGGTAACCAGTACACTATACATCATGTACGGCGACGAGCCGAGCGCTGCGCCCGCGCCGCGCCGCGGCGACCGCGTCTACTCCGACATACTCATCGCGCACTCCACGCTGCCAGGTAACCAGTACACTATACACCAGGTAACCAGTACACTATACATCATGTACGGCGACGAGCCGAGCGCTGCGCCCGCGCCGCGCCGCGGCGACCGCGTCTACTCCGACATACTCATCGCGCACTCCACGCTGCCAGGTAACCAGTACACTATACACCAGGTAACCAGTACACTATACATCATGTACGGCGACGAGCCGAGCGCTGCGCCCGCGCCGCGCCGCGGCGACCGCGTCTACTCCGACATACTCATCGCGCACTCCACGCTGCCAGGTAACCAGTACACTATACACCAGGTAACCAGTACACTATACATCATGTACGGCGACGAGCCGAGCGCTGCGCCCGCGCCGCGCCGCGGCGACCGCGTCTACTCCGACATACTCATCGCGCACTCCACGCTGCCAGGTAACCAGTACACTATACACCAGGTAACCAGTACACTATACATCATGTACGGCGACGAGCCGAGCGCTGCGCCCGCGCCGCGCCGCGGCGACCGCGTCTACTCCGACATACTCATCGCGCACTCCACGCTGCCAGGTAACCAGTACACTATACACCAGGTATCCAGTACACTATACACCAGGTAACCAGTACACAATACATCATGTACGGCGACGAGCCGAGCGCTGCGCCCGCGCCGCGCCGCGGCGACCGCGTCTACTCCGACATACTCATCGCGCACTCCACGCTGCCAGGTAACCAGTACACTATACACCAGGTATCCAGTACACTATACACCAGGTAACCAGTACACAATACATCATGTACGGCGACGAGCCGAGCGCTGCGCCCGCGCCGCGCCGCGGCGACCGCGTCTACTCCGACATACTCATCGCGCACTCCACGCTGTAACTATTCTAACCTATAAATAGTCGACATCACCGTCCCTCGTCAAGAATCATTAATTTATTATACCGATTATTATTTCAACTACTCATTTTCAACACTTTCAGGGTTTTTAGCTGTATGGCTGATTCGAAGGTCAGATTCGGCAAACGGTACTTCAATACACGTCGCGGTTTGTTTGAAGATTCCTCTTTCTAAAGGTTTAACTACCCGTAGCTAGAGAACCCTATAGGTACTACGCTGGCGGTATGCTAAGTAGTGATATAAACACAATATAAATACTACCCAAAGGTTAGCTGGAGGAGATCCCTCTTTAGCGATAAGACCGCCTACTATATACTATTACCATCTGTTTAATTTAAGATTTCTCATGTAATATTTTTCTAGCTGAATAAAATTTGAAGTTACTGAATAGATTACTATAAAATTTCCAGGTTTCGTGTCCCACCGCGACATGGACTCCGGCTCCTGGTTCATCCAGGCGCTGTGCGAGGTGTTCGCTGCGCACGCACACGAGTGCCACGTGGTCACGCTGTTCACGCTCGTGGACAAGGCGCTGCAGCAGCGCTTCCACGTGCAGACCTCCGTCGTCGAGAACTGGGGCTTCAACTGCAAGCTGTACCTGCACCCCGGCCTGTTCGAGGACTGACGTCACCTGGAACACTCTAGGGGCACGGCGCGTCTGCGCTTCATGCAGATCTGGGGGTTTAAGCACCCGAGGACTATGTATAGGATATCCAGTGCCATCTAAGCATATTTGGACAATAAACAAGACGTGTATTATCGGGGGATCCCAACAGGATGTGCGATTGGGTTCCCGGGGGACTCGGCCCGCGGGGGAGGGGAGTGCTGCGGGGGGGGGGGGGGGGGGGGGGGGGGGGGTGTCCCCGTCCCGGCCCCTCCCCCTCCCCTTCATCCAGAGCAGATAGAGGATGCAGTTTCACAGGCCACGGCGCCTCCTGACGTGTGCTCAATGATTTGGCATTGATTATTAGACATAATTACTTAGAGACTTACTTATTTATTCGTAATTGTAAGCAGTGTTCGGATTGGGTGTGCAATTTGGGATGAATGACCTGAAATACTATACTTAACATGGATATAAGTACCCCGGGAGCTCCCGGAAAACCTCTCTTTTTGTGATATTATATAACATCGTTTAGCAGTGCGTTTTTGGACAATAGACTTTTATAAGGCTTTTGTAAACTATATCTTTATTACCCTAGCTCTACACTACTCGCCAAGTTGGCTGACGTATGAGTTTCCGGAGCGAAGTTCCCCGCCACAATATCATTGTAATAATTAATTAATTAATGTATTCATGTAAATGTAATGTAATGTTAAAATCAATGGGTTAATACCTAAATAAACAATTATTTTATTTTATATTTATTTATATTCGCTCAACCTCGGCCAATTTCGCTAGTAGTGTGGAGCCGCAATTAGAGTTGGTGACTGTATAAATGAAGGATGTATACAGCTGCCGGCAAACTTCTTGAGCATAACCTTGACTGCGCAGTAGCCGATTTACGTACAAATTTACATGCGCAGATCCGCCATTTTTGTTCAAAAAGTTTGCCGGCAACTATAATAATATTAGTATCTACCTTTTATATCCCCGGATTAAGTCGTTTCCATATTAATATTGGACATCCTAATCCGAACACTGGTTATAACACGTGCTGTATTCATATTAATACGGATACATCTCATTGGATGCTTGCGGCTGTGAAAATGTTCCCTTTAATCCAGGCCGTCTTAAAACATGTCGGGGTCCTGGGACTACAGGATGCTTTGTAATTCACGGACAACGTTCTACCCACCGATAAAGTCGACGGTCACTGGAATGAAACAAGTTCCCAATCATCAAAAAATTAAGTTCGTTTATCGCGAAAACCATGGGACTTTTAGTAAACCATAAGGCCTATTTTCTGGACCGGTGTCAGGTGGTATAGGTTGGTAGAAGGTTGTCCATTGATCACAGGCCACCCTGTATAATTAGCCGCATTGGACAGCAAACAAAACTTATCTATGTTGGGTCGCTCGCTTTCATGTGATTGATCCGTAAGATATGCCTGTGATAGTACTTGGTAAGTCGATATAAGTGCGTTACCTTGAACTCACTTTTTCGTTCCATAATAAAACAATTGACGACGCGGTTGGCGCAGTGGTTAAGCAACTGCCTACTGAGCCGACGGTCCCGGGTTCGAATCCCGGCAAGGGCAAATATTTGTGTGATGAACTCGAATATTTGTGCCTGGGTCATGGATGTTATTTGTATTTAAGTATTTATTTCTCTATATTAGTATGTTTATCGTCGTCTAGTGTCCATAACACAAGCCTACTAGAGCTTACTGTGGGACTATATTGATTTGTGTGAGGTTGTCCGATATTTATATTTTATATATAATGAATTCGTTGTATTTCATTTAGCTATACTATGATGCGTCAATAGATTTATTGAGCTCTTTTATAGATAGCAGTGTACTGTTCGTAGCTAAAATTAAGTTCGTCAATTAATTAGGATTTTTTAAGATAAATATTTTTATAAATTTGTGAAACTGTAATGTCTCATTATTTTTAATGTGCATACACCATATTTTTTATAGAACCATTGATATAAAGATGACACAAAGAAAAATTTAAATGCTTAACCTGGCGGAAGAGACCGGGAATCGAACCTCAGGAAAAAACAAGCAAGCACAAGGAAAATTTTCAAAGATATTCTGGCGTTAGGGTGGTGAAGAGGTTAACACGTTGGACCGGTAATCCAGAGGTATCGATTACCGGTCTCTTCGGCCAGGTTATGCATTTAACATTTTCTTTGTGCTTTGATCAGTTTGATCTATCATCATTCAGTGGTATCAATGGTTCAATAAATAATTTTTATTAATTTATAGTCAATAATATCGTATAAAAATTCTTCCATGTCTCAAATTTAGTTAATTACATTTTAGATAATAATAAATAATCAGAGCTCTAGTATACTGGTTGTACAATATTGACAGTATAAACCGAACCAGCATATTCGGGTCTCTTACACCCGTTCTGCAGACGGTGTCGTAAACCGTCAACGTTTTAGCCTGTTACGTAATAAAAACCGTAAACGGACAGTGACCTAACGTGAGCTAATTGCTCACTGTTCGAGCGATGCAAGTTGTTGGATTGTACGGATATTTTATTAGCTGGAGGGGTTTTGTATTATAGTGAAAATGAAAATTTTCAATCGCTCAGCATAGCATTATTTCGATAGTCTGAATAGTAAACTATTGAATTGTGCAGAACATCGAGTATTATAAATTATACTTATTTTATATGACTTATCTTATATGGAAGTGCATTTATACTAATATTATCAATTTGCAATATTTGCGAATAATGTACTATTAAACAGAAATAAACTGTTATTTTTTAAATGTGGCATTATTATTTCCTAGTCTCAAGTTCCGGACCAGATGAAACTTCTTCCCTTCCTTTCTTACCAGGTTCAGGGTTCATCACTGCTTTTGAAAAGTTCCTTTAAGTCTTCGAATTAAAATATAATAGTAATAGGTGGTAATAGTAGTCTAAATATAACTGTGTCAAACCCGCAAGTACTAAAAGGAAACAGTGTGACTGACACATCATTATCCATTAAGAACCCTTTCGCATTTTCGTTAAATAATTTCAAAAAGCGCGCCAAATCGAACCTGTTTCGTATTAAATTATTGAGCCAAAACTAAGAAAAAAATTACGTAAGTAAATGAAAAGCATTAAATTTTGTTGCATATGCACAAGCGTTTCGATATCTTTGAGCAGTATTCAATTGAAGTAGAAAATAATTATTTGTTTGTCATTGTCATGTGGCAACATTGGAAATGACAGTTCTTATGAATGAATGACATCACGATCAGCTGCAGCTCTGCGCGTGCGCCGATTTGCGTGCCAGCGCCAGACGGCCCAGCCAGACGTGACGTAGTAGCGAACTGCGAAGCGAAGTAGGGTGGAGACTGTTGCTTTTGTCGGCTGTGATTATAACAATAATTTATATACATTTTCAATCTGACACGTGCTCGTGTTTTCTCTCAGCACAGTACTAAGGCGTTGGTTTCTACGTGTTTTTAGTTGTGTGTAGTATAAAAATGTCAAGAGACTCAAGGGTACGTATGCCGGGCGTCAATCGAAGGGCGATACAAAATAGTTTCGAATCATTCAAGGAGCAAATAGACCTGACCGCATTGGTATTCTATCTATCGGAAAAGAAGGATTATGTGCACCTGCAGGCGGTTGCGAATCATGAGGTGAGTTTTATTTTCACTTGATCCCTACTTTTGCTATATTATTATATTTGTACGTAATACTATTACACCATAAATTAAATCTATAGTTTGAAACCGAATACTGTGTAATACCGAAGGATCTGCTGGGCTGGAAAAATATGACGTCACAACCTCATGACTCCTGATACTACCTACTCCAGCCATATCCAGGCGTCAGTGTATCAGATGTTTTGTATTGAACTAATAACTCAAAATCATGGCAGATGACGCCCGTATAGCGATCTTTTTAACATCTACAAGGTTGTGTAGGCCTCAAGGCTGTTACATAAAGCTTCTCCTTGAAATTATTATTTTATTATTATAAGCCTTTGTGAATAGTCATTGACCGTCTTGCTTTTCAGCATAGGCCTTTCCAAGATTTTTCCAAGCCAATCTGTCTCTTGGTGTTCTCATCCATGTTGTTCCCACTATTTTCTTTATGCTGTCTTCCCACCTCCATTATTGACCACCTTGCTTTCTTTTGTTGTACTTAGGACACACTCCATCACATCTTTAGCCAATTTTCCCTATTAGTTCTTATAAGATGGCCTGTCCAGTTACATTTCAGTTTTTTGATTATTATTTGTATGGCAGTATCTGAAATAACATGACATGTCATGAGCAGTGTTCGGATTAGAGTGTGCAATTTCCCGGGACATTGTAATGTATATTAATACGGTTATGACTTATTTATTTATTTATTTAATGCACAGGCAGCTTATAGCTGATGCGTGCATATCACTGTTCACTTGTGTTCTGTGTTTGTAAATGTTTGTCTAGTCTATTTTTGAAAGAGTTCACTGAGGGTGCACTAATCACGGATTCAGGTAAACTGTTCCACACTTTGACCACGCGATTGGCTAGAAAGTGACGCCTAGGGTTGCTAGTACTGGCCGTTAATACCAATTTCAAAGAGTGTCCTCTCAGTCCCTCGTTCGTATTTCTTGTGTAGATGTCGCTCATCGCAGGAACATTGTACACTCCTATGAGTATTTTATATGTTTCAATCAGGATCCCAGGATTATAATCATAAAGCTAAAAGAAATATGTTTCATTTCAAAATATTACTTAGGTATAGAAAGAGATAGATATTATTATACAGGTATAAATAATATTGTTTCTTTACCCCTTTTCTTTATCTGTCATCACTATGTATGCTTAGACTACGCAACGGATTTTGATGCGTTTTTTTTTAATAGATAGAGTGATTCAAGAGGTAGGTTTATATGTATAATAAATGCATAATTTATCAGTATTGCACTCTGAAGCTGGGGCAGGTTGCTAGTTTATAATAAATAAATAAATATCAGGCAACCTCACACAAATCGATCTAGTCCCAAATTAAGCTCAAGAAGGCTTGTGTTATGGGTACCAGACGACGATATACATACTTATATATACTTAAATACATAGAACAACCATGACCCAAGCACAAATATTCGAGTTCATCATACAAATATTTGCCCTGGCTGGGATTCGAACCCGGGACCGCCGGCTCAGTAGGCAGGTGTCTACAAACTGAGCCAACCGCGTCGTCAAACTTACGTTTTCCGTTCTCCAATAATAGTCACCAACTTTAATAATAATATACATTACTAAAACCTTGTAAAAACCTATTGCCCAAAAATGCACTGCTAAACGATGTTATATATTATAATGTCACCAAAAGAACGGATTCTGAAAATCCATATTAAATATGTCATTTAAGGTCATTCACCCCAAATTGCACACTCTTATCACTCTGGCCATGAGCGTCGCTATTGCTAGAAGATTATTATAGAATTCTTTCTTAGAATTATTTGTTACTGTGCTGACTCATTTGGTTATTTTGTCATTAGAAAGGGCCATTGTACAAAGCTGTAGTGAGCATAACCAACGGAAACCTGATTGGGCACCTGGAAGACCTGCGCGCTGGGGCAGAGTGCTATGCTGCGTTTAACATTCGTAAGTATCTTGTTTATTCAATTTCTCTCACACCACCATGCAATTGTTAATGATTTAAATTTTATCTTTAGCTGTTGTTGTAGGTAGGTACCTAGTTTACACATCTTAAACTATGGTGGTTAGTGATTATAGGCACCTTTGTGCATAATGTTCTGTTATTTCTGTTTATGAGGAACATATCTAATGACAGCAAAAGAACAATGCATTAGGTGTATTCTTATTAGAAGAACAGTAAGAATATTCTTATTGTGTAATAGTAGGTACAGTTATGTTGGTTGAGGCTCAAAATACTTGGAGCAACACCGGCTTTCCAAATATCAGAACTCCTTGTGTTGCTCAAAGGTTAAATAGGAGCAAAGCATAATTATGTGATGGACAATGAATTTATATTTTCACAGAATCTACACAGCCCTGTACTCTAGAAATCCCCGAGATTACGGTCATCAAGAGTACCAACTTTATAAAGGAGAACGGAAAACGTAAGTTTGAGTTTATAATACAAATATATAGTTAGAGATTTTAGGTACAATGCTTGTCCAAAATATAGTAGTCTTTATAGATAATACGTCTATCTATGTTTAGTTTAGATATGTTGCAGGCAAATTTTAGTGTAGTATGTATGTATGTGTGTGTGTGTGTGCAGACCTGAAGCTATACCCCACGTGCGGCCGTAAGCGTGGCGTGCTGTTAATATTCAGCTACTTCAATTTCTGGGACAACCTGGAGCCCTACCGGAACGGCGTCGACGTGGACTGCCGGATGCTCGAGCGAGTCTTCTCCGCGATCGGTTTCCACGTCATCATCCATGAAAACCTTTCCGAGGAGGTAATCTTGTGACTGTTTAAATGTTTACGTAAAATTGTAAGTTCTCGTTGTAAGAACAGGAACAGGAAACCGCAGCGTCGTACGACCCAACAGGAAGTCAGGTCTGTTTTAATACGGTATTTGACTATGGTGAAAATAAATTGTATTGTAATTAAAATTTATTAAGAAATATTGTAATTAATAAATAAGTTGTAATTGAAACCACTAAACACAGACACAAAAATACACGGAAGTAAATAAACTATCACTGAATTTTATACACTACCTATCCTATTTTTAATTGGACGAAAATTAAAAAGGAGACGAGTTTTTAATACAATTTATTATGACGTCACAAGCCAGTATCTTCATAGAAACTTCATACAAACAAATCGATTTTGACGTTTCATAAATAGTAGCTGATTTGAGCTGTTATCAAATACCGTATTCGCCGGAAGTCAATTAAAATGTTTGACTGTCTTTTAACTGACTTATATCTCTATAGCTTGGCTGCATGCGTCTTTATCAGGCTTGCCTTCGAACCCCTGCGTCGCCTCGCCCTGTGTCTCTTCCTTACCGCTGAGCAGACGAACGACTCAGGTAAACGGTTCATCTAGAGGCATGTTAAGAGAACGTCTATTTTGCCGAGCACTTGACAATTGACTGCTTTTGTCAGAAGCATGGAATACGAAAATAAGGTATGGCACTCCGGAGTGACAGGCTAGACTTTTGACGGCATTTCGCTATGATTGGTTGGTTGGTTCTGTCAATCCGATTCTGTATTGCCAGTGGTGTCATAATACTCCCAGATTCCCTTGTTAGCTGTATGAATCTCATAAAATCGTGAGTGCTATAAATCAATTATTACGACAAAAAAAACTTAGTCAAAGAACATTACAATCAAAATGCATAATTATTATTTTTTGTGCGTCTGGCAGCAAATATTTTTTTCCTTTGAATTACTTTGTTACCATAATGCGGCACACTGATTAACAGTGACGATTAGAATGTCTCACTAGCCGGAGTGCCTATTTCCTTATACCATGGTCAGAAGTTTGAAAATAATGGCAACACATGCCCGGCAGTCTGGTGGAATGCGTTCGCTGTTCCAGGAAACCAAAGCATGGCTGGCGAACATCTCGCTCGAGGGGTTCGAGAGCGTGTTCGTGGTGGTGTCCTCGCACGGCTACTGCCGCCGCGGCTCCGGGGACACCTCGTTCCGCACGGCCGACGGCGGGTACATGCTGGCGCACGAGCTCGTCGAGTACTTCAGCAACGAGAACTACCCGGAGCTGACGGGCGTGCCCAAGGTCTTCATATTTCAGATGTGCCGGTGAGTGCGCGGGCGAGTGACGTGTACATACCTAATGGATAGAAACAGCCGGTAGGTACTTTGATTTTATCGATTTAGTCGGGCGCATCCGGTTATAGCTAAAATAAGGGGATACCTTACACCTTCTTGAATACCTCTACCAAATAGGCCTTTTGTATATCGCCAAGCGCCTTTTACCATCGCTACATAGTATAAAACAAAGTCACTTCGTGTCTGTCTGTCCCTATGTAGGTATGCTTATATCTTTAAAACTACGGAACGGATTTTGATGCGTTTTTTTTTTTAATAAATAGAATGATTTAGGAGGAAAGCGTGCAAAGCCGGGGCGGGTCGCTAGTACGATCATAGAATGTAAAAATAGGACCAGATCGTTACAAATGATAATGAATCTTCTGTCTACACCGACTGAGCTACAGAACCCTAAAACACCTTTAAGAGCCTCATTTGTTTGCTATAAAAAAAACCATGTCATAGACGTCGTATTGAGTATTCACATCCCAACTAATAAGTACCTACTAGAGAGTCTAACAGATTTGCGAAAGATAAAGCCGCTATTGGTTTCATGAGTGCGTGTCTACGAACCAATCATAGAGACATGTTGCTTGTGACATTGACGTTGTGACAGATGCGATGCGCACACGGACGAAACTTAGCCCGTGGCTAATCAAAACCGGCTTCACTATCAAGCGCTGATTAGCTAGGCGTATTTATTCTAAGGCCTGTCGTTATTTTATTACAGAGGCAAGAAGTTATTTCCGAAGAGGCGGGCACAAGTGGCGCACGACAACGCGGCGGCGGCGCGCCGCGACAGCGACGACTCGGACGAGCCCGTGCGCCCCTACTCCGACATACTCATCGCCTACTCCACCGTGCCGGGTAGGCTGCTATTGTATAATTTTTTCTACATTGGGATATCGTCATTACTACCTAGGATTCAAGGTGGGGATCTACCTCCAGGGCCCATAGAAAAATTCCACCCGGTATATATAAAGTGCTTCTAAAACTGAACATTTGGAATTCTTAGCCTCAATATTGGTTGAGATCTTGTCATTTGTTCCAATTAAAAACCGAACATCATGGAAACTACTGCTCCTATTTCCGCCAAACATAGCTAAGAACCATCTCGACAGACGTGTATTTGGAATAAAAAAAACCACTCAAAATGGGCCATTCGTTTGGGAGCTAAGATGCTACAGAAATTATATAATTAACTTTATTCTGCAAGAAGCCACAAGGGTACTTTTACATGTCTGAGACTACCGGCATTTCACAAGAGATAGAAACTCGGCTGAAATAAAAAAATACTTAACTATCACATTAATATGAACTTAACACACAGATACACGTATCAAACTTATAACATCCCTCTATTTAAAAAGATCTGTGTGGGCCTACTACATGTTCCGCGGGTTCGTGGGTCTTCTACCCCCCCTGCAAGTTAGGACTAGTACAGTTGGAGGCAAAATTGTCTACACTGTCACATCAAGGGAGGAAAAAAAAAACCTAATACTTGTAACTGGTGGGCAGGCTACACGTCGCAGCGCATCGGGTCGGAGGAGCAGGGCAGCACGTGGTACATGCGCGCGCTGTGCGACGTGTTCGCGGCGCGCGCGCACGAGTGCCACGCGCTGGAGCTGCTCGCGCTCGTGGACGAGCGCATGCGCGAGCGCGGACACGCGCAGACCTGCACCTACGAGAACTGGGGCTTCAACCGCCTGCTGTACCTCCACCCCGGCCTCTTCGAGCGCCGCTTGCCGTGGCCCGTCGCCCTGCTGGCGACCGCGGTATTAACCCCTGTTGTACTTATTTTTATTACCACAGAATAGATAATAGTAACCTCCCTCCGCGTCGAGGCCTTGGGCAATTTTTTACGATGATCCTACTAATGCAGCTGGGTCATTGTCAGATTTAGGTGCGTGTCTTTCCGGTGGACATTTGAGAAATTAAGGGTTCCAGTGCCTAATTTTATGATTAAATGCCTGTGAGAATAAAGAACGTTCCCTCTTCTATAATCCGATGTAATAGCAACATAACCTAGATTCATACAAACTCTTAACTTTTGACCACCGAAGGCACGAATTTTGTTTTTTGAAGTGACAATGACCCAGCTATTACACTTTCCTATCCTGAGTTCCAATGTCCTACACAGTACATAAACTACAATTAATAGTTAACTAACTATCTATTTGTCACGAGGCTTAAATGAAACTGGCAAATTATTAATGCTGGTCGCCATGAGGCTATATTAGTCACTCACGAGAGGGATGCAGCAATACGAAGGAGAGAGATGGAATTATTTCCCTACGTGTCTCAGATATTGCTGCATCCCTCTCGTCAGTGACTATTTAGGAAAGTGTAAACCAAATAAGGAACGTCGAGGCTCACCACTCCGTATCAAACAATAAGGCAACAGGTATGTCCACATAAGTGGAGCGAGATGTGTCAACCGAACGAAGATTGATAGATCTTTTTTGTAGTGTACAATAGACATGTTGACTGATGTTGAATTCTACAGCGTACTGTAGTTATATAAATAAAATTAGCTAAATATATCACGAAACAAAGAAAAAAATCCAGAAAAATAAATCTTTTTTTGGAAATGTGGGACTTCAAAGGTACGTAAATTTTATGATATTTTTTTTAATCCAAAAGAAATTTTGAAAATGTTTTCAGAATCCTTATAATTTTACAAAACAATAATTGTACGACAACCATGAACTTAAACGCACTTTTTCACGGTGAAAATGGCAAATTTCTTAATTTCTCCATACAATTATTGGTACCTATTCCGGCCTCTGACGTCACTAGCCTGGACGCCTTTTGTATGGAGCGTTTTTAACGCTACGTAGGAATGTTGAACTTTGACGGTCTTTTCTGACTTTTAGAGCAGTTTAAGTGTAGTCAGTCCCATATAGACATTTGATCACAATAAAAAATAGAATCGATTGACACCCTCGAAAAAAATTAGTCAACATGTCTATTGGCTTAATTCGAAAGATTGTCTATATCACACATGGCACCCTGTAAGGGCGCGGGTACTTAAGTAATGTTAAACAATATCAAGAAAAAAATATATACAAGGAAAATTCTAGTAAAATATTAACAATGAAGTACTTAACTAATTAACAAAACATTCCTTCTACCTATAAATAAGCAAAAATAATACTATACCGTCTGAAAGATTATAATGGTACCATTTTTGAGATCCTACTTTTTTAAATATTGCTAACAGAAATACCTCGCCAGAAATAATTTCTGAAGAGCATTTATGTGAACGCGAAGACTGATAATGATGACTGATCATAATTCATGCGCGTATTTAATGTAGTTCATTAATCGCATTTTCATAAGGATCTAAGTTAAATCTTCTTCTTGCATTCTCTATTTAAATAATATGTCTTTTGTGTTAACTTAAATCTGATTTCTAAATATTTAATATAATACAGGGTGAAATTTTAATGACCGTTCAAATTTTTCCCAGGCATTAGGTATCAATAAAAGATGCCATTTCTGAGAAAAAAAACATAGGTAAAATTTTGATAATATAATGTGCTGTCCGAATAAATAATTAGTAAAGTGTGGATATTCGTTTGAGTTACGCTAGGGGTTGGCGGTGCGGGGGGAGGGGCGCGCTCACCTGTCTTATCTGGACCAAAACAAATTGCAATTAGTCGCACGCGCATCTCCGCATGGCCGGTCGTGCACTTCCGGGTCCGTAAAGACGCGCGATCGATCTGCCGTGCACAATGTTTACGAACCGGGAGTATTACGAAATGGTGCGGGTATTCGTAACAAGTCGCAGGGCCCGCCTATTTAAACATGCTCCAGACAGTGATCGCGGACATGATGGACGACGACGTGCCACTCGCCATAATTAACCATCCCGAGTTTTATTTTCAACAAGACGGTGCACCGCCTCATTTCGCGAACATCGTTCGCCAATACTTAGATGCCGAATACGGTGCTCACTGGATCGGACGCAGAGGTCCTGTGCCATGGCCTGCTCGGTCACCAGACCTCACGCCTTGCGATTTTTTTTTTGTGGGGCGAAATAAAGCGAAGGGTGTATGTGGAAGAAGCCCAAAGCCTCGAACAATTAAAAATTAAAATCAACTGAGCTTTTGACGAAGTGAAAAATAACGTTGTAGTGTTAAATAAATTAAGAAACAATGTACAAAAACGTGCAAGACTCTGTTTAGAGCAACACGGTTTGCATTTCGAACATTTGCTGAAGTACAATTAAAAGTGTAAACCTAATTTGATTACATGTGTAAGTGTACCTACTAGCCTACGTACTAAGTTAAATGAGACTGCAATAAGTACATTTTTATTTCACAGTGATAAGGTAATTAAGTTGATTGAGACTGTTATGGTAAGAACTTTTTGATTGAACTAATTATTGTACATAAGTTGATTCAAATTTTTAAATACGCCTAAATTCATAGAAGTTTCATATCTGCAATCTTTAGAAATTACAGTCTAATAGCAAAATTGCATTTTGACGGTCCTAAGCCCGTGAAAGTATGAATGAAAATTTGCAACTTATGTTTTTTTTACTAGTTTTTGTCAAAAACTGTTTTTTCGGCTCGTAAATTTATTACGTAGGGGCGGGGCGAGCGTTATTGTCGCCTTTCGCACAGCGCGCTGACGCGATGTCCACGAACGCGTGGTTTTTTAGGATATCTTTCAGCTGTTTTATCTCAATATTTTAGTACTGAAAGATGCTGAAAGAAAAAAACACGTATTTTTTATTTTTTGCCAAGAATCTACTGTCAAAATTTGAACGGTCCATATTATTTCACCCTGTATATTTAAATCTGCTGCTTCTCTGTCATGTTTAATTTATAGAAGTACAGCCAAGGAATTTCAAACACGTACCTTTCGCTCGTCTCAATGACAATAAAAGGGCCGATTGCAAAAAAAAATGTACATAGTTAAAAGCTAAGTTAGCAAAAAATCACGATCGCTTCCTTTGTGTGGCGAAAGTTAGTCATACAAAATGTATGGGTAACTTTCGTCACACAAAGGAATCAATTATAATAAATAAATAAATTAAGTTTTGTTTTAATTAAAGCCCTTAACTATGTACATTTTTTTTGCAATCGACCCAAAAGTCAAAAAGATACGCGTTCCAGTTTTCTTTACTGTAAATCAATATATTTAATCGAATATGATGTGTATCTCCTTTGAGATTTACCAGAGAAGTAGAGAAATCTCGATAACGATAATTATGTATTATTTTAACGTATTTTGGCATCGATTTATGGTCGAATTTTAGCATTTAGTAGTCGCGTGCCTAGCGCAAGTCGCTAATGCTACATCTGTGATAGACCGCCTGTGATAACAATCGATGTCGAAATCAAACAACTTACGAAGTTGTTCTCTTAATATGTTAAAGATTATTTATTAGGATTTTTAATGAAGTATTGACATGTATTGGTATAATTACAATTTCGTTTAAATGATTTGAACATTCTAATCGTTTATAATGTTATTTTATTGCATCAACTATTCTAAAACACAGATGTTAAACGACTTTGAGTATGCCAAAGTACAATATATGAATTCCACATGGATCAAATTAGTTAAATGGAGTAGTTGATAGACGAATTTAATTTTATATTTTTATAGACATGAGTGCAAATAACCAAAGATCGGATATTACTATGCCGTTTGCGGACATTGTTATGTGCATATTCAACTATTCTACGCCATTTCTACTTGAAAGCCAATTACGATAATATTTTTTTATATTGATAATTATAAAAACATATTCGTGAGTTATAACCAGTGCCCGTACCAGTTGTCCCGAAGTTAACATGATAATATCCGATCTCAGGTTAAGTTAATAATTAGTCAAGCACGGGACCAAATATAATAATAAATGTAACTAGGTACGTATTTATTGGATAATAATATAGACGCAGATCAAGTTGATAATTTTGCACCTATAGCCACATGTTAATAGTTGAATTTCGTTTTTATGTTTTTATCTGACGAAATGGTTTTTCCGAAAAGTGCAAATCTTGCAGTGCGCCTGTTGTGCTGTCCAAACATTGTTGACTGTTAATATTTGATACCAATAAAATAAACTGTTGTTTTTTTAAGCTTTTATTTACTTTCTTTCACCTCAACTGTCTCGGTGTCTGTAATTAAGTCTTGCGAGATTTCACCCCCCTCCCGGTGATTGAGCTGAAATTTAATAAATAAAAATCATACATTAATTAACGTGTGCTCACTCAGTTCTCACAAACTACCAACGAAATCTGTGAATGTGTTTATTTAACATATAATATTTATATCCTAACTAGCTTTTGCCCGCGGCTTCGCACGCGTGAACACAATATCATACGTTCACTACACTTATTGCGAGGCCAAAGGCCGAGCTCCGCGTAGCACCGAAGGTGCGGAGCGTCCTAAGGAAGCCGCCCACCCACTTAATGCAAGTCGAAGTAACTTAATGCGAGGCCGAAGGCCGAGCTCCGCGTAGCACCGTAGGTGCGGAGCGTCCCAAGAAAGCCGCCCACCCACTTCATGTGAGTTGAAGTAACTTAATGCGAGGCCGCAGGCCGAGCTCCGCGTAACACCGAAGGTGCTGAGCGTCTCAAAGAAGCCGCCCACCCACTTAATATACGTTGAAGTAACTTAATGCGAGGCCGAAGGCCGAGCTCCGCGTAGCACCGAAGGTGCGGAGCGTCTCAAAGAAGCCGCCCACCCACTTAATATACGTTGAAGTAACTTAATGCGAGGCCGAAGGCCGAGCTCCGCGTAGCACCGTAGGTGCGGAGCGTCCCAAGGAAGCCGACCACCCACTTAATATAAGTTGAAGTAACTTAATGCGAGGCCGCAGGCCGAGCTCCGCGTAACACCGAAGGTGCGGAGCGTGTCAAAGAAGCCGCCCACCCACTTAATATAATTTGAAGTAACTTAATGCGAGGCCGAAGGCCGAGCTCCGCGTAGCACCGTGGGTGCGGAGCGTCCCAAGAAAGCCGCCCACCCACTTAATGTAAGTTGAAGTAACTTAATGCGAGGCCGCAGGCCGAGCTCCGCGTAACACCGAAGGTGCTGAGCGTCTCAAAGAAGCCGCCCACCCACTTAATATAAGTTGAAGTAACTTAATGCGAGGCCGAAGGCCGAGCTCCGCGTAGCACCGTAGGTGCGGAGCGTCCCAAGAAAGCCGCCCACCCACTTCATGTGAGTTGAAGTAACTTAATGCGAGGCCGCAGGCCGAGCTCCGCGTAACACCGAAGGTGCTGAGCGTCTCAAAGAAGCCGCCCACCCACTTAATATACGTTGAAGTAACTTAATGCGAGGCCGAAGGCCGAGCTCCGCGTAGCACCGAAGGTGCGGAGCGTCTCAAAGAAGCCGCCCACCCACTTAATATACGTTGAAGTAACTTAATGCGAGGCCGAAGGCCGAGCTCCGCGTAGCACCGTAGGTGCGGAGCATCCCAAGGAAGCCGACCACCCACTTAATATAAGTTGAAGTAACTTAATGCGAGGCCGCAGGCCGAGCTCCGCGTAACACCGAAGGTGCGGAGCGTGTCAAAGAAGCCGCCCACCCACTTAATATAATTTGAAGTAACTTAATGCGAGGCCGAAGGCCGAGCTCCGCGTAGCACCGTGGGTGCGGAGCGTCCCAAGAAAGCCGCCCACCCACTTAATGTAAGTTGAAGTAACTTAATGCGAGGCCGCAGGCCGAGCTCCGCGTAACACCGAAGGTGCTGAGCGTCTCAAAGAAGCCGCCCACCCACTTAATATAAGTTGAAGTAACTTAATGCAAGGCCGAAGGCCGAGCTCCGCGTAGCACCGAAGGTGCGGAGCGTCTCAAAGAAGCCGCCCACCCACTTAATATAAGTTGAAGCAACTTCATGCGAGGCCGAAGGCCGAGCTCCGCGTAGCACCGTAGGTGCGGAGCGTCCCAAGGAAGCCGACCACCCACTTAATATAAGTTGAAGTAACTTAATGCGAGGCCGCAGGCCGAGCTCCGCGTAACACCGAAGGTGCGGAGCGTCACAAAGAAGCCGCCCACCCACTTAATATAAGTTGAAGTAACTTAATGCGAGGCCGAAGGCCGAGCTCCGCGTAGCACCGTGGGTGCGGAGCGTCCCAAGGAAGCCGACCACCCACTTAATATAAGTTGAAGTAACTTAATGCGAGGCCGCAGGACGAGCTCCTCGTAGCACCGAAGGTGCGAAGCGTCCCAAGGAATCTGCCCACCCATTTAATATAAGTTGAAATAACCTATTGCGAGGTCGAAGGCCGAGCTCCGCGTAGCACCGAAGGTGCGGAGCGTCCCAAGGAAGCCGCACCCACTTAATATAAGATGAAGTAACTTCATGCGAGGCCGCAGGCCGAGCTCCGCGTAGCACTGAAGGTGCGGAGCGTCCCAAGGAAGCCGCCTATTAAGTTACTTAAACATATGTTAAGTGGGTTGGTGGCTTCCCTGGGACGCTCGTGGAACTCGGCCTGCGGCCTCGCATTAAATTACTAAGGGTTTATAAAGTAACTTAGCACCGAAGGTGCGGAGCGTCCCAGGGAAGACGCCCACCCACTTAAAATATGATCAAATAAATTAATGCGAGGTCGCCCACCCACTTAATATAAGTTTAAATGTGTGAGCGGCTTTCCTGGGACGCTCTGCACCTTCCGTGCTATGTGAAGCTCGGCATATAGCCTCGCATTAAGTTACTACTTATATTAGTCAGTGGGCGCCTTCCCTAGGACGCTCCGCACCTTCGGTGCTACGCTTGTGAACATGATCTTGGTTTAATTAAAATTGAGGCAAGATATATGTTTAAAAAATTGTTTTGAATATTTATTGTCTATTGTAGATTTAAATAACTTAATGCGAGGCCGCCCACCTAGTTATTATAAGTTTAAGTGTGTGAGCGCCTTCCCTAGAACGCTCCGCACCTTCGGTGCTACACTTGTGAACATGATCTTGGATTAATTAAAATTGGGGCAAGACTTATGTTTAAGAGATTGTTTTTAGGGTTTTGTACCCAAAGGGTAAAAACGGGGCCCTATTACTGAGACTTCGCTGTCCGTCCGTCCGTCTTTCACCAGGCTGTATCTCAAGAACGGTGATAGCTGGACAGTAGAAAATTTCACAGATGACGTATTTCTATTGCCGCTATAACAACAAATACTAAAAATAAAATAAAATAAAATATTTAAGGGGGGCTCCCTACAACAAACTTCATGCGCGAGCCGGACTCGCACTCGCCCAATTTTTAATATTTACTTTCTATTATAGATTTAAATAACTTAATGCGAGGCCACCCACCTACTTTATATAAATTGAAGTGTGTGAGCGGCTTCCCTGGGACGCTCTGCACCTTCAGTGCTACGTGGAGCTCGGCCTACGGCCTCGCATTAAGTTACTGCTTATATTAGTGGGTGGGCGACTTTCCTAGAACGCTCCGCACCTTCGGTGCTTCGCTTGTGAACATCATCTTGGTTTAATTAAGATTGAGTCAAGACTTAGGTATGTTTAAAAGATCGTTTTTAATATTTATTGTCTATCGTAGATTTAAAAAACTTAATGCGAGGCCGCCCACACACTTATATAAGCTTAAATGTGTGAGCGGCATCCCTGGGACGCTCTGCACCTTCAGTGCTACGTAGAGCTCGGCCTACGGCATCGCATTAAATTACTACTTAAATTAGTGGGTGGGCGACTTCCCTAGAACGCTCCGTACCTTAGGTGCTACCATTGTGAACATCATCTTGGTTTAGTTTAAATTGAGGCTAGACTTATGTTTATATATCGTTTTGAATATTTATTGATTATTGTAGATAACTATTCAAAGCACCTTGAAAAATAATTAGCTCATAGTCCTACCTGAACATATATTAATGACATCTATTAAGATGACAATAAATTATTTTCGTCTACAATGGTACTAATACTAATATAATAATATGACCTGTCATAATAATTTCCTAAGTAACGCCATAAGATTCAGGTGCCAACTTAACTCAATCGAGCGTACGTCAATAATGGCGACAGCACCACTGAACGGATACGTGATGGCCTCACTGTTTTGTTATCCGTGGTATAATGAATAAGGAAGCAAAGGAAAATGCATGAGATGACACGGTTATTATTTCAGTAGGTTCTGGGTTCAAATCCCGGCTGGGTGAAATCCTTTCTACATTGTAAATTTTATAATTTTGTCTTGTCTCGAATCATGGTTGTTTTTCATACAAAATGCATACATTGTCGAGCAGCAACTCTCAATAATTGATACACTGCTGCTTATATTATTAGGTATGCGATCAATATTCAACAACTTCGGTAGTAATTCTCGAAGTCCAGGTTAACCCATCACACTACACCCTAGCTTGTGCCGAATCGTGGTCACAGACACCCAACGACGTGCGTGAATCCTTTATATGTATGGAGCTGGTGTTATTAACTCGGGAAAAATCTTAACAGCGCGATGCAGCCGCTAGTATGGAGATTTTGTCAAGGTAACAACGCCATCTAGCGGAAAATTGGGTCATCAACAAAATCTCAACACGCCGTTAAAAATAAAGAATGATTGATATTTATTACTTTGAATAAATTTTATATATAAAAAAAACTACATAGATGCAAAATTGTCGCTAAATATATCGTATATTTATCGTTTATTTCGCTACCTTATTAGTAAGTTAGGCCAAACACAAACAATACCAAAATTTGCGCCTAATGTTCTAAATGTTGGTTGGTAAAACATATTTAGAACTGTATTTAATTTACTTAAATTGATTCGAAATACTTTTATTTCAATTACACTCGATAAAATAGCATTAAAAAATCTGTTTTATTCATTAACGTTTTTAATTGCGTCTCCGGGATTTGGTCGATACTTACAAACTACAGAAGAATATAATTGTATATTCAATAAAAGAGCATTAGTTCCTATTGTCGCAAATTGTGTTTTTAAAGAAATGTATAATTTTTTTTTGGGCATGAGACAATTTACAACGAACATTGCACTCATATTTTCGTCTGTGTTGGTCGATAATTGGCGCCATCTTTTCTATCTAACTAAGACGGTTTCCGTAACTCAACGCCTCAAACAACCTTAACCTTATTGTTATTGCCGGTGGGCCGCGCGGAGGTATTATGTCGAATTCATACTTTTTAGTTTTTGTCAAGGGTCTGACACGCTTTGATAGATAAAGATAGCCTTATTGCGATTCCTAAAAGAAGAAATAGAAAAGAGTGCCATGTTTTGTCTTTATCAGCGACCGAGCATTTTTTCATGGTCGGGTTATTGGCACACTTCAAATTCGAAGCAAAACAATCAGGCAGTATCAAAAGCGGTATAGAAATAGAAGATTTTGTGTATTAAATAATTGTTATTACCAGATAATTGACATATTAACGGATGTGGAGTGTTTGTGTGTAGCCTCAAAAATGGTGGGGTGATCAGTGTTTGGTTAGAAAAGCAACAGTTAACGAAAATAAGCGGATTTTACATTTCATGCGTAAGTACAAGTTTCTTTGTGTTTTGATCACCTATTTCTTTCTCAAATCTCACAAGAATCAAGTTACAAAGTTAAATCATTAGTTATATCATGAAAAAACTTGATAAAATAGGAATTATCTGTAAATTATTTTCAAAATAACTCGGAGCATTTTGACAACTCAATATTGCAAATCGGTCAAATTGCGTAGCATAAATCTACGATAGAAGCCAGCTAACATAGACGTCTAAATAAATCAGTCGGTTTATAATCCAATTTGGGGATGCCTAGATATAAAATAAAAATTACCCCCATATTTGGGGAATCTATAGCAAATTGATATTTTCAGGTCTCCGATTCCGACAGAGAAAGAACCGTGTAAAAAATGAATAGCTAGCCTGAGCCTGAGAAAAATTAGATTTTTTAGCTACTAGTATTAGTTATATCCTATCTACTTATGTCGTTTACAATTTTACTATTTAATTTTGCTTTGTTACAGAATGTCCCAATAAGGCGGAATGAATAAGTCCATGAACGTGGACTGTCACGATGGATTAAAAGTATCCTGAGTAGAATAGAAGAAAAAGAAGAAAGAAGAAGTTTCATCCTATTTTTTTAGTACTGCCCAGAATTTTTTTACAGTATTCAAGAGCAAATCAAAAATTTTGTTTACAAACAATCGTTGTAAATACTTATTAATTAAAATTTAAACTAATTTCATTATTTTTATTATCAGAGAACCCAAGTATATTATTTTTATTTGATTATACGGACTAGTTTTGAAAATACTAAATATAAAGGTGACAGCAGCGTCGTCTAAGACTGAAATCAATCAGCACTCAAAATGACGACACCTAGTGGATAATTGACAGTCGTAGCCTATAAAAGAACAGCGCTACAATTTTTATACTAAATCCGCCTTAGTAATAGTCCGACTTATGATTTACTGGGCTGTGACCAATTACCTTTCGCCTACGGTCTTTTAAAATGAGGAACAAATAGATTTTTAATCGTTAATTGGAATATTTTTTAAAAATATAAAAAGGGAATATACATATTTTTTTTATCCTTTATTTGATGTTATTGGAAAATGAGTAAAAAAAATGTGAATTCGAGTACTTGGAACGTTTCTCTCTAACCACTTTTTATGGGGTTTTTTTTTACGACCATGGCAACCCGACATTTTGACGTCATTATATGTCTTTCTCTTACGCCTGGTCGCTCTGTGGCAAATCTATAACTACTATACTATATCTATGGTTTTTGTACACGTAAGAGCCACGCGGGGGTCGCGTCGTTCTAAATTCAAAATCACAAACGCTGTCATTATAAGGTTTACACATTGTAAGGAAAATATTTCATGGAATTTATGTTTTCAGAGATAAATATTAATCATAATAAAAAGTATCCTATAACCATCTTTGGATGTTCAGCTATTCCTGTACCAAAATTGGTAGCTTTTTATCCAGCCGTTTCGGCGTGATGCGAGGACAACGGTTTTTTTGAAAACAGATGGCGCCAGGTTGGCACGGCGACGCGTGTCCATACAAAACAACTATCCGGCTGCATCACGCTATCGAGATTTTTCCTGAAATCATGACCTCCCTCCATAGAAAATTTATTTTCAATACAAATTTAGGATTTTATAATAGTATAGATTTTTAGTAAAAACTATGCTTAAGGTAGGTAATAATTTGTAGATCACCTGGTTACGTATTTAAAGTTTTACAAATAATTTCGTATGCTCACTCAATCCGCACACTTTCGAAAACCCAATTTCTGATAGAAAAACTGCAGATTGAAACTTCTATATATGTGTATAGACTATAGATGACACACTGACACAGTCCACTTCTTAAAATACAATCTAAAATGTGGACTGTATCTTAGATTGTATTTTAAAATTAAATTTTAATATATTTAAAAGCAGACAACGAATATGACATTTTAGATGGTGGATATTTAGTATTTTTTTTTTACTAAAAGTTGAACTACTTTATAGTTTCCTAGATACTACAAATATTAAGATATTTACATTTTTAACTTACGAATAATGTGTGGACTGAGTGAGCATTTACAAACATTTATTATCCAAAAATCTGCCACGTTAGCGGTTTTTTTGTATTTTACAAATTCCCTTATGAGTTTTACTAAACTATACACATATATAGAAGCAGTGTGTTCTAGTGTTTCAGTTTTCCTAGGCCATTTAAACTCCATTCATGAGAAAATAAAGTTTACAATGGAGTTAGAAAATGACAACTCACAAGACAAGAAAGTGTCACTAGCCTTCTTAGATGTCAGTGTGTTGAGAAGGTCTGATAATACAATAGGTCATACTGTTTATAGGAAGCCTACTCACACTGATAGGTATTTAAATGGCAAATCACATCACCATCCTAGTCAACTTGCTACAGTGGGTAAATCTTTGTTTCAGAGAGCCAAGGGAATCTGTGACGACCAACATTTGACTGATGAACTACAGCCTTAGAATAATAACGCCTAGAAACCCAGTTCACGCGCAACGGTGAGGCCACTAAAAGTAAGCCAGAAATGGCTTAAAGCGCCGATCGGCTCGTCAGTTGCAAGGACGCGAGACAGGTGTAAAGAGCTCCCACATTTTCAATTTTTATGGCGGTTTGTGCAGTGATAGGGTTTCACAATGCAACTGATAAAAAGGATAAACATGCTAAGATAACATTTCACTCGTAAATATTATTCTTTAACTCGTATTTTTACGTAAAACAGTAATCAAAACTTCATATTTTCTATAAGCGGCATGACAACGTAGTGTTTCCAGTGTAAGGGATTTTTTTTACCCATAATTCTGTCCTGACGATATACTGACTTATTTTTTGGGAGTCTATAATTAAAAATACAAATATGAAAAGTTAAGAAGATAAATCACTTGATTTTTATCAAGCTTTTATTTGACTGGCCGTGTATGTTTGAGTATGTCCGGGTCAAATATTGCAAATCAAATTTGAATCGAGTTTAAATTTTGTACACCTGTTTAAATCAAGTGACAATGCATTGTTATGGTACTACCAAGCTGGTCTGATGATGAGAACGGAAGGAGGCCATAGTAGGTAGCTCCTAAATTACACAAAAACACGACGTGCTCGTTACAAATGTCTTGATGATGAGTTGACGACTGTGCAAATAAAAGTGTTACGCCGATGGATTAGGTCAAAAACTTCGAACGTCGAAAGTGCTTTAGAAGCGTTTACAGCTGGCTGAAAAGTCATTTCAGGCCGTTTCAGGATTTGGCCATACCTACTATTAACGATTTTATTTATTTTCAATTGACATTGCAAATTAATAATACATAATAGTAAATAATAAAAAACCTTTGTTTAATGTATTTAACAGTGTTTGAAGTCAACAACGGGTCTATTATTGAATTAAAATTTAGAATGTAACCAATCACCACTGGCAAGAGTATACCCCAAATTTCAGGGGAATGTGATTGCGCTAGCAACATTATTGCTGTGTTTGTGTGCGTACCGCCGCGTGTAAATACGAGTTGTTCACAACTACATGAATCCATTTTATGCCTCACGTGCAGCGCCTCGGCCGTAAGCAGCGTTGCCAGATGGTTACATTTGTTACATTTTTCGTAACTTTTGACCCTCTCTCGTAACATGTAAGTAACTTTTGATTTCTGGGGAATTTTCGTAACTTTTCAATGGGTTTTGTTAAAAATACTAAAGTGGGAACATTAATTTAGATTCTGAATCCAAATAACATGTACTATCGGGCAAAAATATAACATGTGTACCACTGAAAAAAAAACTTAATGAAAATTTCGATAACGTGTTTCAATTTTTTCTCAAATAAGTACCATTAATGTAATAATCCAGTATATATTCGGAATCAGCTTACGAAGCCCTTTCATTAGATACGCCACAATGTAAATTTGTAAATCCGTAAATTTGTATTTATATAGCAAAAAGAAGCAAACAAATTTTTGTAGAGGTTGGAAAGTAAACAACGGATGGATCAGTAAGTTCGAGGGCAAAGATGAGGCCCTAGGTAATACTAGTCCAACTATTGCACTTTCGGCCAAGACACTATAATATTTAATAGTATGTATATGATGCTTTTAACAACTAATAAAATAAATATTTACACAATATCGCAAGATTAACATTATGTTTCTCCCCTCAGTCTTAATTTTTTAAATATTTTTTTAAATCATCACCAAGTTTGTCTAACGAGTCGTGTCCCTTGAAAGACGCGATAAATTCAAAAAACCTAACAAATATCAATATCAACAGTCAACACAAATATAATACAATTCCTTCATTAAGTTTTTAAAATAACATTTGTAATTTATATAACGCATATATTCGGTGCACTATCAGTGCAGATACCAGTAAGAATTTTGAATTGGCTGCTTTACTTACTACAAAGATCAAAACTTAAAGAATAATTGAAAAGGAGCTACCTGGCTGCTTTTATCAAGCTACACGAGTCGCTTAACAGACTGTATTAGCGAGTACCTAAACATATTAAAACATTTAAAACTGAGGCGTTTTCCTTGATTTTTTTAAAGTCTGATTTTTAATTAGCCGGAATAAACTGACGCAATTTTTTACGAGCGCAATTTAATTAAGTTTAATTTGGTTTCAACATATCACTTTTTATCCATAAAAGTCAATCTAATATCAGCAATTACGTGTTTTCTCATTCATTATTTTAAATTATAATTTCTGAATAACGAAAATATAAATTACGACATCTGTCAAATCACATAGGGTAATTAAAAATTCAGAAACTGGATGAGGGCGGTGCAAGATCGATCGTTCTGGAGAACTTTGGGGAGGCCTTTGTCCAGCAGTGGACGTATATCGGCTGATATGATGATGATGAATTAAAAATTCAACTTTAGACATAAAACTGTTGGCGGATATTATGCGTTTTGTAAAAAATACACCTAAAATTATGCATTCTCATTGGTCAATTTACTTTGACATTTGTTGGTCAATTTACTTTGACATTTGTTGGTCCAATTGTCGTTTATAACTTGTCAACAAGATTATTGTATATATGGACAGTTTGCAACACTATACAATACACAGCTTCAAATCACACCGCGTACCGGAACACGTAGCATGGAAAGCATTGGATGAGGGCGGCGCACGACCGATCGTTGTGGAGAAATTTGGGGATGCTTTTGTCCAGCGGTGGACGTATATTGGCTGATATCATGATGATGACATTGATGACACATTTTTACAAACTTATTTACAGTAAATATTACATACCTTCATAGTTTGTACCTTTGGAACCCTCGGTACGCAAATCCGACTCGCGCTTGACCGGTTTTTTTATTAATATTAAAATGTAACTTTCGCAGCAAAAATGTAACTTTTTGAGGAATGCAACGTAACTTATGCCACAATGGCTCTGGCAACACTGGCCGTAAGAAACTATCCTTCTAGGCGTTATTATTCTAAGACTACAGCATGTCAAGCGTGTGCTTTGGGCCAATGGGCTCAAGATACCACGCCTCAACCAGAAACCCCTTGTGAAGACTCCTACAGTCGAGCGTAAACCTGCGGTCCTGCCATATGTGAAAGGGGTCACGGATAGGGTTGGAAACCTCTTGAAACGGGCTTCCATTAAAACATATTTCAAGCCGATGAAGAAGATGTCTCAATACCTGAGGCCCGTGAAGTGCAGCATCCCTCTGCAGAGTGCTGGTGTTTACAAGCTGGAGTGCGAGTGTGGTCTGTCATACGTTAATAGTAGTACTAAGTTGAAAAGATATGTTAAGATAAATAGATATATAAAGATGACTCAAAAACTCATTCAAAGCCAGGCAGTAAAGAAAAATTACTTCAAACAGAAATTGGAATTGTCTGTCATGAAAGATAGAGTGAAGCAATGTAACATTCAACTAGAAAATTATGATTTAGACATACATTAATTGCATGCTGAAATTAGTAAGTTACAGAGTAAATTGGAAATGACATCATTCATGTATAGATCTTCAGAAAGAGAGATCAAGGAGCATGTCCTGGCTTTTGACCAGCTGTTGAAGGAGAGTAAATGTAACGAGGAGCGTTTTAATTCATTAATGAACAGTAATTATTGTAACTGTGGCCATATCCCACCAGCATCCTCAATAACCGGTCAACAAGCGGAGGAGGTGCCCCTTGGTATTTTTGAGTCCGCTCATCCAGTGCTTAATGTGCAATCACCAAGTCATGTAAGTAGAACAGTTATGTACTCAGACCAGATTGGCTTAGGAATGGGTTCGATGTTAGGTAACAAACTCAGTCAAAAAGTGACAAATTTCTGTTATCCTAACATAAGTATGAGTAAATTTTGTGAATATCTGTCAAAGAGAAGTTTTGATGACATGACCACATTAGTCATTATAGTAGGAAATAGTCATAATGTAGATAAGTCTAGTATAGACAAATTAATATCAACAATGAATAATATTGAAACATCTGGCATAGGTAAAATCATACTGTGTGCACTACCATACTCACAGAATATGCCATATGACTATAACAATAGAATAGCACACCTTAATTCCATATTATACAATGCTGTATGTTTCGATAAAAAGGTGCATTTCTTTGACATAAATAAATTTATCAAGCGCTTCAAATTGAACTCTGAAAAAATAACTATGCCTAAGAAATGTATTATTACACTTGTTGATCTTTTAGCTTTTAACATAGAGCCAAATAGATTTTATACTACAGTTAGTGGGCTCAAGCATGCCTGTAGTGGCAATATAACTTTGTCACAGTTAAACTAGATTGTAAGACAGCGGAAACATCTCTGAATATTAACATTGTTCACCAGAATATTCAGGGCTTTTCCAGCAAGGAATTAGAAATTGGCTTATTTTTAGATAATAATAATATTCAAGTTATGTGTATTACTGAGCATTGGCTGAGACAAGAACAGTTGATTTTTGATTTTGTTAATTAGTGAGCTATTTTACTAGAAAATTTTCCATTCATGGTGGTTCTCTTATTATTGTTAAAAGTTCCTTAAAATCCAAAGAACGAGAAGATATTGTTAATTTTTCAATAGAACGTGCCATAGAAATTGCTTGTGTAGAGACTTATGTAATTATATGTGTTTACCGACCACCGGCTACTGATTTTCATTTATTTGAATCTACAATGGAAAATGTTTTAAAAATAGCATGTAAAGGTAAAAAACATGTTATAGTTTGTGGAGACTTTAATGTTAATTTACTTGAAATGACCAGTAATACTGTTAAGCTGTTAAGTTTGTTCAAATCTTTTCGTTTGGTCAGTATGTTCCTGGAGCCAACCCGGGTAGGTGTAACTAGTAAAACCTGTTTAGATAATATTTTCTGTGATTGTGAGTACTTAGAAAAGAAAATATTTAAGTGTTTTAATTCAGATCATAGAGGACAGAAAGCTTCTTTTCCTAACACTTTAAAGGAAACACCACAAACTATAACATGCAGACCCATAACTAGTTATCGTTTGGAATCATTCAAAAATGAAATTCGTAACGATCTTTGCATGTTACCTCTCTCATGTAACGACTTAAATAGTACTTACAAAGATTTATTTGGCATAATAATGGATCAGTTCAATACACATTTCAAAAAGAAAACTATTTCTGGGTCGACTACAAAAACAAAGTTTAGTGAATGGGCTACTGCAGGTATTCATTGAAGCAGAACCAGGCTTTATGAACTGTATGGAGAGAAGGAAGTGAACAAGGACGCAGAATTTTTAAACTGTTAAGAACTATTCAAAATTGTTTAAGCAAGTGTGCATAGCTGCAAAAGCAAATTATATTAGTTCTAAAGTCAAAATGTCGGATAACAAAGTGAAAACTATTTGGAATGTTATTAACAGAGAAACTGGTAAATCCAAAACTCGCAATTGCCAAGTAAACATTGTCAAAGAAAACGGTCAGACTATGTCAAATCATGATGTTGCCTCGCCATTCGAGGATTATTTTTCCAGCATTGCAGTTGATACCACAAAAAGTTTACAATCATCTGCATCTGAAGCCCATACCTTACTTTGTGCTAATTGTAAGAAATGTGATGTTAAGTTTGAATTTAGTCAAGTAGATACTGTAGATGTTATTAAAACATTTAAATCACTCAATTTAAAGAAAACAGAGGATTTATGGGGAACATCAGTAAAAATCATTCATCATATCATAGATTCAATTTCGCCTTACCTAGCTTTGATTTACAATAGTTGCATAGCAGAGGGAGTTTTCCCAAATCTTATGAAATTTAGTAGTCATACCTCTTTTCAAATCGGGTGATTTGAGTGATCTGACCAATTTCCGTCCGAGGTCTATACTACCTGTTCTAAGTAAAGTTTTTGAAAAATTTATGTTGAAAGATCTATTAGGACACTTCAATAGAAATAAATTACTGTTCAGTAAACAGTTCGGTTTCACAAGGGGACGTTCCACGACTGATACAGCATCTGCACTTATTAAACACATTTATGACAGCTGGGAGGAATCTTGTGATGCAATTGGGATCTTCTGTGACCTTTCTAAGGCATTCGACTGCGTTCATCCTGGAACACTCATTTTGAAATTAGAACATTATGGTCTGTCTTCAAATGCTTTAAGCCTTCATATCTCAGTGATAGAATGCAAATAGTGGATGTAAATGGAACCCAGTCCAATGGAGCTATAGTTAAGCTAGAAGTGCCACAGGGCTCTATTTTAGGTCCATTTCTATTTTTGGTTTATATAAATGACTTACCATCTATAGTAGATAATCTTTGTAATATAGTACTATTTGCTGACGATACATCATTAATTTTCAAGGTTAACCGGAAATCAACCGACTATGCGGAAATTAATTGCACACTAGATAAAGTACTTAACTGGTTTACTACTATTAATCTTCTATTAAATGCCAAGAAAACTAAATGTGTTAGATTTGCTTTACCAAATGTTACGGCGGTAGATTCTACTATATTACTAAATGGTGAATGTTTAGAAATGGTGAATAATGCATTATTCTTAGGTATAACATTGGACAGTCATTTGCAATGGAGTCCACATATAGCAGTGCTTGCAGGTAAATTAAGTTCAGCGGCGTACGCTGTTAGGAAAATTAGACAATTGAGTGATGTTGATACAGCCCGCTTAGTTTATCATAGTTATTTTCATAGTGTCATGTCATATGGTATTCTGGTTTGGGGCAAAGCAGCTGACATTCAGACTATATTTGTGCTACAAAAAAGAGCGATTCGTTCTATATATAACCTGAGTTCTCGTGACTCCTTAAGAGACATTTTCAAAGATATAAACATCTTAACTGTAGCGTCCCAATATATTTATGAGAGTATTATGTATGTTATTAAGAACATAGATTCATTTACAAAAAATTCCGATGTCCACAATTTTAACACTAGAAATAAAAATAAAATTGCTATTAGAAAGTTTCGTGTTCGTAAAGTATATAAATCATTTTTAGGCCAATGTATTCATTTTTATAACAAGTTACCTGATCATATTTTAAAATTAGCCTTTCCATCTCTCAAAAAATATTTAAAAAAATCTCTAATGTCAAAAGCATATTATACAGTAGAGGACTATCTGACAGACAAAAATGCATGGCCTGAACCAGAAACCGAGTAACTGACTCCTTAGATTGTACCGGACTAGTTTAAGGGACACAGTTCTAATAAGAAAGCATATCAAACGTACATAAATTGTGTTAAACCGTCATACTTTCTTGTAGTTTCTATATTTTATTCTTACACTAGTCCTCATTTATATCTTAGAATACACTTTTAATATGTTTTCTTCGAGAACTACGTATAGTTAAGTTCATATTACTGTAATAGTTAAGTACTTATCCTTTATGAAAAAATGACTGACTGTTGAGTTTCTTTCGGCGTTTCTTCTCAACAGTGGTCTCCTCTTGTGAAATGCCGGTAGACTCAGACATGTAAAAGTGCCCTTGTGGCCTACTTGCAGAATAAAGTTCATTATTTCATTATTGGCCAAACGAAACGTAGTAGCTACACGGGTTAAGGAGCATGTAGCCGATGTCAAGCACCGTCGTTGCAACAGGTCTGCGAGCATCCAACCAAAACCACACAGACAAACCAAACCATTCAATTAAGTTTGACAACACTTCAAACCTTGCCAGAGAAAAACGACGTTTTCCCAGAATGTTGCGCGAGGCTATTGAAATCAAAAAATATCCCAATTTCAATAGAGAAGATGGTTTGTCATTACCACCGGCTTGGGATCCTGTTGTACATCTTATCAAGGATCAAGCAAGACACAAGACTGGAAACCTTAGGCTTCGAACGGTGTAAAACAAATTAGTGTTAAAAGTAGTATATGTAAGGTTTTTGTTTAAAAGTATTTCATAGTAATAAATAAGGCAATCTGGGAGTTTTCTTTAGCGGTTCTTTCTCCTCAGTAAGCCTTTAGTGAACCGCTGGTATAGATATTTTAAATAAAATAATAAATGCCCTTCTGGCACATGTGTAACTGTCTTTACACATTAGGCCCATCTGGCATGTATGAACACCTTTATTTTAAATTAATATTTACTAAATGGGTAGTTTGCACAAATGTAACTTTGACAGAGAGAAATTGTGTTTTTCTCAGTCAACCTTTGACAAGGATTCGATTCAGAAGCGAAAAAACGAAAAGATACAAATAAATCTATTATCGAAATGAAAATACGAACGGCCGGCTGAACGTCAATCGCGTTTTTCTGTGTTCGTTTTCGATTGCGTTTTATATTAATTCTGAATCTCTTATTTAACAGATCAGAGCGTTCTGTGTGATTTTATATGTTGTGTGGCTGTCACGATTTTGAGTTTGTTCTGATAGCGTCCGCCATGGGGGATAATACCCCCGGGGAACCGGGGGGCTCTAGAGAAAGCTTTAATTTAGGTCCTACTTCCCCGGCTGCTTTTGTAGAGCTGGGTATTGAAAGTGACCACTTGGAAAATTCTTATACATTGGTTAGTAGCAGGAAAAGTGACCGTAGAGCCAGGGTTAAGACATATAACGGTTTTAGTGAGGTTAACAACAAAAAATCTTCCCGTTCACGGTCGACCTCTCGATCACGTTCACCTCTTTCTGATACGGATTATAGACTAGCTGTTGAGACTGTTCCGCCGTCGCGGCTTGATCTTCAAAATTCATTCAGCTCCCTCCCACTCGAATCTAGCCATGACTTGTCTCTTCCTCCTGGCCAAGTAATAAAGACTACCTCGCAGTTAACTCCCCCATCCCCCCTGCAGGCCTCTCCTCCGATTTCTCAACCCTCTGATGTGTCACCTAATTCTTTGCAAGCTGTTGCAGACAGGCAGCAGTATAGGCATAGTGACCCGGGGCCATACACGGTTCACGTGCAGTATGATAGCCCTTCTCCTGGCGCAACTCTTCACCCTGTCTCTTTCGGTCATTTCATTCACACCCACCACCGTGAATTCCCGAATGTGGTTGAAGGTTCAGTAAAGGGATTGGGACGTAATCGAGTCTCTATTAGCTTTCACAAAGCACGCAGGACGCCAATGATTTTATTCTTTCGAATACAGTTCTCAATAAAAAGCTGAAAGCGTTTATTCCTACATTCAATGTCACTAGAGTGGGAATAGTGAAGGGCATTCCTACGGAGTGGTCCCCACAAGATATATTAAATCTTGTGAAAGTTCCTGAAGGCTGCGGCCCGGTTATTAAATCAAGGCGTCTCAATTATAAAAAAAATAACTTTCAAGAGGGTTCTTACACGTGGGCTCCCTCAGAAACTGTCTTGTTGACTTTTGACGGCCAGGTGTTACCTGCAAGGGTTTTTGCATGCTACAATTCCCTTACTGTGGAAAGATACTTGTTTCCAACCATACAGTGCTATCAGTGTTGCAGATTTGGTCACACCAAGGATAAATGTCGCTCACTCCCTCGATGCTTCCGCTGCGGCGGTGACCACGCTGGCAGCACCTGTGAATCCGATAATATTGTCCAGAAATGTGTGAATTGCAAAGGCGAAACCGGACACTCCGCGACTAGCAAATCCTGTCCCGAATTCATCCGACAATGTAACATCAAAAAATCTATGTCTGAGAGCAGTATCTCGTATGCTGAGGCTAATAAATTACACCCTATCGTTGGAAAATCTTATGCAAGTGCCGCGGCTGCTCCTCCTTCAGTTTCAACATCGTATAAAAAAACCGTTTCAATAAAATCCCGCCCTCCCCCACCTCCTGGTAAAGGATATGATAAAGCAGCTCACATGAAGCTTCTAAATGAAGACCTCGCCCCTCCGCCTATTGGTGCTGCATTAAATAATCCTCATGCAACCTCTTCATTTGAACGTATAATCGCAATTTTTATCCAGTTGCTTACTGTCATTTCAAAAGTCAATCCATCTTCTTCCATTAATACGATGTCCCACGTTGCCCCTCTGATCTCCTCACTTATTTCATCCTTCGATAATGGACCAGGTGGTGCTCCAATGGAATAGTCGTAGTGTTCTTAATAAAAAACATGATATAATTTATTTAATTAATAAATATAATCCCATGTTATTTGCGCTATCTGAAATCTGGCTCAAGCCGGACTCAAATTTCAGTATCCCAGGTTTTACCTGCATCCGTGACGTGAGACCTGACGGATATGCTGGCAGTGCAATTCTTGTTAAAAATACCTTGTCTTATAAGGTTATTACAACGGCTAACAAAGGCGGGTTTCATGCAGTTTCTATTCAAACGAATGCTATTACTTTTGTATCCATTTATATCCCTCATCCTTCAAAAAATATTTTAAATGATCTACTGTCAATGTTATCATCTCTCCCCACTCCGGTTTTAATACTGGGTGATTTTAACTGTCATCATCAAATGTGGGGCAGTGGCAAAACTGACGATTCAGGACTTCAGCTTCTCGAGATATTAGACAGATGTAATTTATGCATTTTAAATACTGGTTCCGCCACCAGAAGATCTCGTCCGAACGAGGTGAAGAGTGCAATAGACCTTTCTTTATGTTCCCCTGGCCTAGCTTCACAATTATCATGGCAGGTTTTAAATTCGTCTTTTGGAAGCGACCATTTCCCAATTGCAATTGATTTTCCCCTTTTTTCTAAAAATATATGTAGCCCCCCCGCTCCCTTACTCAAATTTATCCTTTTTAATGCTAACTGGGATGAATTCAAACAAAAGCTAAATCTTCTTTCTCCTTTACTGTTGGAAATTTCTTCAGATAATATTGATGAGTGTGCCATAGCCTTCTCGGATGCTATTTATCAATGTGCGGAGTCGGTTTTTCCCCTTAAAAACGCTGCATCTGGCAAACTTCCGTCTCCTCCGTGGTGGGACTCACAGTGCACTGATGCAATAAGGGGACGAAAAAAGGCCGAAGTTGAATATCATCGTAATCTGACGTTGGCTAACTTTATTGAGCTTAGTAGGATTTCAGCTCAGACGAAACTAATTCTCCGGTCAAAAAAACAAGAGGGTTGGAAATCTTTTTGCTCATCTATATCCCCATCCACTCCTTCTCGTTTTGTATGGGGTAACATCAGAAAGTTTAGAGGTTGTAAAAATAGATCAACGCGCTCCCACCCCGCCTCTTACGAATGGGCTGAAGCTTTTATGGATACCCTTGCTCCTCAATACGTCCCTAATCTCTCGGAATTCAACCCTGGTTTCTACCCCGACTCTTTAGATCCGCTGGACTCCCCTTTCTCGTTTATAGAACTAAAATATGTTCTCAGCACTGTAAAGGATTCTGCACCCGGCATCGACGGTATCCCTTACTCTTTTATCTGTAATGCAAGCGACCATTTCCTCAAATATTATCTTGATTTAATTAATTTAGTTTTTACGTCTGGTCACCTGCCTCGTTCGTGGAGTTCTCAATTAATTATTCCCATTCTTAAACCTGATAAAGATCCGTCGGATCCGCGTTCGTATCGCCCTATTGCTCTGTCCTCGACTCTTCTAAAGATTTTGGAGCACCTGGTTAAGAATCGCATGGAATGGTTTGTAGAGAGTAAGGGTTTACTAGCCAAGTCACAGTACGGTTTTAGAAAGGGCAGAAGTTGTAATGATAGCCTAGGTATTTTTACTACTGATATTCGTCTGGCTTTTTCTAACAATGATTCGGTAGTGGCTGCCTTCCTTGACATTACGGCCGCGTACGATAACGTTCTACTTCCTACTCTCAGAAGAAAACTTCATCAGCTGCGTGTACCGGTAAGGTTGAGCAACTTTGTTATACGTTTACTGTCCCAACGCTGTATAGTGTTTAGGGGAAATGATAAAACTATTTCTCCATCTAGAGTAATCAGGAAAGGGTTACCTCAGGGTTCGGTCCTTAGCCCACTTTTATTTAATATTTACACCTTCGATTTAGAATTAAGTAGTGGGTCCTGTAACTTTCTTCAATATGCTGATGACATCTTGATTTATTCTTGTAAGTCGGTTATCGAAAATGCGGCGGCTTCAGTTTCTAAGTCCTTATTTTCTATCAACAAATGGCTTCAAGAGCACGGTTTGCAATTATCTCCATTGAAAAGTAGCGTTGTTGTCTTTACTAGGAAAAGAATTATCCCGGCCATTCAGGTATCAGTTAACGGCAACTGTATTCCTTTGAAGCCTCATTTAAAATTTTTAGGACTAGTACTCGACTCCAAACTTTCTGGTTTGCCGCATTTCGAATATATTACCTCAAAATGCGAGCGTAATCTAAATATTTTACGGTGCTTGTCGGGTGTATGGTGGGGTGCTCATCCTTTCCCACTTAAATTGTTATATAATGCAGTCATTAGAAGCGTTCTGGACTATGGCACTTTTCTTCTAGAACCAGCGAGCAAAGCGGGTCTACGGAGTCTTGACCTTATTCAATCGAAGGCTCTTCGTTTAGTGTCTGGAGCAATGAGGTCAAGCCCCATAAATGCCCTTCAGGTTGAGTGTTTAGACCCCCCTCTTGATTTCCGTCGCCAGTTTCTTGCTGATCGTTTCCTTTTCCGCTCGCTCCAATTTTCATCACACCCAATTTATCTAAAAATCAAATTATTAGAAGAGTTAGCTCATGATTCTGATTTTTGGCAAAAAAAAAAACTTCCTTGTCTGGTTATAAGCTTACGTAGATTCAAACTTATCAAAGACCCAACGCACCATTCTTCTAATCTTCCCGTGTATGAGCATCCATACCATATTGTCACTCTCCACCCCCGAGTAGTTCTAGACTTCAATATCACGAAGGGAGACCCACTGGCCAACGTCAACTCTCGATGTATTCTTGGGACTGATTGGGTTGGGTGGCATACGCTATATTCTGATGCTTCTAAATTATCCCCTTTGGGGTGTGTGGGAGTTGGAACGTTCCACTCCCAGTATAATATTGTACAGAAAGCTAAATGCCCTCCAGAGTCATCCGTGTTTACTGGGGAATGCTTTGGAATTCTTAAGTGCCTAGAGTATATCCTTTTGGCTGGGTTAAAACGGTCTTTAATTTTCTCCGACTCCCGTTGTTCCTTGGAAGCTCTTCTTTCTAGCCCTTTTTCATCCAATCTCCACCCTTTGGTTTTCTCAATCAAGGAAGCAATACACCAATGCAACATTAAAGGCCTTGAGGTTGTGTTAGCCTGGATCCCAAGTCATTCAGGCATCTTAGGAAATGAAAAGGTGGACATGATTGCTAAACAAGCAGTAATTTGTGGTGATAAAGTTCCCTTCAAGAACTATGTTCACGATCTTCTGTCCCTCCCCAAATCATACCTTTTAAAATCTTGGAGCTCTCGCTGGAGGAATTCTAGTAAAATTAAAGGGGTTAAGTATTCTCTAATCCAACCGGATATCCCTAGAAAAGTATGGTTCTCTAAAACCAGTCTAAGCAAAATGATAACATCATCTATAATCCGTATGAGAATTGGTCATTGTTGCTGTCCTGCCCACTTGGCTAAACTCAGGATACGAGATTCCTCGATTTGTGAATGTGGTATAGATGAGGGAGATTTGAATCATATTGTTTTAGCCTGCCCACTTCTTAACCATTCTAATTTATATTTTGGATTGACTTTTCAAAAAATTCCGCTTCCTACTCATATGATCACTCTTCTAGCATTTGATTCTGTTATTTTTAGATTTCTTGCAAATTTTTTGAGAATTAATAAGTTGAAATTGTAGTTCTTTTTTAAACTTAACTTTATCCTTATCTATCTGCTTCACTAACTGTATTGTTGTCCGTTTTTTTTTTTTTTTTGTATTATTTGGAAACTGTATAATTATTGTTTTTTTTTTTAATTATTATTGTGTAATTGCTCTGATCTGTTTTGCACTAATTCCCGTGAACTTGTAAACCGTTATAATGCTCTATATTGACGTGACGCTGGCAAAAATGTCAATAGACAATTGCCATAAAAAAAAAAAAAAAACCTTTGACAACGGTATCTGTAAAGGTACTGAAACGTCAGGGAGGATCAAATAATTAATATACGCGATGTACCTAATCCGTTTAAATTGTTTTATTAAAATGTGTGACAGTCGCGGAAACCGAAGAAAATATTACATATATAGAAGTTTCAATCTGCAGTTTTTCTATCAGAAATTGGGTTTTCGAAAGTGTGCGGATTGAGTGAGCATACGAAATTATTTTGTAGGCGCACGGCCTCTTTGGTTTTGATATGACTTCTGTTATGTCAGTTCGTTTTTACGTGACATTGCTAATTTATATTATTCTGTTAATGATTCGTTTTTCCTAAAAATAAAGTAGATTACCAACGTCTGAGTTTTAATAAGAATCTACATTGGTGACCCCGAAGACGAACAGATTAGACATGTCGAACGATAGTAATGTCGGCGCGACGCCACCGCAAAAGATCGAATTCAAATACACAGCTAACGTCTGATGGTGAAGCTGTTTGCCGAGTTAGTGTACGCGTCCCCCCATTTGGGCCTGAAGAACCGGCGGTGTGGTTTGCCCAGCTTGAAGGTCAGTTCGCTTTGTCTGGTATTTCGCAAGATACAACTAAATTCTATCATGTTATCGGACAACTCGCTCCGCAGTTTGCCGTCGAAGTGAAGGATACAATTCTTACACCGCCTGATACTAACAAATATGAAAAACTAAAAACGGAATTAATTAGACGATTGTCAGTATCGCAGGAGCAAATTCAAGGCTTCGCTTGCTTTCTGGCGGGTAAAAAAATATTTTCTACTATTGACCTCATAAAAGCATATAACCAAATACGTGTACATGAACCGGATATTCCTAAAACCGCAATCACCACGCCGTTCGGAATGTTTGAGTTCCCATTTATGACATTTGGGATTCGCAATGCAGCTCAAACATTCCAAAGGTTTATGGACGAAGCTCTACGTTTTGACTTTGCTTACGGATACCTCGATGATATTTTAATTGCATCATCCTCAGAGGCTGAGCACAAAGAACACCTAAAGCTGCTGTTCGAACGTCTCCAAGATTACGGTGTTCTCATAAATACATCGAAGTGTCTTTGGGCAACCTGAGATAGTTTTTCTGGGGTACAACGTCTCAGCTGAGGGCATTTGTCCATTGCAATCTAAGGTACAAGCTATAAATGATTTCCCAGCCCCTCAAACCATTAAAGAACTGAGAAGATACTTGGGGATGCTTAACTTCTATCCGCACTTTGTCCCCGGAGCAGCACATATTCTATCACCACTCACAGCCCTACTTGCTGGTGATCCTAAAGGATCTGCAACTATCAATTGGACACCTGCTCTACTTGAGGCATTCAGTCAGAGCAAGCAACACCTTTCGAGAGCGACTTTACTGGCTCATCCAGATGCTACGGCAGAGCTAGCAATACAGACTGATGCTTCAGATGTTGCTGTAGGAGGAGTGCTGCAGCAGCGTAAGAAAGGTGTATGGGAACCTTTAGCTTTTTTCTCGATGAAGTTAAGTACGGCTCAACGAAAATACAGCCCTTATGACCGCGAGCTTCTTGCAATATATGAAGCAATAAAATACTTCCGGTACATGGTAGAAGCACGTCCATTTACAATCCTTACAGATCATAAACCACTAACTTTTGCCTTTACTAAAAACCGAGCACCTAGCTCTCCGAGACAATTCAGGATTTCTACAGACATCCGACATGTACCAGGCAAAGATAATACGGTAGCTGATACCCTATCCAGAATCCAGTAGCTCACTGCTGTTATAGATTACGGTTCTCTCGCTCGAGCTCAGGCTGCTGATACAGAACTAACAGGTCTTCTGAAAGATGGTTGTGCCTTACAACTGCAAAAGATGACGACTCTGGAGCCAGGTCTAGAAATATACTGCGACACCTCTACGCATTCACCGAGACCATATATCACAACCACATTTCGTCGCCAAATCTTTGACTCACTACATAATCTAAGCCATCCAGGGGCTAAGACAACAACACGTCTTATAAGTCAAAGATTTGTATGGCCAGGCATAAGAAAAGATTGTCGGGTATGGGCAAAAGAATGTCAACAGTGCCAACGCAGCAAAATTACGAGACACACGAATGCACCCCTGTCAGAATTTAGCCTTCCCGCAGCCCGGTTCCGTCACGTACATGCTGATATAGTAGGTCCCCTACCACCATCTTCTAGCTTCAAGTATTGTCTCACAATTGTTGATCGCTTCACACGGTGGCCGGAAGCATACCCACTTCGCGACATTACTGCAGAGACCTGTGCAACGGCTTTTGTTGAAGGTTGGATTGCTAGATTCGGCTTCCTGAAATTAAAGGAAACGGCACATCATTAATTAATCAATATCAGACAACCTCACACAAATCGATCTAGTCCCACATTAAGCTCTAGAGGGCTTGTGTTATGGGTACTAGACGACGATATGTGTCAGTGCATCTGGAAAGGTACCTAGTCACGACATCTAGTTACCGAGTTACATGAGTTTTTGTGGAAGCTGGTGAAAAAGTGCCAAAATGGGTTTGTGTTATAATTGGGTTATTTACATCCTAAGGAACACGTGTGTACAAGAATATCAGTAAAATTATGTTTTTTTGGTATATTTCTCCGACTATACAGTTTAGTAGTCAGGGTACCTTGTCACGCCATGTCTTAAAAGCCTTTAAATTTTGAATAATTTGGTCAATATTTCCATCGCGGGTAGACAACTACCTCTTTCTAAGATAAGGTATAGGATCGGTCTATAGCAAAATAATTTTTTGAACAAAAAAAAATACTTCATGTTTTTTATAAAAAAAAAACATTCAGCTTGCATGACTCTTGTATGAAATAACTATTTATTTTAATTTAAAGACTGATAAATCATAAATTAGGTGCAGTTATGTACACAATTGAGTTATTTTTTCTAGTTACTCCATTTATGTAAGATAATGACTTAGCGTGACAAGGTACCCAGTTTAGTAAAATGCTAAACTTGTCTTACACGACTAAAACAGAAGTTTTTATAAATAAGAATACATTGATTTCCGCTATAATTATCCTAAATAACATTTTGTTACAGATATTTCTTGCATTATAGGTACTAAAATAGTGATCTTCGAGTTAAAGTTACTAAAGTTTAGCAAATGTCGTGACAAGGTACCCTAGTTACGTTTCCATACAAAAGTTTCGACCGAGTCACTAAACTTTATTGTTAAAAAAAACTGCTTTAACACCATTTCTATTATACCATTGTGGTACACCACGCTAAATACCATTTGATCTTGTGATATAGCATGAATATACAAATTATTTTGTTGGTTTTTAATATTATAAGTGATCTTTTTGAAACTGTTAAAAATGCGGTAATTATTAAATTTCTTTATGATTATGGAGTTTTCTTTCATTCAAGTGTCCCAAAATGCCATAGAATATGTAACTATGATGAGAAACTAACAGTTTTAATCTCTATATTTTATGAATTGGGTATAATTAACACTTTCGTGTTTCTTCCACCCTGGCATGTTCTACCTAAGAAATCAAAATAATTAACATGTATTTTTAGACAATTCACCTTTATTATAATTCTTTAACATTCAAAGATTATGAGTATACCCTTCACTATGTAACTTCGAAGTAGAAGTGTGTTTTTTGCCACTATAAACTTTAAATGCAATTTTCTCAACTTGTGCATTTCGGAAGTCGAAAATTCAAAAACTATATAAAAATAGTGGTTCCAACTACAGTCATTATTCTTTTTTGTATTGATACATACATACATAAAATCACGCCTTTTTCCCAACGGGGTAGGCAGAGACCACATCTTTCCACTTGCTACGGTCCTGACATACATCTTTCGCTTCATCAACATTCATTAATCTCCTCATGCATGCTTGTCGGTTTAAAGTACTCTTGACTTGCCCTTTTTTCAGAACATCTCCAATCTGATCAAGAAACGTTCGTCTAGGCCTTCCTTTTCCAACATTTCCATTCACATTCGCCTTGTAGATTACTTTCGTGAATCTTCTTTCATGCATCCTCTCTACATGCCCAAACCAACTAAGCATCCCTTTCTCAATTCTAGTGACTACATCGTCATTCACACCACAACGTTCCGTTTGTATTGATAGCAAATTTAATCTACTTTTTGGAACTATGCATAACTCAATACCTGAAACAAGGTACCTTTCCAGATGCACTGACACATATACATACTTATTAGATAAATACATATACAGGGTGTCCCTAAAACCAACGCCAAAATGAAGAGGGGTGATAGAACAGCTCATAAGCAACCATATTAAGTTAATTTGACCTTAATAAAAAGTTCATGGTTTTCGAGATATTTGCATTTTAAAAAAACTCGTGACTTTTGAGGCCCTGCGTCAGTATGTCGATTGCCACCACTGCAAATTTAGGTATTTTTTTAATCTGTTTTTTGCAGGAAGTTACTAAAAACATATCCTATCGAATGTAATTTCAATTTATTACATATCATGATGCTTTGTCGGTAAAAATAATAAAAAAAAACGAATTATAGCAATTTATTAAATTTAGCCAGCGGTTTTGATCGAGTTTCATTTAAAAAAAGTATTGTAAACTAACATGGCACACAACATAAAAAGATAGTAAATTTATTGTAGTTTTCAAAAAGGTACAGCATTTTCTAATTTACGCAGCAGTTTACGAGATATTGATATTTTACACTAACAGGAGCTCATACTGCAGTTATTATTACATAGTATGGAACCAGAGCCCCTACTAGGCTCAGAGTTTGAATTTCGAACAAAAAATAGATTCAAAGAATACACAATTTGAAATTGGAACACAATTTGAAATTCGAATTCAAGTCGGCTTTCTGATTAAAGAGTATTTTAGTAATTTTAGGACACTTCGTCAATTCGTTTGATGTTCTTTATTTAGTTTGGTTTCTTATTTTCTTAAATAGACTTGATTTACCAATAGAACTCGTGTTTGCCTTGTGATTTGGATTTTTGGTACAATTTAACTTTGCTTTGTGCATCTTGGACTCGAGTTCTGCCTATTGATTTTAACTTCGATTTACTTTGGCTCTGTTAAGATTAATTGTAGTGCGTTTGTTACAAATATGCCAGAGAATTATACTCCTCAAGAATATGCCAACATGCATTTTGTCTATGGGGAATGTCAGGGTAACTCTTGTGCTGCAGCTAGACTCTATCGGGAAAGATATCCAAATTTAAGGCATCCGGACCATCGAGTATTTCGAAATGTTCATCTCGCATACTCACAAGGCGTTTTGCCTGGCAATCGTGGTGGATTGGGAAGACCTAGAGGAGATTACGATGAAGATGTTTTACAAGAGATTCAAAACGACCCATCCACTTCGACACGGAACATTGAACGTAATTTAGGGATATCAAAATCTGTTGCCAATAGAATATTACGTCGATATGGATATCATCCATACCACATACAACGTGTTCAAGCGTTGCTGCCCCGTGATTACCCACTTCGTGTTCAGTTTTGCCAGACAATGCTGCAAAAACACAGAGAGGATCCCAATTTCATAAATATGGTTTTATGGTCTGATGAAAGCACTTTTAAGAGAGATGGATTTATGAACATGCACAATTTACACAGTTATGCATTAGAAAATCCTCATTTAATGAGGGAAGATCGGTCGCAGTACCAATTTTAAGTGAACCTCTGGACTGGAATATTAGATGGGAAAATAATTGGCCCATTTGAATTACCAGAAACGCTGAATGGTCCAAGTTATCTGCATTTCTTAGAGAATGAGCTGCCAAATCTTCACGACGACGTACCTTTAGCTACGCGGAGGTCAATGTGGCTGCAGAATGATGGCTGTCCAGCACATTATGCACGCGAAGTGCGACTACATTTAAACCAAACTTATCCACAGAAATGGATCGGCCGTCTGGGTCCCATTTTGTGGCCTCCTCGATCTCCAGACCTAAATCCTCTGGATTTCTATTACTGGGGTTATATTAAAGAAAAAGTTTACAATGAACCGATTAACAGTATAGCGGAGCTGAGACAACGCATTTACGCAGAGGCCCAAAACGACGTATCAAGAAGTGCACGTCACATCAGTCGAGCATTTTTAAGGAGATGCCGAGCTTGTATTCAAGTCAATGGCGGACAATTTGAACATTTAATTTAGTTACATAAAACAGGTATCGTATTTTTTTAATGTTTTTAGTATTTTTATTCACTTAACAGATAAAAATGGCAACCAGTATTATTTTTGCATTATCTTATAAACCGCTAAATAATTAGGTAAGTCACTTCAATACCATTTTAAAAACAACTCTAAATTTGCTATCTTTTTACGTTATTTGCCAGGTTCGCTATGAAAATTTTTTTTTTTATTTTTTTTTTTATTCTAAAATTGAATTGTGTTCCTATTCTAAATAAAGTATTCTTTAAATCGATTTTTTGTTCAAAATTCAAACTCTGAGCCTTAGTAGGGGCTCTGGTACCATACTATGGAATAACTGCAGTATGAGCTCCTTTTGGTGTAAAATATCAATATCTCGTAAACTGCTGCGTAAATTAGAAAATGCTGTACCTTTTTGAAAACTACAATAAATTTACTATCTTTTTATGTTGTGTGCCATGTTAGTTTACAATACTTTTTATAAAGGAAACTCGATCAAAACCGCTGGCTAAATTTAATAAATTGCTATAATTCGTTTTTTTTTATTATTTTTACCGACAAAGCATCATGATATGTAATAAATTGAAATTACATTCGATAGGATATGTTTTTAGTAACATCCTGCAAAAAACAGATTTAAAAAATACCTAAATTTGCAGTGGTGGCAATCGACATACTGACGCAGGGCATCAAAAGTCACGAGTTTTTTTTAAATGCAAATATCTCGAAAACCATGAACTTTTTATTAAGGTCAAATTAACTTAATATGGTTGCTTATGAGCTGTTCTATCACCCCTCTTCATTTCGGCGTTGGTTTTAGGGACACCCTGTATACTTAAATACATAGAACAACCATGACCCAAGCACAAATATTCGAGTTCATCACACAAATATTTGCCCTGGCCGGGACTCGAACCCGGGATCGCCGGCTCTGTAGGCAAGTACTTACAAACTGCGCCAAACGTGTCGTCTAAATTTCAGGGACAATCTTACAGAAATCGGCCTAGTCCCAAACTAAGCAAAGCTTGTACTACGGGTACTAGACGACGATATACATAATAAATATAATACTATAAACACATACATAGATAACATCCATGACCCAAAAACAAATATTCGTGGGGTCATCACATCACACAAATATTGTCCTTGCCGGGATTCGAACCCAGGGCCGTCGGCTCAGTAGGCAGGTGTAGTTCGAAGCCCATTTCTTAAGCGAATCCCATTAGCTTTGTACCCGATGAACAATACTCATTATCTGTATTGTTAACTGTGGCCACAGCTGCCACTTCGAAATGTAAGGCGTTATAAGTGCAAATTACTTTTACACTAAATTAGTCTTTAAGTCAAACGAAATAAGGTTTACTCTTAAACAAAGAGAACACAGATTTTGGTCACTTCAATGTCATCATAAGCACCGATAGGAACTTCACTGCTCTTTCACTTACGAAGTGACCAACATCTGTGTTCTCTTGTATTGTTCATCGGGTACAAAGCTAAGTGGATTCGCTCAAGCAAAAGGATTATTTCTATACACTAAAAATGCGCCAACCGCGTCGTCGTGGTACGAAATAAAAGACATTTATTGCAGAAGTAATTTATTTAGTTTGCAGTTAGACCACCAATCACCACATACAAAAATACTATGTACAATTTGACACCTATACTTAGGTACAAAATCCTTTTTATAAAATTTACACCTGATATTAGTTCACAAACACTCGATATCATTTTGCAACCTAGCGGACCGTCATTAACTTTACGGATTGAAGTTAACTAATGTACATTTTTACGAAAATATATATATTACTACCTCTATCATTATAGCCAATGCCTCTACATGGTATTGTTGTTTGAAATGATGAATCAAAATGGTTGACATGAATTCTATAAACACAAAGCGTTTTTGGGATGAACAGAAAAGGAGTGGACGACACGGTAGTTAAATTATTGTCGTCTTGAGCGCTGTTAGGTGCCTCGCTACGCTCAGGTTTTAGATAAAATTACTAAAGTATCACTGGATCGATAATTTTCTGTAGAGTAATAGCAATAAATTCAATCATTGAACAGGTCGCACTTGGACATTTAATACAAATGAAATTGTAAAAGAAAAATAAGTTACCATGTTGAAATAGGGATGACGACTCATGTTAAAATCTACAGCACACTGTTGTTACGAGTATGAACGAGTTGTCTCGTATATGAATAAAATTTAATGTCATAAAAACAAAGGAAAAACATGTTTTGAAATATGTGACCTAGAAGGTACGCAAATATTATGATTTTTTTAAATCATTAAGAAGTTTTGAAATTGTTTTCAGAATCCTCATAATTTAAGAAAACAATAATTGCATGACAACCATGAACTTAAACGCACGTTTTCACGGCGAATGGCAAAATACTTATTGCTTCACTATAGACAGACACTTGTGCCATCCTCATACTTATTATTACTATACATTATGTGTTTGATAAAACGCATTTAATCAGATAAAATAACGGTTCGTATTACATAAATCATAGCGAGTCGGGTCAAATATACGTAGGCGGTCGAGGCTCACGCACAAACTGAACTAAAAATATTGCTTACTCGAACGAAACCGATTGAGCGATATTAAATATGTTATAAATAAAGCGAAGGACAGTCGAAGGAGGGGGTGGGTAAGTACTATCGGTCCGACACGACCGCCAGCCCGCCGAGCCGGCTGAGGTTGAGCCACGCGCACGCGCCCGCGCCGCACCTCCGGCTCGGCGTCTCCGCGAACACGTCGGCGTACTCGTCCAGCCGCTCCAGCCAGCGCCGCATCGGGTCCAGCGAGCTCCGGGACAGCCAGCTCAGCACCGACTTGGAAAACGGCTCGAGGGTCCAGGCGACGTACGGCTTGGGGTTTGATTCCGCGGCGGCGGAGTGTCGGCGCCACGCGGGGCAGCAGGGCGCGGCCAGCGTGGCGTTGGGGAGCGGCGCGGGCTGCAGCGGCGCCGTCGCCTGCGCTAACAGCAGCGCGGAGGCCAGCAGCGCGGCGACGGCGGCCACGTAGGCGGCGGCGAGCGCGGCGGCGGCGGCGGCGGCGGCGCACAGGTCCGCGGCGCCGGCGCCCGCGCAGCACAGGTCGCCGTACGTGAAGAACCCGCGCCCCAGCGCCTGCTTCAGCGCCACGCGCCGCTCCAGCCCCGCCAGACCCGACTCGAAGCTCTCGTTGTTCACGTACACGTTCCATTCCTGGAAGGATGACGATTTCAATAACACTGAGTCGTAAGCGGAATTTAGAAGTAAAATAAAAATAAATATTATGGGACAATCTTACACAAATCGACCTAGTCCTAAACTAAGCAAAGTAATGGAAGGTTGGACGTTAGAAAACCAACAATTCGATTATATTTATTGACATCATCTCGGACCGAGAGAGCTTCATCCCCCGGGCGACCGTAGCTCGCAGTTAAAATAAGTGACCTCAAACAACCCTTAGGGTCAGGTCAAGTCACGCCGAGACGCGACGCGACGCGACGATACTGAAAGAGGCCAGTGATTTCCGCCGCGTATGGTACGCATTGCAATGTCGCGAGGCGCATCCTAAAATCGTTGACAGCACGATGCCTCGCTGTGCGTGCGCCTCTGCTCGCCGCGTGCGGCCGCAGTCTACCACTAGCTAGCGTAGAGACACGTTGCACGGCGGCATCAGGTTGCGCGTCTGCTCGCCGCGTGCGGCCGCAGTCTACCACTAGCTAGCGTAGAGACACGTTGCACGGCGGCATCAGGTTGCGCGTCTGCTCGCCGCGTGCGGCCGCAGTCTACCACTAGCTAGCGTAGAGACACGTTGCACGGCGGCATCAGGTTGCGCGTCTGCTCGCCGCGTGCGGCCGCAGTCTACCACTAGCTAGCGTAGAGACACGTTGCACGGCGGCATCAGGTTGCGCTCTGCTCGCCGCGTGCGGCCGCAGTCTACCACTAGCTAGCGTAGAGACACGTTGCACGGCGGCATCAGGTTGCGCGTCTGCTCGCCGCGTGCGGCCGCAGTCTACCACTAGCTAGCGTAGAGACACGTTGCACGGCGGCATCAGGTTGCGCTCTGCTCGCCGCGTGCGGCCGCAGTCTACCACTAGCTAGCGTAGAGACACGTTGCACGGCGGCATCAGGTTGCGCTCTGCTCGCCGCGTGCGGCCGCAGTCTACCACTAGCTAGCGTAGAGACACGTTGCACGGCGGCATCAGGTTGCGCTCTGCTCGCCGCGTGCGGCCGCAGTCTACCACTAGCTAGCGTAGAGACACGTTGCACGGCGGCATCAGGTTGCGCTCTGCTCGCCGCGTGCGGCCGCAGTCTACCACTAGCTAGCGTAGAGACACGTTGCACGGCGGCATCAGGTTGCGCGTCTGCTCGCCGCGTGCGGCCGCAGTCTACCACTAGCTAGCGTAGAGACACGTTGCACGGCGGCATCAGGTTGCGCTCTGCTCGCCGCGTGCGGCCGCAGTCTACCACTAGCTAGCGTAGAGACACGTTGCACGGCGGCATCAGGTTGCGCTCTGCTCGCCGCGTGCGGCCGCAGTCTACCACTAGCTAGCGTAGAGACACGTTGCACGGCGGCATCAGGTTGCGCTCTGCTCGCCGCGTGCGGCCGCAGTCTACCACTAGCTAGCGTAGAGACACGTTGCACGGCGGCATCAGGTTGCGCTCTGCTCGCCGCGTGCGGCCGCAGTCTACCACTAGCTAGCGTAGAGACACGTTGCACGGCGGCATCAGGTTGCGCTCTGCTCGCCGCGTGCGGCCGCAGTCTACCACTAGCTAGCGTAGAGACACGTTGCACGGCGGCATCAGGTTGCGCTCTGCTCGCCGCGTGCGGCCGCAGTCTACCACTAGCTAGCGTAGAGACACGTTGCACGGCGGCATCAGGTTGCGCTCTGCTCGCCGCGTGCGGCCGCAGTCTACCACTAGCTAGCGTAGAGACACGTTGCACGGCGGCATCAGGTTGCGCCTCTGCTCGCCGCGTGCGGCCGCAGTCTACCACTAGCTAGCGTAGAGACACGTTGCACGGCGGCATCAGGTTGCGCCTCTGCTCGCCGCGTGCGGCCGCAGTCTACCACTAGCTAGCGTAGAGACACGTTGCACGGCGGCATCAGGTGGCGCTCTGCTCGCCGCGTGCGGCCGCAGTCTACCACTAGCTAGCGTAGAGACACGTTGCACGGCGGCATCAGGTTGCGCTCTGCTCGCCGCGTGCGGCCGCAGTCTACCACTAGCTACCGTAGAGACACGTTGCACGGCGGCATCAGGTTGCGCTCTGCTCGCCGCGTGCGGCCGCAGTCTACCACTAGCTAGCGTAGAGACACGTTGCACGGCGGCATCAGGTTGCGGCTCTGCTCGCCGCGTGCGGCCGCAGTCTACCACTAGCTAGCGTAGAGACACGTTGCACGGCGGCATCAGGTTGCGCTCTGCTCGCCGCGTGCGGCCGCAGTCTACCACTAGCTAGCGTAGAGACACGTTGCACGGCGGCATCAGGTTGCGCTCTGCTCGCCGCGTGCGGCCGCAGTCTACCACTAGCTAGCGTAGAGACACGTTGCACGGCGGCATCAGGTTGCGCTCTGCTCGCCGCGTGCGGCCGCAGTCTACCACTAGCTAGCGTAGAGACACGTTGCACGGCGGCATCAGGTTGCGCTCTGCTCGCCGCGTGCGGCCGCAGTCTACCACTAGCTACCGTAGAGACACGTTGCACGGCGGCATCAGGTTGCGCTCTGCTCGCCGCGTGCGGCCGCAGTCTACCACTAGCTAGCGTAGAGACACGTTGCACGGCGGCATCAGGTTGCGGCTCTGCTCGCCGCGTGCGGCCGCAGTCTACCACTAGCTAGCGTAGAGACACGTTGCACGGCGGCATCAGGTTGCGCTCTGCTCGCCGCGTGCGGCCGCAGTCTACCACTAGCTAGCGTAGAGACACGTTGCACGGCGGCATCAGGTTGCGCTCTGCTCGCCGCGTGCGGCCGCAGTCTACCACTAGCTAGCGTAGAGACACGTTGCACGGCGGCATCAGGTTGCGCTCTGCTCGCCGCGTGCGGCCGCAGTCTACCACTAGCTAGCGTAGAGACACGTTGCACGGCGGCATCAGGTTGCGCTCTGCTCGCCGCGTGCGGCCGCAGTCTACCACTAGCTAGCGTAGAGACACGTTGCACGGCGGCATCAGGTTGCGCCTCGCGGCGTCGCGCTGCGTCACGCGAAGTGCAACGTACTCTAAATTCTCACAATGAAATACCTTTTCGTGTAGTAAATAAAGTATATTTTGAGAAGCTCTATCAAAATATGCGCACAGCGTCGCGTCGCGTCGCGTCTCGGTGTGAACTGTCTCTAAGCAACAAAGAGTGGCTCACAATAGCGTCCAGGAAGTCGATCTCGAGCTGCTTGAGGTGCGCGCGCGGCACGCCGGCCGCCGCCGCCCACTCCGCGCACAGCACCTCCGCCTCCTCGCCGTCGTCCTGCAGGAACTTGTTGCCGATCATCTGCAAATGTTTACATTACCATACATTAGTTTTTATTTATTTCTTGACCATGGACCATACTACAATTCTGTTCAGGGTTGCCAGACGTACGATAACTATCGTACATTACGATGTACGACACAATGAGTACTATCGTACGCAAAAGTGCGATAATTTGTAGATCGTAGAAGGTCGGGTATATTCTAGGGTTTTTTAATAATTTTCTATGCAAAACAGATTCACTAGAATGATCTTAGATCAGGTTAAGCGACCACATGGTCAGTAACGACCTGATCAGATCGTCCACATTTTCGACTTTTTGGTACCCGCTTATGATAACCTTGTTACTATTAGCAGGGCTAATGTCAAACGTCTACATTCTCCAAAATACCTAAGTAAAAAAAAGCATCAAATTTAAGTTAATGTCGCAAAAAGAGCTCAAGATCAGTGTAAAAACACGCTTCCTGAGCTGGTTTTAAATAATTTTGACCGGTGTACGATAATTAAATCGCCTGGTACGATAATTTTAGTATGTCGGTACAATATTCCGGTTGCACTCGTCTGGCAACCCTGGTTCTGTTGTTCGTTTCTTGACCTGAGGGGTGCGACGGTCAGGGCTATCGACACTGCTGCCTTTCGGGCATCAAATATTGGAACCTCGATACAAAAGAAGAAGACAATAGAACATCACTAGGAGGATGAGGCCAAAATAGGATACCTGCCCACAGTGCCCACTGTGGCACTTGCAAAAGGTGTTAAGCTGATGTAATAGAACAGAAAACGTAAAGTAACTGTAAAGGCTCAAATTATCAAATTAACAATGCGTTGCGAGTGGCACGGATCGGTAATCCAGAGACTGAATTCTAACCTAAAAGCTACTTAAAAATACATATAATTAGCTGGTCGTTACGACTTCCTGATTTATAAGTGGGATAAAAATGCCACTAAACCTGAACATAACAACGAAATTTGGAATTGTTAAGCTTCAATATTGGCTGAATCCTGTCACTTGTCCCAATCAAAGCTGAAAGTTTTGCAAACGGTTGCAGATAGATACCACACATAGCTAAGAACAATCTCAACAGACAAACAAGGCTTTCGATTATAAAAACTGCTTTCGAATCGGTCCAACCGTTTACGAGCTACGATACCACAGACGGACACACTTTTTTCAGTGGTGGTTAAATATAGTATTTCATAAAGTATTAAAACGACGACACTGAAATGAAATTAAATAATTTATTCAGTAAGTAGGCCACAAGGGCACTTTTACAAGATTGTGAATCTACCGGAATTCCCCAAGAGGAGACCGCTGTTGAGAAGAAAGCCGAAAGAAACTCAACAGTAAGTCATTTGTTCGTAAATAATACTTAAAACAATTCATTACATTTATGTTATACGTAGAGGAGATTGTATAGATTTTATTGATGATGAAGTTAAGAATGAGTGAAGTAGTTACCAGTGAGACGAGGAAGAGGTCAGCGGGGGCGGTGGCGGCGAGGTAGTCGGGGTTCCTGTGTCTGAGGCGCTCCAGGTACAGCACGGCCAGCACCAGCGCGCACGGGGACACGCACGCGCCGCGCGTCATGCGCGCCGCCGCGTCGCAGTGCAGGCGCCGCAGCGAGCGGCCCTGCTGCGCCGCCGACCACAGCGCGCATGACACCTCTGCAACACGACACGAACCATTATTGTTCATGTGCATATTCCACCGAGCTCCTGGATTTCGTTCAGAAGGGCCCGGGGACCCTTCGAGTGTGTTATCGGTTACAATACAATACAACAACACTTTATTGCACACCAACAAGAAAAATATTACATGAGAAATCTTAAATTAAACAATGGTAGACAATAGGCGGTCTTATCGCTAAAGAGCGATCTCTTCCAGACAACCTTTGGGTAGCGGAGAAAACAAAATTAAACAGAAAATAGTAGGTGGTGAGATGAGAACTTCAAGTAAATTATACATACAAAATATTAGACAGATAGGTCATACACTTACACAAATAAGTATCTATATATATAAACATACATAAACGTACATACATACAAAAGGGAAGAATGAAAAGAATATCACAGCTAACATTAGACTTATAACGAAAAACGACAGCATAGAATTATAAAAGGATTAGGCTACGGTAGAGACAAATAGTGATCTTTTAGTTTATGTTTAAAAATTGCCAAAGTTTTAGCTTGCCTTAGATCCAGCGGAAGCGAATTCCACAGTAAAATAGCTTGCACAGTAAAAGAATTAGAATAAAATTTTGACTTCGATGCCGGAACAGTGAGTATACAATTTTGAGCGGACCTTGCAGATTTGAGGTAACTAAAACGATCTTTAAGGTAGCGGGGAGTTGCAGGGTTAAAAAGAATATTATAGAGAAGTGAAAGTGCGTGAAAGTTACGACGAAGACGGATAGGGAGCCACTTGAGTTGTGAACGGAAACTGGAACATGGTCATACTTGCGTAACCCAAATATGAACCTAATGCAGATGTTTTGAATACGCTCAAGTTTGTTAAGCTGCTCCTCGGAAAGGTCAATATAAGAAATATCAGCGTAATCTAAAATAGAGAGGAGTAAAGTCTGAGCAAGCGTAATTTTAGTAGCAATGGGTAGGAAATTGCGAAGCCTCCTCAGAGAACCTACTGCGGCAAACACCTTCCTACTAACCTCACCAAGCTGAGGCACCCAAGAAAATGTGCGATCCATAATAACACCCAGGTTTTTAACCTGATGAGAGAAAGGAATCACAATGCCATTGAACAAAATAGGTGGGAGATTTATAAAGTCAATTTTTGCGATCATCTTAGGGCTACCAATGATTATAACTTGAGTCTTGTCAGGGTTGATTTTCAAACCGTAGCTACTGCTCCAGTCTGAAATACGCTCCAGATCACGATTTGTCGAGGATATGACTGATGGTAGATCACCGAGCACACCTTGCGAATATATTTGAAGATCATCGGCATAAAGGTGATAAAAAGAAGATAAGTTACTAGTAATGGAATTAATAAAAATGGAAAACAACAATGGAGAAACGGTTACCTATCTGAAACGCTAATTTTTGTTTCCCATCTGTAACGTTAAGCCAAATTTTCATTTGTCCGAAAGCCATTTCAAAAAATGTAAATTTTTCAGAATAATTATAAAACAAACCTAACCTAACCTAATGGGTTCTTTATGACGATTTTTATAAAATTCTAAAAATATTACGGGTTTCAGAAAAAAAATACTTTCGGACTGTAGCGACGTATTATCTTTCCGTCTGCATAGCTGAAATACATTAATATAGGACAACAGCTGAAGCCGAGAGGCCCGGCGCGCGCAGCGAACGGCAGCCGCGCCGCGCCAGCGCCGATGGCAGACTAATTGGAAATGTAGCTATGATTCGCCGAACAACATTTTTACAATTATGGTGCAACAAATGATATGACCTATTGTCACATACCATACTATGACACATTTGTACCTACTTATTCTAAGCAAATAAATACTATTCTATTCTATTCTATCAAAAATTCAACCTTATATGAAAAATATTCTTTAATTTCATTTATATTAATCCGCTACCCAAAGGTTGTCTGGAAGAGATCGCGTTTCAGCGATAAAATCGCCTATTGTTAGCCTCTATTGTAATGTTAAGTGTTATCTGCGTTTGTATTTCTTTCTTCTTGAGGTGTGCAATAAAGAGTATATGTCTATTCTATTCTTATTTATTGTTTTCTCTGACTAGGATCATTCAATCAAACCAAGTAGTTTTATCTATCTAGGGGCTGAGTTGCCTCAGGTGGCCGTTTGGGCTGCTAGCTCCTAAAGGAAGTTTCTTTAACCAGATCTATGGCGCATACAGCAATACACAATTAACACTTGAAAATATGATAACGTTAGAAAGCCCTCCAGAAGAGTTCATTTACAGGTACAGTTCGCGCTACGGCCAGACGGGCACCGAGCGACCGTTACGAGCGCCTGCTAGGCTGGCTGTTAGTTTTGAAAGCGTTAGTGACTCGTCCAGGGCGCCCTATAGGCGAGGACCTGGTTTTTAGGGTTCCGTACCCACAGGGTAAAAACGGGACCCTATTACTGAGACTTCGCTGTCCGTCCGTCCGTCTGTCTGTCACCAGGCTGTATCTCAAGAACGGTGATGTGATAGCTAGACAGTTGAATTTTCACAGATGATGTATTTCTATTGCCGCTATAACAACAAATACTAAAATTAAAATAAAATAAATATTTAAGGGGGGGTTATTCCCATACAACAAATTTGTTATAGATTATGGTACGGAACCCTTCATGCGCGAGTCAGACTCGCACTCGCCCAATTTTTTTTGTAGACTTTTTGATAAACAAACAGGATATAGTAAGTAGATGGAATTCTGAACTATCATCATTTAATAAATAATATAATAGAAGGTTGTCTGGAAGAGATCGCCCTTTAGCGATAAGACCGCCTGTTGTTTACCTCTATTGAATGTTACTTGTAATTTGTTTGTATTTATTTCCTGTTGAGGTGTGCAATAAAGAATATTCTATTCTATTCTATTCTATAATGCAAAGGCATTTCTGTATCCCGTAGAGATGACTGAGATGAGCATACCACAAATGATTTGACGTCTACTGTAAAAGTTTGTGACCTAGTGGCAAATCATTCCTGCACCAACAACCCTGGGAATGGAGATAAGATAAGATAAGATATTTATTGAATAATAACTTATTTTACAGTAATAATAACTATAGCCTAAGACATTCTACTTGGCAAAAAATTACATGCGCCCGAACTAGGATTCCCTGTGTTTCAGGCATAAAGAGGACTAACTTTTAACAATTTCTTAAATAAATAACCATAAACACATGAAACAATAATTTAGTTCTTATTAAATAGTTTGATAAATTATAGATTGGATACAAAAATATTAAATTACAATGAATACATGGAGATGATTCATTAATATGCAGAATCTGCCATTTGAAGAATTTACAGGCAGAAATAGTAAACATGACAATACTCTCTGTCTGATTAAGTGTAAAAAATATGCCAATAAACTTATAAAAATAATTCGATAAGCCCATCCATTTTTTTGTTATAATATAATATTTGACATATAATATTCCATTCAATAAAGAAAATCACTGCATTTTTGTTTTGCATGAATGTTATTCCTAAGCATCGGAGTTCTGACAGCAGGGGAGTTAAGAGAGCTATGGAACCGATATTAACATTTAAATACAATTCATACTTATCCTCATAAGTAATTTGCAATTTTTATTTCACAGTCAGTCAGGAGAAAGTCAGAAGAATATACAAATGTGACTGTTTTAGGGAAAACAATTTTGATACGATTTTGACTAATTTGAAAACATTTTCTCAGTTGTAGACAAAAGTGTGTTTAAATTTGACATTTATGCGTCAATATCAAAATCATAGCTTGATTACAGTGTTCCATCAGTTTTTATTGAAAGCCGCTTTTCGGTAGGTTGTGCCATATTGCACTAAACTGCCCATAACTACAATCAACAAAGTGGGCCGTTTTACTAAACTCACTCACAAATAGTGATTTGTGTAGGCATTTTGTCACAAAATATGTAAATATTGACTTTTAAATGTTTTATCCAGCCAGCCAGTCTTTTAGCCAGCTGTGACTAGAAAATGCATAAAATCGAAAATTAATATAATTAAATCTAGTAGTTTGTCATATTGCAAGACACTATTTTATTTATAATTTTAGTCATTTAATGCTTGGGAATGTTAACCACAATAAAGGCGGTTTGGAATGAAATCAATGAATGAGTATGTGTAGCAGCAATTCTATTTTACTGTTAATATTGGCTCAATAGCTCTCTAAAGTACTTTTGGCTATCAAAATTCAAAAGTCCGATGCCTATTTGTTAAGAATAAGTGAATTAATTTGAAAGCACATTGGTGTTTAGTGAAGTCATAATTAAATTTTAACAACATACCAGTAACGGGTAGACTCAAACAGGGCAGCTCAGGCAGTTCTCCATAGTAGAGGGTTTTTGTGATGCGCTTCAGAAACTCATTGTGGTCACCCATACTCTGAATGGATTAGTAGCTTATTATTACACACACATGATATTTTCACTATACTTGAACAATAAAAAAACCTAAACATGAGCCAATAGCCAAGAATCACATGCAATTCTGTTTAGCATCATTATCAGCGTTGTATTTAACACGGGTGTCACGTTCAAGGAAGTCATGGCTCATTTACCGGCTACTGCAGTAAATTAATCGCTTGTTTGCCCCTTTAATTATTTCACCGACACATTCTACGAATAATCCGGTGTTCAAGGCGACCCAGACCTATATTTGCGATAAATGAACTCACCCTGTTTACTGTGTTAGTGAAACAGAGGTCAATGAAAACACGCCGCATGTGCGACTCGATAAGTACAATGCATGATTCGGCCACGACGTGACATCCTTTACATACCTTGATCTTGGGCCGCGATCCCTCTCGTCTTCTCTTTGAGATGTTCGACATTATTGACTGCACGACTGTCGACCTTAAATTATTATAGAAGGAATATTATGAACTAACTGTAACACTAACACTGTAATTTGCTTAAATTATGCACAACAAGACAATACACACCTTCCACCAAACACGGATATATGACGTGAAGTGAATGGAATGAAAATTGAAATGAACGAATGGGATCATAGAAGGATTGGAATGACAGTGACACTGACAGTTTACATTCAGAAATACGATATATTTTTTTATAATTTCAAACAAATTAAATATCTCACATTTTATATAAACAATCCATAAAAAACTAACATATAATGCAACATATAATACTAAAGAAATCAAAATACTAACTATAAACTAAGAATTTTGCATTTCGTTGTTTTACATAATTCATTATGATAATATTACAATTAACATTATTGGAATTTTGATTCAAACTTGATAAAGTTGACGTAATAGTGCTATTTTATATCTATAATTATTCCTAGACATTTTTATAAAAAAAAAAACACAAAAATTATAAAACTAAACCTTATGAAAAACATAGGTTTATTTATTTGTTTATTGTTTGAATTATTAAATACTTTGGGTTATCTATTTAAACTGGTTAACGGACTAACAAACCAAAGAAAAGAAACCTAAACTTAACCTTTGCTTCTAAGGCCATGAGAAGAAAAGTCCAAACGACGTTGTTGCAGTTTTAATGTGCCATTATTCATTTAGGAGTCGCAAAAACGTCATAACTTTAAATTGAGTTTGTCAGACAAATTTTATTTATTTATCAGAGATCACCATTATTTTCACGGTGTTTTCGATTTAGGTTTTCGAACCTCGATCACTTTGACAACTACAAAAAGTTTTTCTTTCATTCGTTTGCGCTCATTCCTTATTCGTTCAATTCAAGACGTTCAATCCAATTCCAATCCAATCAGTCACTTTTTTTGCCGTTGCGGAGGAGTCACTTTTTTATCGCAGAAAAATAATATAAAAAAAAATGTAATTCAATATGATGTGCAAAAGGTTATGGATGTGAATTTTAATAATGATTTTAGTTTTATCTTGTAGTGCGACGTGGATATCGTGTCTATTCTGTCATATAGTTGAGCGGGGAAGCGGCTGTCAGTAATATTGATTTATTTTCCATAGAAGTGTAAAAAGTTCAAACATGAGCCTGATAGGAGCTCCTTGGAGAGTTAACGAGTCGGTCTGATGCCCGGTGTCGGATCCACGAGGGGAAGGAGCTTGTGGAAATGCCGGCGAGTGATAAAATGAGCCGCCAAGATGAAGACTAAGAGTTTTCTTCTGTTCTCGACGTCGGTGTTCGCGACCAGCCTGTTTCTGATCGTGTTCCACTCGCAGCAGCCGCAGTCCATTCAGAACATCGTCTCGCAGACGCACCAGCACATCAAGGACTTTCAGGTAGGTATTCCATGCACACGCGCACTTTTACGTTTCTTCTATTGTTGTGGTCAAAGTTAATAAAAGTTAGTATTAAAAATATAATCTGACTTGCGTTACTTAAAAATATAAGGGCAAATTTATAGAAAATAGTCACTGCGCGGTGCCCCGAAAAGCAACCAACTATGTAAGCTTAATTTTTGTATTTATACTAAAGTTGCTATTAAGTATTTTATATACATAGATGCCCGCAATTTTGTCCGCTTATTTTTTTTTCTTTACCAATGTCGGGTAAATAGTATTCCATAACCATCTGTGCATGTCCTGTTATCGCAGTACTAAAATTGGTTAAAATCCGTTTAGCCATTTGGGAGTTACGAAAGGATAAGGAAAGTTTTACCAAACAGATGTGCAGTTAAGATTTTTCCTGAAATAATGACCCCTAACCATAGAAAACTGGTTTTCAAAACAATTTTATAATAGTATAGACATATCCATATTACTAATTGTACATTGTTTAAGCTCAAGGCAAATGGGCATATAAACATACAAAGTGGTGATCTTGTAATGCAACAGGTGAACTTGTCACCACAGGACAACCTTCGCGATGTGGAAGAGAACCACCTGGTGGCAGAGGAGCGGTACTTTAAGATCCTGGGGCTCTCCGGGCATGTGGAGATGTGGCACAACACCACGGTTCCCGTCATAGTCACGTATGCCCGCGGGGACGACCATGCCATGGCTGTGAGCTTTGTGAGAGCGGCTGCAAGGCTGCCGTATACCGTGCTAGTGTATAATTTAGGATTAAAACCAAACTCCTTGGCTGTGGTGAGTATATACCAATTTAATTCTATCTACATTACTAAGTATTGGTCAGGCCTCAGCGAATACCAAGATTTTTCTCTAAGTTACATTTAGATGATACTCCCAGCAACTTCTTTGTACTGGATAGACCGTGATTATGCATAGTTGAGATGTCCATAAGACTGTCTCCAATTTACCCCCCCTGCTTACTAATTTAAGAAATATTTCTTAGGCACATTGCAAAATATTTCTGAATCCTGTAGAAAAATAAAGAAGTCACTTTTGGCACTTCCGAGTTAGCAAATCATTGTGTCTGAAATCAAAATTTTCTGTGCAATTATTTATGTGTATCGTGACTGACACTTATAAATAGTTATACTTAAAATACTACTATTTCCAACAATCGTTACCTGCTTTCAACTTGATAACGTCTACTAAACTTATGAGAGCTATTCATTAAAAAAACAAGTTTTAATTTTAGTTTTGGACGGTGGCTGTAAGTATTGCTTATGCCAAATAATGGCTGGACTGGCTTCGATAAAGGTTGTTTCCTCATTTTGGTCCAACAGCCACATATAACATAACTACATAATATTTTTTTTATCCAGCATACATATTCATGCCAGTAAATAGGTCTTGATCTCTCAGCTATCCTTGGCAGTAGTTGTTATTCTTAGACTGCAGCCTCTCTTATCCTAAACTTTTTTATGATTTAACCTTATGAGGCCCAATGTAACCTACCTCTCAATGTACAAAGTAAAACTTATAACTCGGACCCAGACAGTTAGTGCTATACGCACGCGTAACTAGTGTACATTGCAATGTACAAGATTCATTCAGACCCTAGAGCATCTTGAAAAAAAAGAAAAAAAAATACTAGTTGAGATACTATCAGTTTAATAGAAAACCGTGTCTTAGAAAATGAAGTTATTTGGCAAAATTAGGTATGAAATGAAAGCTATACTTAACTGTTATCAGAGTGTGGACTGTACACTGTGCGTGTGTGTTTGCAGGTGTCGACGTACTGCAACTCCTCGCGGTGTGCCGTCGTGGACTTCGACCTGGAGGCGTTCCCCTCGCACGTGAGCGACGAGAGCATCACCGCCTTCCGCCCGCTCATCATACAGGTGAGTCGCTACTTTACGGACTTCGGTCTTAGCGGCGAGCGGTACGTGTGTCCCGCTCACTCGTATGGCCGACGCGCTCGGATCTCTCGCTCAACCGCTCGCCGCGCCGCTGTTCGCGCAAACTCGTGGCATCTCCGTTAGTATCACATTAAGTGTATTCACCAAAAGTGTCGTCTAAACTTAGCTTTCTTTCGCTGCTTCGCTTGTCGCGCGACTCTGTATCACCAGCCCGTCTAGCACAACCTATGTTTCGCGACTCTTGTCGTGCGAGATAACGTTACCCGTCATTCTCTCACATTACAGTACAATGTAATTATCTCGCGTGAGAAATAGTCGCGTATGAAAGTTATGCTAGAGGCGCTGTACGCCTAGCATAACTGTGACACACGACACTTTGTCGCGCGACAAATACTCTCTGTCTGTGTAAATAAAAATGAGAGCAGTTCTAGCATATATTGCCGTGATTTCGATTGTCCCGCGACTTAGCGACTCATGTCGCTCGCACGGTATTGCAATGAAAGTGACAGGTAGTATTTGTCGCGCGACAAAGACTCGCATGTCTCAGGTATGCTAGACGTATCTGTAGGTGAAAATTCTACTTTTGACGCCCCTCGTCGCGGCTTGTTTGAAGTTTAAACAAACTGATTAATTGCGTTATCGTTAATTTGTGTAACTTTTGATATGGTCACGTACTTGATTGTAGGTTTGAACTGAACGTTGTTAGCTTCGCCGTACGGCAGCATTTTCTTTGTACAGTCTGCATGAATAAGCGGCCAAGGTGTCGAGCCTGTGAACACGTGCCTATTGTCAAGGACGCTAGAGCGTGGTAAATATTTGACGTTAACTGTACCTGTACCTCTAGGACAACAGAACTAAATAAATAAATGTTAAGGAACAATCTTACACAAATCAATCTAGTCCCAAACTAATAAAGCTTGTACTATGGGTACTAGACTACATAATATGAATACATGTAAAATAAAGAAACAAATATTCGAGTTCGTCACACAAATATTTGCCCTGGCTAGGATTCGAACCCAGGACCGCTGGCTCAGTAGGCATCATTACAAACTGCGTCAACTGTGACAAGCGACCGCCTCGATCACTCGCTACGGAAACATATTAATAGTATAATGCATGCATGTTTTTTGAAGTAATGTCGCGCTTGCATTACCCCGCCGTGTCCAACGATGTAGTGGAGTACGTCCGCCGGAAGACTGGCTCCTCGCTGAGGGTGCACGCTGCGTGCACTGCAGCTCGTGTGTGGTGCGCGTGCCGCGGCCGCAGGGTCTAATGTTTCGGTTCCGCGGCAGTCTTAAGGGCGTTTCACACGTATTAAGTTGTCAAGGTTAGGGCATGCGACTTTCAATCCGGAGGTCGCGGGTTCGAACCCGGCCCGTACCAATGAGTTTTTCGGAACTTATGTACGGAATGTCATTTGATATTTACCACTCGCTTTTCGGTGAAGGAAAACATCGTGAGGAAACCACCTAAGCCCAATAAGGCCTAGTTTCCCCTCTGGGTTGGAAGGTCAGATGGCAGTCGCTTTCGTAAAAACTAGTGCCTACGCCACATCTTGGGATTTAGGTAGCCGACCCCGATTGAGAATTCATTCTCAAAAAATGGGACAAAGGCTAGGAGGATGATGAGTGCCTTGGTTTTATTTTATGTAATGAATAATGATGTGTAACTTATTTGAATAATAAATAAAGTAAATAAATGAAACAGTAATTCAGGGGGACTGATTAATTCACAAAAAACGAAGTCGTGTTCGAACCAGTACGTCTAGCATAACTTCGACACGCGACTCTGTCGCGCGACAAATATTCTGTCACTTTTCTTTCAAAACCGTGCGAGCGAGACAGGAGCGGCAAGGTACTTGTGCTCTGCAGCTTGGGACGGCGCTATATTACCGAGGTCAGGTGGTCGCTCCGATATAGTGGCGACGAATACAACGGTAGAGTTAGCATTTCTTGCCTCGACCTGCCTTCTCGCGAGACAGCATCACCTGTCTTTCTCTCACGGTATTGAATGGAGAGTGACAGGTAGTTGTCGCGCGACTAAGTCTGTCACAGTCACAGTTGTGGTGTAACGCGGCTTTAGCTGTTTTCCTGAATTATATGTCCATGGTGAAGTGCGTATCCTTTGTTATCAGCACAATGTAATTACATGTGGTTATGCAAATCATAATACGGATACTTTACTATGATATGTACCTATGTGGAAAACCACAGTGAATAGGTATCTGACGAGGATATAAAATGTTGAATTGTATTGTAATATGGTTGGATTACTTATTTAATTTACCTAACCGGTAATTATTAATAGGAGCTCTTTTAATTAGTTAATGGTCATGACATTTTCCTTCCTTTAATAAGTTGCTTAGTTATAAAACGTGTTTTTAAATAATCATTAGGTTTTTTTTCTCCCGCAGCTTTAAAATATATAAAACGCAAACTTAGAAATCTAGCATTCTATAGTAAAAGCTAGACTTATAAATTTCAAGATAAATATTATGAATAAAAAAAAACAGTTTTCATCGGGATATGAGAACAGCTGATAAACCGATTTAGATAAATTTGATGATCAAATAGGGATCAAGGCATATGACTATTTTATTTTAATACCTATGTCGCAATGATAATAGTGATTTCCTTGAAATCAGCCGCTGATTCTCCGGCGATAGCGTTAATCGCGATGTCTCTATCACCCATCACCGATTACTGCTATGAATATTACAAATAAATAAATGATTGACTGATTGATTGATAGTCTGTTGAAAAAAAAATACTAAGTACTAGTATACCTGCTTAAAACAAAGCTCCTATCTCAGTGTCAATCTGTTTACTAGATAAGAGCTTTTGAAAAGCATTGATATGATGTTCAACTACAAAAGAAACGTCATACCTTGTTAGGTACAGTAAAGGAACAGGTACAGTAAGTACAGTAAAGGAAACGAAAACGTACGTACCTTTTTGACCCTTATGGTCATTGTGGCAGTGTTGTGGCAAGAGCGAAAAAGGTACGTGTTTCAGTTCTATCAACAACAGCTAGATGCTGGTCATCGTATACGGAGAAGCATCGTACGTAATTTAACGTACCAACGTATCTAACTTCGTTTTTAGGGTTCCGTACCCAAAGGGTAAAAACGGGACCCTGTTACTGAGACTTCGCTGTCCGTCCGTCCGTCCGTCCGTCTGTCACCAGGCTGTATCTCCAGAACGGTGATAGCTAGACAGTTGAAATTTTCACAGATGATGTATTTCTATTGCCGCTATAACAACAAATACTAAAAATAAAATAAATATTTAAGGGGGGCTCCCATACAACAAACGGGATTGGTTGCGTTAACTTTGCACCATTTGTATGGAGCGCTATACATACCAGGTGCAAACTTAACTTAACCACTTAAGGATGGAAAGTGTTTGTACGGAACCCTCGGTGCGCGAGTCCGACTCGCACTTGACCGTTTTTACCCTTTGGGTACGGAACCCTAAAAACAGCCATGCTTAAGAGGAAACACCACTGCTACTTTTTTCATACAAATCGAGGGTATCGCTCTCGCCTGTTTCCTCCTCCAAAACTTGACCAATGTTTACGATATTTTAGGCACTGAATGGGAAAGAAATGTTCTGTGTCGGACCGTTCCGTTTTTTGCGCTTCTTATTATGAAATTTGTGTACGAGGCGTCCGTTTTTAGCCAAAATTCCGCTGCAAACGGCCGACTAATACCTACACAAATTAATTCTATAATAATTTGCGCAGAAATCGAAATCGAGGAGGACACGAGAATGAAACCTCGATTTGTATAAGCTGGTTACGTAAAGTTTGGACCTCATTTGTATCCGACGCCATAGTGACCAGTACGTCTAGCATAACTGTGACTCGCGACTCTTGTCGCGCGAGAAATACTACCTGCCACTTTCCTTTAATGCCGTGCGAGCAAGACAGGAGATCCTGACTTGCGCGACAATCGAAGTCGCTGCAAGATATGCCAGCCCTGCAGGTGCAAACTTAACTTAAACTGATTCTCTGGGAAAAGGAGCAGTCATATATCCTCTTAAGTGACTCTTAATCATCAACCAAGGACGTCGTTGTACTTCGTTTTGTTGGAAACGCACCCTAATAAGGGTAAGGAGGTTTAATCGTGTTGATATAAACACGAGTATTCTCGTATTACCATCAGGTGAGGCCGTGGTTGAACGTGGTGTGTATCGTATGTAGTGACGCACGTATTTGTGACGTAAGACGTAGGTAACGTGCGCGCGTCATTTACCTAGACTATGTAGATTCTAGAACATGATAAAATAGGCTTAACCTAATTGTTGACTATCCGGCAATTACGTCGTGTGTTCGTACTGTTGAGCACGAGTTTGAGTAGAAAGTGTGTATTATGTAAAACCAAAACCCGACCGAATTTTGTAAGGAATCGAATATCTATTGTTATCCGTACGGGGATTGATCCCTGCCGCATCATTCCGCCATCGTTTTACGCCACAATTAATTCATCCTCACCACTTAGATAGTTGGCAGTCCCAATTGTGCGTTTTTCTAGAAATTTCCTGCCTCGTACGACTGCAATGTGGAATTAATTGTCACTATTTCCGGACCAATAAGACCTTCAAACCTTCAAGAAAACAGCGTACCAACGTACTGAAAGGGTGGTAACGGACTTGTGACTCCTCTGGTGTTGCAGGTGTCTATGGGCGACGGCGCGCACCATCAGGCGATCCGTTTTCTCGTTTGCTGCTATGACATAATAAAATACTTACTTAAATGTATAAATTCGGAAATGGCTCTTTCTGTTACCTCTTCACATTTACAGATAGTTTGAGACCCGGAGAAGGATATAGAATATCTGGTTTTTATCACTCCTTAAGGGGGTGAAAAGGAGGGTGGAATTTAGTACGGATGTAATTATGACAAGTTGACAACCATTCAATAGAATACCTATGTGTATCTAGTTGAATGTTTGTGACAAAATTTTATTTAGACGTTTCATCTAGCCCTTATGCCGATTAACAAATTGTACGTATAAGCGAAGTCGCGGTCGAAAGCGTGTTATAATACAACGCTTTTCTACGAGGAACGAAATCTCGTTTGATAACTTGGTTATTTATGATTATGAAGAACGATTTCTTCGTATAGAACCCAAGTATTATTTAGATTGTCTACGAAGAAAACAAAACCGATTTAGATTAGCTGCAAAGTATTACATTTCCTCATAGATAGCCCAGTTTAGCTCATACTTGTATATGTGGCACACGGGAAAATTGTGTCTATTTTGGATTTAATTGTAAAATGGTTTCAGGGTGTGGAGTGTTCCGCTATCGATAAAACTGCGGTAAAACGATCTGACACTCCATGTCGAGTGTGTTCGATGTAAACACAACACTTGTGACTGGCCCAAGTAGCACAAGAGCCACAATGCTGTATTATAGTATTTATGGTTGTTTAAGCCTATAACTTACAAGTCAACCTCAAATAGTCTGAAACTTCAGAAGTGCTTGTTCATTGAATATATTTTAGAGTACCCTATAGTTTAATTTCTAAGTAAGTATACAATATTTTAGGAGTCAATTCATCCCCTCGTCACATATCAAGTCTTGAAAGAATTCAGTGATAACGAAAGACATACCCGTCGAGGTACTCACCCTCTTTTATATAGGTCGCTATATCGAAAAATAGTTTCTTTATTTTATTTTTTAGATGTAGTACATTTGTCCGGTACAGTCTCCATCAGATATATCGCAGCATATAAGGCCATCATAAATATCTGAACACGACTCTTATTGACTGGGCGTTACAGTACATGTTCAGGTATTTATGAACGCCTTATATGCTGCGATATATCTGATGGCGTCTGTACTATTTTTGGTATAGCAGATTTCCACAGACTGTAAACCAAAAAGAGGGGTCACTCCTAACGCCTCAACTAAACCAATGTTTGAACGTTATTCTCTCCATTTAAACACAACACAGGAGTAAAATTTTGATGATGAAATAACTCTCGGGCTCGGTCACAGAGTTGAACATAAAAATCGAAATAGGCCACTAGATCTGCGACCTTGCTACCTCGGAGTAAGTTCGGTAGTCGTTCGACAGGCAACTGTTGGGTGGGGGTCACGCATAGACAATTTAGGTTCCGTTTTGGGCTAATTAATTATTACGTGACCTTCGCCGTCGGCCAACCGTTGCCATTGCGCTGACTCAATAATACAGGGCGGTATGTTACTATTTCAGAGTAATTAAAATTATACTTATTTCTTATGTCTCTCCACTGGACTCCATCATTGATCTTTTTTTATTTGAAAGCTTGCACCCTTTTGATCCCATGGAGAACATGCACGTGTATTTCACGAAGTCGGAATTCATAGTTATTTTAATGAAGATGCTCAGGTGAACTAGGCTGGATCATGTCAGAAACACGCACATAAGAGGCACCCTCAAAGTGAGACCTATCCCAGAAAAACTACAGGAGAGCCGTCTGCGGTGGTACGGACACGTTGTGAGGCGACCATCCGACGACATGACCAGAAAAGTACTGGATATCGACACTAAACCCCGAGGACGAGGAAGACCCCGAATCACATGGATGTCCGTAGTAAATAAGAACCTCAAAGAAGCCCAAGTGAACAAAGAGACGACCCAGGACCGAACAGCCTGGAGACGCATGATACGGAGGGTAACCCCAAATAAAATGGGAAAGGGCCAGGCAAAAGAAGAGGAATTTATAGTTATTTTATTTATACCAGTTCATAAATGCTAAATTAACTTAAGGCGATATTGTCCAGCCCTCCGGCCGAATTGAGGGGGTGAGGTGCGCGGTAAGACGCGGAGCGCCGCCCGCGCACCCCGCCCCGCCCGCCGAGTTCGCTAACGCGAATTCGAGATGGCGATGTACACTGTACAGGGATGTCACAATACAGTGATATCAGTCGCCAGTCTTTTAAGTGGACGGTGCAAATCGTTCAAAGTGAAATGCTAATTCTTTGTATAGAAGTACTAAATATTATTTTACGTTATAACAATTTTTTTTTTTTTATTAATATGTTATAGTTTTTACTTGCGACTGTGTTCAGTACAAATACAAATTGTTTATTGTGGAGGAATTTCGGAATAAATATCTTATGTCGTCCCCCGGGAGTTATTTTAATTAGTATGGATGTTACTCGGTTTTGTAAATCAATCATGTTATGCATATTATTGGTACGTAGATTGTAGGTCGATATGTTGATTTACTACCCTCTTCATGTTGCGGACTTTTAATAGTAGATTGTTTGACAATGGGTTAAAATTAAAATATTGAGCCACTGTGACACAAAGTGATTATTTGGACGAGCGAAAGAAATGTGCGAGGATAAATATAACCTGAATGTCGTAATGGGTTTTAACCATGTGTTGAACACTGCTTTTCACTCCGACTGCGAAAAAAAAGCCTAGTAATTAATGCGCAGTAGCTTACTGTTTTATTTTTTTGTAGTTTGGGCACTTTTTTAGGGTTCCGTACCCAAAGGGTAAAAACGGGACCCTATTACTGAGACTTCGCTGTCCGTCCGTCCGTCCGTCCGTCCGTCTATCACCAGGCTGTAACTCAAGAACGGTGATAGCTAGAAACGTGAAATTTTCACAGATGATGTATTTCTATTGCCGCTATAACAACAAATACTAAAAATAAAATAAAATAAATATTTAAGGGCAATTATACAACAAACTTGTACGGAACCCTTCATGCGCGAGTCGGACTCGCACTTGCCCAATTTTTTAACTATGACTAGGGCATAGACAATTGTAAGATCAGAAATTCACCTAAGATCATAAGGTAATTAATAGGTCGATTGCAAAAAATTTTACATAGTTAAGGGCTTTAATTAAAAAAAAACTTAATTGATTCCTATGTGTGACGAAAGTTATTTTCTGTTAACTAAGCTTTTAACTATGTACATACATTTTTTTGCAATCGATCCTAATTACATTTCGTAGTTTCGTATCTAATAACCCTATTTATTCAATAATTTAAGCTAAGTAATCCATAACTATGTTGTATTAGTTAAATTACGATACATTCTCGGAGTTCTAATCTCAGTATTACTAATAATAAAATACATCTACTGCAGAGACTTCTTTCTTTGTTGTTGCTAGCCGCTTACAAGAATTATTTTTAATTTTCATAGAAATTATTATATGGCTTCCATTTAAACCCTACGGGCTAAAATGGTACTTTTAGCCCGTAGGATTTCACCCACTTCACGAAGCTAAAATAACGTACCTACCATTTTGTCTTCACAGCTATCCCAGGGTCTATCTTAATTATTTAAATAAAATAACATGAAAGTAGACAAGTTCTAAGTCTAGATCTGGTTGATATCTAAGTTTAGATCTATAAATAAGGTCCAAACTTACCCAATCGAATTTGCTAGCCAACTTTAAATCTTTATAGATCCTAAATGGCACATTAATATAGGAAAGAAACATAAAAATTGTATAGTTTTAAATAACTATTCAATCAGGCCCATTCAACACAATTTATTAAATTAGATTTTTAATTTATTTATATGGCGCCTACGCCTGATAGTTGTTAGCCAATTATTAGTTTTTTATGCTTTTGACAGACGATTCGATTGACGTCAGACTCATCAAAATCGGCCAATACAAAGAAACATACATACACACTTACGTACATACATAAATACTTATATAAATGTTAGAGCAGTCTCATACTCCTAAAATACTCAAGAACGCTACGTGTGAACTTGTGACGGCAGTAAGGTGGTGATGTGGAGTGTGAATAAATAAACTATGTACTATGATAACTTCTTAAAAGTTCACAAAGAATTGAATAGAAATGTCACAGGACTCGGTATTTAAAACCCATCAAAGTACCATGAAATGGAGGGGAGAAACAAGTAAGCGGTAGGCGTTAAGTAACCGGGTCTTTGAACAATACTATTGTCGAATCTACTATTTCTTAAATTGATATTATTAATCACAAAATTACTCATGTAACTTGGCATTGGCCAATAACTTATAACTAAATTATCAAGATACTCAATGATCTATTAAATGTGCTTCTGAGATAAATATAATCCAATTAATAATATTTAGATACCTACATTTAAATGTGGAATAATCTCAAAGGCGCTATCATACATAATCAGACTACTAAACACATTACCCTCCTTTGTGTCGCGCAGTCGGGTAAAAATAAACTACATACCTAGGTGTCCGATATACATTCGATATACCTACTAATATCTAGGTTACATAGCATACATAATCACGCCTTTTCACGGCAGGGACTTAAAGTACTGAAATATGTTAACTGTGTACTAAATTCCATGCGTGGCACGTTCCAAGTTTGACAGGAGACATAAGTCATAATACGCTAAAAAACTTAATTTAGATGAAATATATTTGTGGTAATAAGTACGTAAGTCAATTTGATTCTTAATGCTTTCAGCAATGAGTTCTTTTGTACGAAATGATTATGTTGTTATAAATTATAAAGAAAGCGTTATTAGCATCTACTTGAACATGTCAACCGTGCTACTTTTTTTGTTCGGTTCTGTAAATTTATTATAAATAAAACATTAAGTTACTTTTTCGCATTCCTTGCTCCAGCATTTTCTTTGTTTATTCGTTTTATAATATGAATAGCTTTTTTTTACTTCGTGCTGATTTATTTCCCATCTTTATTGCAACAATAATTCGTAAATGCGATCACGTGATCGCGCGGAGCAAACTGACGCAGGTCCGTCCTCTTCAAGCGCCGAAGCGCGACTAAAATGGCAGCGCGCGTGATCGCGCTCGTAGTTTTAGTAGGTATTTCGTTCTAGTGATTAAATAATTAATTTTATTCAGACAATACCATCGAGTATGCAAAGATAATGTTAGTATCTATACATTTACGTAAAAAACGGGTAAAAAAGGTTCGTAGTTTAGCCATACTACAGAAAAGATATTACGAATAGAGGTAACTTTGGGATTGTTTTCTGTCGAGCGAAATTTTTCCAATCATGTTGCTGAACACGATTTCATATTCGCAAGATCCTTAAGTATGATATATATGTTTTTCATAATCTTCAAACACTGATTAAACGTCTACGACGAGTCTGAAAATGAGTGAGTTCGGCGTCTACTTGGATAAGACCGCCTTAAAAAATATATCCTCAATGAATGCTTAAGTTTTCTTCAATAATACGACCAATCCATACTAATATTATAAAAGCGAAAGTCTTTTACCTCTTCACGCTTAAACAGCTGAACTGATTTAGATGAAATTTTTTATAGAGATAGTTTGATTCCCGGGGAAGGACATAGAAAAAATCAACAGCAAAATAAAAATTGGCCTATGAGCCAATTTATGCAATACATTTTGTGTAACTCAATGGATAAATTTGTAGGACAGCGTGAAATTGGGTTTACTCATAGACCGACTTTCACTTGACTGTTTTTTAAATGTGTGCCGATAATCTTTTTTGAGGGCTGGATAAGTGCTTGCCTACACAGTCATATCAGCTGTGTCGGGTCTAGCCATCTTGATTAATTCGTATACTGTAAGCTAGGTAAATTCCGGCTGACGTGACGATAATTACATGGTAAAAGCATGCAGTTATGCATATCCCACAAAAGGCTCACGGTGCACAGTTTGAAACAAAAGAATAAATGTCGTTGTTTAATTTTGCATCCTGTAAAATAGCTTCTAGATTCTGACGACGCGGTTTGTGGTGCACCTGCCTACTGAGGCGACGGTCCTGGGTTCGAATCCCGGCAAGGACAAATATTTGTGTTATGAACACACATTAAAAAATGGTCATGTTGTGAGTCTCGGGATACATATCAGCCTAAAGACCTTAATTAAGCGTGTGGGCATGCCTAAATTGCCACAATAGTACTTAGATGCGCGCATAATAATGCATCAAGGATAATAGTACATTACTGCAGAGGCCGTGAAGTAAGGGATTGCTGGACGAGTTTGGGGTAGATGGCCGAGTCGAAGACGAGGCCAGATAGAACGAGTCCTGCAATCCCTGTTCCGGCCGAAGCTTGTATAGTGCTTTTCTCAAACGATGTGAGGAAATATTAAAATTAAAATAACTATTAGATAATCAAGTAAACAAAACAAAATATGCTACGGGAAAAAGTAAAAACTATTTTTCGTTTTTATTTTTTTCCCGTAGCATATTTTGCATGACTAAATTTTCCTCCTCATAAAGTTCCCCGTCATCCTTTGTTCATAAGTTCCCCGTCACTCTCATCACTATAAGTAATTTTTATGTCTGTTAAAATTATTTTATATTCACTACGAAATACGAATAAGCAGAAAAAAAGATTTTCAATGTGCTACCTTCTTTATTTTTTAAATATGTTATTTGATCCAGCTATTTGAGCACCATGTTTAACCGCACATAAATATAGTACCATGGATTTTTTGTGTCGCAATTATGCTTACAGATTGTGGAGGTGGTTGGCTGTATGTAATTTTTCCTTTGTCAATTTAATTTTAGTATAGAAATTTAAAAAATTAGAGCAGCGGACAAAAATGGATTTTCATACTAACTTTTGTGGCCTAAGGCCAAGAAGTAATGTAGGGAGCCATAAACGAGAAACTTCATGTCCTCATATCGGGACATTAACGCATGCATTTCCGAGCATGTTTGAGAAAAGGGTTATTATACCTACCTACATAAATTTACGTCTTTTCTATAGACTCGTTTCATCATAAACGGCACGGCATACCATCTTGATTTAAACTTACACGATATTCTCACATTATTATAAAAAACGGGTCTTAACTTAATCGCGTTCAAAAAAGTGTTTTCAGTCCCCTAGAGACCATGGACGTAACAGCACGCCCGAAGCGTCGAGGTATTGAAATAAAATTTTGGAACGCGATTAAGTTTCCTTCTGTTATAACAAGGCAATCCATACTAATATTATAAATGCGAAAGTGTGTCTGTCTGTCTGTTACCTCTTCACGCTTAAACCGCTGAATCGATTTTGATGAAATTTGGCATAGAGATAGTTTAAGATCCGAGTAAGGACATAGGATAGTTTTCATCCTGGAAATTATACCTAAAAAGATTGAAAAGTGAGCGAACATTTCTGTTGGGGTGCGGTGACCCTGTAGGAAATGTAATTATTAGACCAAAAGCACAATTGCTCTTACATTTGCTTAGGCGCTTTTAATAATCCCCTTTTATCAAGTTCCACGCGTACGTAGTCGCGGGCAAAAGCTAGTACTCTTGTAATTATATTACGAAACATATTTGTACCTACGATATTTTTAAATTAGCAAAACCATTGTCACACGTTGACGTCATAGTTTGTAATGCTTGTATAAAGTCCACACCGACGTGTGGACGGAGTAACTTAATAAAGAGCAGCTGATTTGATCCGTGAAAAATCTAGCTCATTGTAGTTGGCGAGTAGTAGTTAGTATTTCCTCAAAGGTTAAGGCTAGGAGCGTTGATACGCAGCTTATCGTTTTTTATCGGAACGTTACGCTCATTAATTTGGTCGTCGGCTCAAGGCTGGCAGACCGGCGAGAGACGGCGGAGGCGGCGAGGTGAGGAGTTGGAGTTTGTAGTAGCTACCTACTTAGGTAAACTATGCTATGCTATCGTGGGTACGAGAAATAGCTGTATCTTACTATGACATTCATATAAAGATACGGCCTTTTACTGCACCGTGAATGACTCGCGTAAATTCATAGGGCGTCGAACCTTAGTTTCGCAAGCGTAACTGATATATGATTATCAATAGGACGTATTTTTTGCCCAATTTCATCTCTGAAGGCTCTAGTACTGCAATGTGTAATGTAATGAACTAATATCGACATTTTGGTATACGAGTTGTGTATTGCGGTTTCTGTCTTTGATAGCCGATAACAAAAAATAGTGCGTGGAGTCCCTCCGCGCGGAAGAAGTGAAACTTCGTAACGTGGAAATGAAAATAGGAAGGGGTAGAAAGTGATTTTTAGTGAACTCATATTGTTTCTTTAAGACAAACTTCTTCACTCTCGCTCTGTCTCTTTCTATTCCCCCTCCCCAGGAGCGTTGAACGTTTAACGCAACAGTGCTTTCCTACCCCCTCCACGGCAGACACGGCGTTTAACGCAACCTTGTTGGAAGTCGCATGAGACGTTTCACTTCAAAAACGGCCTAGTGGGTTTCGTATAAACACTTCCCATCTTATGTATGGCACTATACAAATGAGGTGCAAAGCTAACGCAACCGATCACGTTTGTTGTATGAGAGCCCCACTTAAATACATCATCTGTGAAAATTGCAACTGTCTAGGGTTACCTATCGTAAGTCCGAATTTTTGTTTCCCACCTGTAACGTTTCGCCAAATTTTCATTTGCCCGAAAGCTGTTTAATCCTAAACTGTTAATATTTCAGAATAATTATAAAATAAACCTAACCTAACCTAACCTAACTTAATGGGTTCTGAAAATATTATGGGTTTCGGGAAAAAATTGCTTTCGGACAAATGAAAATTCGGCGAAACGTTACAGGTGGGAAACAATGTTTCGGAATTGTGATAGGGATACCACTGTCTAGCCATCACGGTTCATGAGGTACAGCCTGGTGACAGACGGACAGCGGAGTCTTACTTAGTATTAGGGTCCCGTTTTATTTTATAGATTTTGTATGTATTTGTAAGGTTTGTTGTCGAGGTGCATCAGTAAACATGGCCGGTATAAATAAATAAATATCAGACAACCTCACACAAATCAACCTAGTCCCAAATTAAGCTCAAAGAAGGCTTGTGTTATGGGTACTAGGCGACGATATACATACTTATATAGATAAATAAATACTTAAATACATAGAACATCCATGACCCAGGCACAAATATTCGTGTTCAACACACAAATATTTGCCCTTGCCGGGATTCGAACCCGGGACCGTCGGCTCAGCAGGCAGTTGCTTAACCACTGCGCCAACCGCGTCGTCAAATATATTGTATATTGGTTGCAGCACGCGCTGTCGCTGGTGGGCGGCGTGGTGTTCCTGGAGAGCGACCAGCGCTGGGCGGGCGCGGCGGCGGGGCTGGGCGCGCTGTGGGCGCGCGCGGCGCGCGTCGGCGTGCTGGCGTACCCGCGCCGCGCCGCCGTCACGTCGCTCACGCACCCGCGCATGTTCCACTACCTGCACGCGCAGCTGGACGACTTCCTGTTCGTGCAGATGCTGGAGCCGGCGCGGCTGCTGCTGTCGGACGCGCGCGGCGTGCGGGACGTCATGCGCCCCTGGGTGCAGTGCGCGCTCACGCTCGACTGCATCATGCCCATAGGTCAGGTTTTTTATGTACCTATTTATGCCGCGAGGGCACTTTTACTAGTTTTTTTTTTAAAAGATACGAGGGCTGATTGATAAGTATCCAGAATGAAGAGGAAAAAACTAGGTATTCGAATAAATTTAATTTATTTATCTACATATGTTCCTCCTAGTTCAACTCACTTAGACTAACGCTTCTCTAGGGCCATTATTCCATTTTTATATTTGTTTTTGTGAAGGCCTTCAAAATAGCCATCAACGGCGTCAACCACTTTAGTGTTGGGCGAAAATTTCTGCCCTCCTAGCCATTTTTTCAAATTTGGGAACAGATAAAAGTCGCAGGGGGCCAAATCTAGCGAATATGGTGGGTGGGGCAGTAATTCGAGGCGTAACTCTTGAATTTTTTGCTATCGCTACTTTTGCAGTGAGAACCGATGCATTATCGTGGTGGAACAATATTTTTTCCTATTCAAATGGGGTATTTTTTGTTTAACTACGTCACTCAATTTTTGCAACAAGTTTGCATAATATGGGCCATTTATTGTTTTCCTCTTTTCGAGGTAATCCACATAGATGGCACCTCGAGCATCCCAAAACACGGTTGCCATAACCTCGCCTGCCGATAATGTCGTCTTCGCCTTCTTTGGTGCGGGTTCGCCGCTTTTAGTCCACTGTTTAGACTGCTTTTTAGTCTCCGGTGTGTAGTGGGGGGGGGGGGGGGGGGGGATCCAGGTCTCATCAACTGTTATAAATTGACCAAGAAATCCATTGGGATTCCATCTAAAAAACTCCAAATACTTCTTTAAAACATTCACTCTTTGTTTATTTTGCTCGTCGTTCAAATGCCGCGGCACCCATCTGGCACAAGGCTATTTCATAAATACTCATGTATCATGTCGAAAACTCGTTCACATAAGATGTTCACAATATAATACTAACAAAATGAGTCAAAGTTACTTGAAATAAAAATGATTATTATTATTATTATTCCTGTATGTCGCACCCGCTCACGGGACAATAGTGTCCCGGACCTTTGGGAGGCGTGCACGGAGCCGAAGCCAACGCGTAGAGGCCCTTTCGACAATTTAATGAAATGCAAGGTGTACATCGAGCGGATGCTGTCCCTATCCGTGTCATGGGACGCACACAGAGACAGCGCCCGCTAGGTGCAAGAACTATTGATGGAGACATGGAATCTAAATACAAATTGGGCTATGGGGATGAAATGGAGGACTGGCTAATTGGGCTATGGGTTGAGACTATCGGGCGTCTACCAGCAAAGGTGTCTCATAGCAAAAATGGGACTGGTATTATTATTATAATATGGGCTATCTCCCTAAGTTTTACTCGATGGTCTTCTCATACGATATTTTTTATTTTAGTGACTATTTCCAAGGTAGTTACCTCATTTGGTATTCCGCTACGGGGAGCGTCATTGCAGCTTATTCGTCCTCGATTGAACTCTGTGACCCAAGAGTAGATAGTGCTAAACGAAGGTGAAGAATCCCCTAACACACTATTCAACTTAGTTTGAATCTGGGTTGCCGATTTCCCTTTTAAAGCATGGAAGTTTATGATGGCACGAACCTCCGTTTTCTCCATTTTCATGAAAATGAAAACTGTCTCACTATAAAGCTGAATATTTTTTAAATAATCAATTATTATTTGCTAAAATTACATGTATTGAGATTGTAAAAGACTGTAAATGACGTTTCTAGTAAAATTTTGTTTAATTTTTATTTTTTTCCTCTTCATTCCGGATAGTTATCAATCGATCCTCGTAAAAGAACATTTAATCAAATATCACAAGTATTACTTTTGCATCGTCAAAAGCTAACACAACCATTAAAAATTAAACTTCGTATTTAAAACTTCAGCATTGTCTAAATAAAACTTGCTTAAAATAATATTAAAATAACATTCATAATATTAGTATTAGTATGCTTCCGTCGCTGAACATCATTTTTGAAAAACATAATATTCGCAAAACAGCATATTAGCGACACATCATATTAGCTGGTTATGACATTCGCAGAATATCACATTAGCGAGTCACGATATTCGCAAAATATTACAAACAAGAGTTTTGTTGCGTACTGTACTGTATTGAAAATATTTTTTAGAGGGATATAAAAAAAAAAACTAACCTAACCTAACCCGGCCGAGTCGGATCTGCTCTGAAAGATGATTGATTCGCCTCAACCTATTCTCAAACTTTAATGAATTCACCTTTCAGAGCAGATCCGACTCGGCCGGGTTAGGTTAGGTTAGTTTTTTTTTTATATCCCTCAAAAAAATATTTTCCATTTTAGTTGTAGCGAGCTTAGTTGTTTAATTTATGTCATCCCAGAGTAAGTAATCGGTGATACAGTACAGTAGGCAACACACTTTTGTCTGAAATGTTTTGAGAATATCGTGTGACTCGCTAATATGATATTTTGCGAATGTCATAACCTGCTAATATGATGGTTCGCTAATATGCTGTTTTGCGAATATCACGTTTTGCGAAAATAATGTTCAGCGACGGAAGGGTATAAGTTAAAGGTTATCGCACACCTAGCAGCTCGGCACCGTAACCGCACCGCGTCAACTCGAGTTCTTGAGTAGATATTCTCTGTATGATGATTTAAACTGCACTTTTGTATGCAAATAAAAAGAAAAGGATATAGTCCGTAACGGCACCACTCCAGCAATGCTAACGGCGCGTAAACGACACGCTACAACATGCCGCCCCGTGCTTACGTCAAGGAAGTGTTGCGCTTGTAACCGCGCGCATAAGACCGCGCGTGGTTCCCGCGCTTACGAAATAAGCTAAAAAGTTTCCTCGCAAGCGCGGTGTCGTCCCGTCAAGTGCTTCCATTTGGTTGATGCCGGATGGACGGCGAGCTAATTTTGAGTTGAGGTAACGCTGTTTCGGCACAGATTATATACAAGTTACTAGTTTCGGTGCCAGGCGGTGAGGTGTGCGATAACCTTAAAGCTCGTACTACTCTGCAGCTAATTAGAGCCAGTGTAGTTTCTATGGTTAACTTATAGCTGTTGTTTATTCTCGTTCTATAATAGTGCTTCTCACCGAAATGATATGAAAGTCATTTTATTACCCTAAGTCGATGTAGAGGTAACTGGCGAAGTAAATAAAGCGCATATTGGCGCGATTAGCGACGCTGCGTCGTCGGTGATAGCGGCGCTGATAATGCGCGCTGATTGGGTTATTCTTTTGTTGGTTTTCCGTTCAGCTCTGTCGTTGACACAACGATAACGAGTTTCATAAAGTTTTTACAGTCTGCACAAGATTGTCAAGTCTTTCTGATCGAGCTATATTACTTTAAGGAAAAAACAATAAAACGTGTCTAATTGGCAAACGGATGAAATAATTATCCTTTTTACCTATATTTTACGAATTTTGTAAAAAATGTGGTGTTGGTTTTTAACGTGAGTATTTTTAGAGGCGTGTTCAGCTATTATTGATGACATTTTTGTTAATAAATTCAAGAATAATTTAATATTTGCGAGATGAATTCGAATATTTGTTAAAATTATATTAGCTAAGTATCAAGGAGGTCGGTGCAGCTCGGTTTAGGTACCCTTGTTTTATAAAGAAACGTTTCATCGAATTATCATTTCATCGAAAGCATTTTTTTTCTGAAACGATAATATATTTTTTTACGTTATAACCAGGCATCGGATAATCGATATTTACCCAAACTTTGGCGGCGGCTTTGTCGTTCAGTTGCAGGTATAGGCGGCTTTGATTGAGGACTGAGTGAGATAGCGATAGGATTTTGGCAACTTTAGGTAAATATCGATCCGATTATCCGATGCCTGGTTATAATACAAATGCAACCTTACCTAATCTATATGTTGTCATATTCAAATAAAAAAAAAAATATGCCTTTAAAAACTTGTCTATGGAGTCTGTCAGTGACGTGTTTTCCTATAAAAGAAGATCCCTTTCAGCTCAGTCATCTTAAAAAATCGAAAATGAATATGTACATTACTCTCTGTGGAATTTCGTTATCTTTTGTAGGACTTGTAATGAGATCTTATTTTCAACAAGGCGCAGGTTCAATTAGACATTTATGTGAACTAATGTCAAATATAGGAATGAAATCAGTCGCGCCCGTTTATTGCGTTTATTTTGATAAAATTTTGTCACTGTACAGGTATAGTGCATAATGCACAGAGCTCGGAGAGGTTTGGGCTGTTCTGATCCTTTATTGTGATTCGGTACACAGACATTTTAGAATACATATAGAAAAGTTTAGTACTCTTTTGCAGTGCATTGTCACATTAGTTTAATTAATATTATGAATGAAGTTTTGTTTTGTTTAGTAAATAATTATTTTCAAGGTATTCATATTATTATCCACACGTCACTTAATGCCCCTTACTGAGCTCTGATAATGATTTTTCATCGTATTTTGTCGGTCAAACTCATTTTTATATTTCCATCTCGACGACTTCACCGGAGATGGTTGAGAAAGCATGCTAAAAATCTGTATATTTACGACGAAAATCGATGAAGTAACATTATGCACTACATCTGTACCCGTATCAGCGAATACGGGGATATCGAGTCTCAGTCGCGGGTCATCGAGGTGACGGTGCGGTTTGTGTGCAGGCGCGCAGTCGGGCGGCTGCCGGTTCGACAAGAAGCCGCAGTACCGCTACTCGGGCTGCCACGGGCAGGACGCGTCGGCGCTCAGCATCATCCTGGGGCTGCGCTCGGGCTTCGAGGAGGGCTCGTACGCGCCGCCCGGGCCCGGCGCGCCGCCGCAGCAGGCGGGCTGGCGCCGAGAGGAGCCGGCGGCCGCGCGCACAGCCTGGGCCGCGCTGCAGCGCAACGCCACCGACGAGCGCGAGCCCGTCACTCCGCCGCAGCCGCGCTAGCCGCCCCCGGCCCTATCTATCACCTGTCACTCTCTCGCAATACTGTACAGAAAGAGATAGGTAGTATATCACGCGCGAAAAAGAGTCGCGTGTCACAGTTGTGCTCAGGAACATCACTGACATGCGAACAGTGTCCTCGGACCTGACCGGTGTGTCTTCTTTTAACGTATGATGTACGATTGTAACTGACAGAGCCGAGTCGGACCGGCTCGGCTGGCACCGCGCCGCAGCGGATGCCACAGCAGCCGGCGGTCGCCGACCGCGCCCGGCCGGCAGTTCCCTGTCGCCGACCGCGCCCGGCCGGCAGTTCCCTGTCGCCGACCGCGCCCGGCCGGCAGTTCCCTGTCGCCGACCGCGCCCGGCCGGCAGTTCCCTGTCGCCGACCGCGCCCGGCCGGCAGTTCCCTGTCGCCGACCGCGCCCGGCCGGCAGTTCCCTGTCGCCGACCGCGCCCGGCCGGCAGTTCCCTGTCGCCGACCGCGCCCGGCCGGCAGTTCCCTGTCGCCGACCGCGCCCGGCCGGCAGTTCCCTGTCGCCGACCGCGCCCGGCCGGCAGTTCCCTGTCGCCGACCGCGCCCGGCCGGCAGTTCCCTGTCGCCGACCGCGCCCGGCCGGCAGTTCCCTGTCGCCGACCGCGCCCGGCCGGCAGTTCCCTGTCGCCGACCGCGCCCGGCCGGCAGTTCCCTGTCGCCGACCGCGCCCGGCCGGCAGTTCCCTGTCGCCGACCCGGCGCGCGTCACTCCGCGGCGGCCGTACGGCTCCGCCCGGACGCGACCGGATAAAACGGCACGCGGCGGTGCCGGTAGTGACGTAAATAACATTCAAATATGAGATGGTGATGTTACTACAGAGCTGTGTAGACCCTCTAAATTCCTTTGGTAACTAGTCAAAACGCGCTTAGTCGCGCTCCGACTCGGCCCGTTCAGTGGGAATCCTACATGAGACGGCTGGAACGCGTTTATGTCAATATTATTATGCAGTGTATATTGTTTTGCCGTCCTATTTTGTCGGTTAAACACGTATTAAAGGTACATCGGCATCGTATTTCCGCCTTGACCCTTTCCGTTACAGTTTATTGAGACCATATATATTACGTATCCGACGGAACACGATGGAACGTTGTTCACTGTATCTGTATATATAGGAGAAGTAGACGCGACCGTAAGGATTGCTTATGTTCGAGCCTTATGGGTTACAGCTCCTCTAGCGCAACTGTGACACGCGAATCTTTCTCGCGCGAGACATATTACCTGTCTCCTTCTGCGCAGTACTTTGAGAGAGTGACTGGTGACGCTATGTCGCACGACACGAGTCCGAAGCGTAGTGTGCTAGACGAGCTGATCGTTCGAGGCTCGAGTCTGACCGGCGAGTGGTGTCTCATTTTTTTTCTAATCCTACATATGGCAACTATTTTACCTATCAAACAAGCTGGCACATTACGATTGTACCTATCACTTTAATATGAATGTTAACAGCATATGCGATACTTCAAATTCGCCACGTTTTCATGTGACACGATGGGCTGGTCAGACTCTAGCGAACGGCACCGGACTTGCATTATTGTCAGACAAACTTACAAATCGAAATAAATTATTGATAAGTAGTGTTTTAATATTAGCACCTGTACCTGTTTCCATTGCTACGAATAAGTTTTTGAAATGCGCTGCGCAGTCGCATGTACCTACTGACATATGTTCTGGTTTAATTCCACCATCACCGCGGCGGGAAAATGTTAATCAGCGCACAGTGTGAATTTCGGTTGTCACGCGAAAGTATCATCGAAGACACCGTTTACTGTCAATTCGTAAAAGGATAAACCTTATTAGTCGTACAATATGACATCTATGGGTGTCTAGTTAACTGTGTCTTCGTTTGTACAGTGGACTCATAAATACGTTAGCATTTTTTAATTATATTTGTATTTATATTTGTGAATTCGGCTCCAAGTCTCGGCTGGCCCGAGGCTAGCGAACCGAATGGACACGGCTAGCCCTCCTTAGTTGTAATTATAATTCTCTAGCTTGTAATTTGTAGGTAATTGATACCGCAGAACAATATAAGGTACAAGTAAAGGCAATAACTTGTAGCGCCTCGTTGCACAGAAATATGAATTACAAATAAGTGGGACCGTGGCAGCACTGGTGGCTGTCGCGAGCACGCGCGTTGACCAAATAAACTAAAAGGCATGTATAATGCTGTCAGAACGCGATTCGCGTTTTATACCTGTCTCGCTCGCTCTTACGCGATCCAGATAAGGACCTCTCAGTTTTCATCCAAACTCGAATTGCAAGCAGAACACCGTACAGCACCGAACGTCACGCGCGGGAAGCGATAATGAATAATGAGTTATTTATTGGAGTTGTCGGTGTTACCGCGGACCGCGCTTGTGGGTTCTCATATATCATTATCACTACGTTTGAAGAGGCCGGGTTGACATTGTGAAGTCTCGGTTCGAGCAGCCACATAACTTCATGCAGGGATCCTGATGTGGTGCTCGAATCAGAATTGTGTGGAGTGATTTGCAATCAGATGATGCTTAATACTAATGTAGCTTGTATTGTGAAAGTATCTTAAAATACCACAAAACGTCACCATGCGCCGAATAGGCTAGTTGACACCGAGTTGATGGCTGAAATTTTTGAAATTGAAAATGTTTTTTCTTTTTTTTTTAACAGCGTTAATGTCTGTTCATGAAATTTCTATTTCCAATTATTAACAATTAGTTTTCTAGCTCAATAAAAAAATGCAATACTTTTTTTTAAATATTGATAATAATTATTAACCATTTCAAATATTATATTTCAAAAATGAGTCAAGTAGCATACTCTGCAGATAACAAACTCAACCCAGTCAGTCTAAGGTACGGCATTAGAAATATATACCCTCACCTGTTATCAAGTTTACATGTCGATACCTTAGTTCAAACGCGTACTAACTTGTCGGAAAAAAATGTTGCAATTAGGATGTTAGTGCACAACTTCATGTGGTTAAAAAAAATGTAATTAGTACGAGTGATGTGAACTAAGGTATCGATGTTTGATATTGTGTTCATTAATTTAATGAGCTGCAATAGGGTGAACGGGGTAACACGCGGAATAGGACAAACGAGCACTTAAAAATCTAGATCCCAGATTTATTGAAGCAACCCTAATGCGATTAATTAATAAACATATATTGTCTAACATAAACAATGTTAAAAATTTATGAAACATGTAATGTCTTATTATTTTTAATGGGAGTACACACTACAATTTTTATATTAAACCATTTATACAAAGGATTGATACAAATTCGAAAGGTTATCTGGCGTTAGGGTGGTGGACAGGTTAATCCAGAGGTACCGGGTTCGATTCCCGGTCTTGTCCACCGTGCTTTGATCTTTGTATCAATGGTTTAATAAACTTTGTTACATTCAAATAACAGATGAAGATATTATACTTATGTCTAATAACGTATCTCGTACTAAGAGTAACATTTTGAACTGCGCGGCTTGAGCTAATGATTTTGTGCTGAAAGTATTCAAGTCCAAATTCGACGTTAAGAAGACGTATCACTGCTCATTTTCCCATACTACCAGTTTGCGTTAAGTTTGCATCTGATAACTATGTCATCGGATTACAAATGAGGTCTAAACTTAACGTAACCGGATTAGACAAATCGTCTATCCTCCAAAACTTCACCAATCGTAAAAAAATATGAAAACTGAATAAGAATAGTATATTCTGTGTCGGAACGTTTTGATTTTGTATACTAGGCGTCCGTTTGCGGCGGAATTTTGGCTAAAAACAGACGCTTAGGTCGCTCATTCTATAATAAGCACAATAAGTTTGTATGGAAAAAAATGTGGTATTTGCTCTTAAGTGCTAAAAACGTGTTCTGGTGTACGCTCGCTTTAGTTTGTAAACATCCAGTATTACTCGTCCGCCTCCTTGCGCGTGTACTATTGTTTGAATTATATTACCTTCAGCGTTATTATCTTGTATTTATAATAAATAAAATATCGGCGGTGACAACCAAATCTTACTAAAATTGATGTCACTACTCTTCAAAACTTATGTTAAATTAAATTACAGGTTGAAGTTAGCCTCCTCCATGTAGTCTCTGGCAATTTCCGTGAGGTTTCTGATGTCTTCTATTCTTCCCGTGAATTTGGTGATAGCAGTCGAATACGATGTGCTTGATCGTCTGGTTCGTGCCCGCAGTCGCACTCGGGGGACTCAGTCCAGCTCCATTCAAACCAGTGGTGGGCGCAATTTCCAACGCCTGTTCTGATGCGGTTGAGTAGACACCACACCTTACGCGATTCGTCGAAACCAGGAGGGCGCGCTTTTGGGTTGAAAGCGACCAAATATTCGTCTTTATGTTGACAGCTACTCCATTCTGAATTCCGCGAACTGTGCAGGGTCCACTGTGTGTCGAGCACATCCATCCAGGGTTTCATGACTTGAGCCTTTTGTTGCCGAAGTCCGTGAGGTCCTCATGGATAGGCATGTCACTTTTTGCGGCGCAAGTGTGCCAGTTCTATATGGCTCAGGGGAGGTAGCCAATGCGTAGGCTATCTTTAATCTTTAAATTTAATTTAATTAATTGTTCATATATCCAGTGAATGCCATACGATAAATAAATAAAAACATCTTATCTAGTGCGTAGATTGATACTGAGATCGGAGCTTTGTTTTAAGTAGGTATTTGTTACTAGGTTAGTTTTGGTTTTCATCAGACGATATAGCGCTGTCAGGCACCTCTTGTATGGGGACGCTGGATGCTGGTACCGGATGTTACGGGAGACTGTACAGTTTTATGTTTAATCATACGTCGTCCTTGAGACAACATAGTGAGTATAGTTGAAATTGTTTTACACGTCCGAGTGCTTATAGTGCTTTCTTTTCTTGTGAACCCGACTCCGAAAACCACCGTCCAAGAACTAAATGGAAACAAGTAACAACAACAACGCAAACTCAAAATTAGTCACAAGGTTCAAATTGGAACAGCATAGCTGTTAGGAAGCGGAACTCAGCAAATTTTTCGACCCTTTTTCGAATTATATGGCATTCGTGCTATAGTACATTACGTCAGAGGCCGGGAATATAAGGATTTCCGGCCGAGCGAGCGTGCGAGCGAGGCCGGATAGTGATACGAGGCCGGGAATCCGTTTTCACGACGAGGCATGTATAGTGCTTTTCTCAAACATACAATGAAATAAAAAAATATACTTCAAAAAATAACGACCGAATTTTAAAAATCCGATTTCAGATTCTGACTCAGGAGCCCCAAAAACCCCCGGATACCGAATTTCTGCCTCCTAGGACCAATTTGAAATTTTCTCCATACAAATCGTTTTTTTTTTCGATATTTTCCGAATTTGACCGAATTTTCGGACAAGATTTCAGATTCATATTTTTGAGCCCCGAGGGCTCCCCGATACCGAGTTTTAGCCGCCTAGCACCAATTTGAAATTTTGAATCGTTTTTTTTTTCGATATTTTCCGAATTTGACCGAATTTTCGGACAAGATTTCAGATTCATATTTTCGAGAATAAGAATAAGAATACGTTTATTTCTTCGAATATGGTACAATAAAGTTGTTACAATTAGTTAAGCTCAGCATATCCTGCCGAAAACGGCGTAGAAATATTTATACATTGAATCACTTAAGTTAACATGCTATTAGAATAATTCAATATTTTTTTAAAGCCCGAGAGCCCCCCGATACCGAGTTTTAGCCGCCTAGCACCAATTTGAAATTTAGAAAAAAAAAAGTCGCCGTCTTGATTTTTTTTTTCCACAAGTGTCTAACAACCAACCTTTAAAAACAAAACCTGCTTTTTGTCAAACCAGCCAGCTGTGTGAATGACCTTGTTGTTGAAACCAAAAAAAAAGTTACTTTGCAGGCCTAGGCCTGAAAAGCAGTATGAAATCCCTTTACAGTCCTCTCGAGTTGTTGCGCCCAAAAAGCGATACTTCCGAGCCTATTTTAAGGAACGTAAAGACAATATTTAATGGGATGTTTGAGAAAAAGTATCTTATTCCAATGAGTTAGGATATTGCAATTACAACCTTGTGACTTAGAAAAGACATTTGAAACAAGAAGATGTTTGTTTGCGTTTTTGTGTTACCTGCTTCCATTTGTCCCAAAGCGAGTATACAGGAGTAAATCAACCGCTTTGTGCGGTCATGTTTACAAGATAAGCTCTCAAGTGGAATTCGGGCATTTTGAATAATTAAGTATGCTCGCTACGACCATCTTTCGTCGCACCGGCTGCTTCAATTCTTCTTCGTAGCGTTTGATATTTCCGCCCGAGCGTACACAATGAGCGGCCAGTCTGGCGTTTGAAGGGAAGCAATAGAGGGTATGATTACGTTTAATAATTAGTTATTTTTCTACACGACGATACTCATTAGTGACATTTAGTTATATTTAAGACATTTCATAGTAGGTACAATTTTATTGTGTTTTTATTATTTATTGTTTTATTTACGAGGTTTTGCTTCATAGCCAATAAATAGCCATGTACGATTTTTGTCCATAGAATCTGTCCTTGTTATGTATTTGGGACGGGCCTTGGTTGTTACGTTCACAGTGCGCCAACCTCTTGCCCGCTCAGCTCGTCGACGGAACACTGTCCCACACGCCAAGCTGACAGTATGTCGGCAAATGACGTCGTGGCGCCTAGGGCACAGCTTTCCGTCGACGTGAGTTGCCGTCTTTGGCGATCAAAAGGTAAAGCGAGCCGGTATCGATCAATAAACAAATTAGTTAGTAGGTAGGCAGTTACCCGGTTGCGACTCGTACCAGAAACTTCATCTGAAGAAAAATATTTGTCAGATCTTCGATAAATCAGTCAGATTATTAGTTTTTTTTCCCCATATGTTTGTTATTGAAGTATAACATCGTTTGCATTCCGGGGTAAAACCAGGGCAGCACTGCACACATTACAAATTTGTTCGTATCACTATTGCAGTTCTGTTAAGGCTTATCTTCCTTATCCGTTCAAAAATGCTGATTGTTTTAGACATTTTCTTTATGATCAAACATGTTTCTTAACATACGTATTATCATGTTACTACTTAGAACGGGCTATTGCGATTTATTGCTATATACCTATTTGAAACCGCCAATTTGAATTTTTAATGTATAATTTTTGTTTCAAAAACTACTCTAAATTGACACAATTCACGCAAAGACTTGTTTTTCAACTTATTTTCGACTGCAAGCAATGAAAGCGTGAAATAGCTATGTTACATTCTAGAACTCAGGAAAAAGTATTTTTTATTTTAAAAAGTTGGTCGAAAATATCAATAATTTGTCATTACCTATATGAAAAAAAAAATACATTTCAATAAAATGAATCTGCCTCTTAAATACCAAAATTGTGGTTTTTATTACGTCCATTAATTCTTAACCCTAAAAATTACAATTTCCTCCCAATCAGAAAGATACGGGTGAATTCACAAAAACTGCCAATTTTTTAGCGTCAACCCCTTGCTGCATATGAAGCCATATGGATACAGAACAGACAGATAATAATTTCGACCTTATTTGCTGGCTCAAGGTTCATATTAGAAAAAAAAACCTATTTTTTAGGGTTCCGTCCGTACACAAAGGGTAAAAACCGGCCAAGAGCATGTCAGGCCACGCTCAGTGTAGGGTTCCGTAGTTGCTCATCCTTCACAATAGATGGGCTTAAAACAGCGGTTTTAACTTTTAAGCCCGAGGTTTAAGTTACGACTAAGATTTCAAGCTCTTTAAAAAGGTCGTAAACGCCAATGTAACTACTTACTTATTACCTTCTAGAAGTCAACTTACGTCCTTTTAAAGAAAATTATAAAATTTAGCGATTACTCAAAAACGGCTCAACCGATTTTGTTCAATATAGTTTTAATTGAAAGTACTTATAAAGCCTCATTTTCATGAATTTTTCCATAATTTTTGACCCGTGGTTGAAAAGTTAGAGGGGTGGGGGGGGGCGCTATTTTTTTTATTTTCGGAGCGAATATTTACAAAACTGCTGACTTTATCAAATGTTTGGAGACCCCTATTATTTTTAAAAGACCTATTCAACGACACCCCACACACTAGTGTTGAAACGGAAAAAAAAACCATCCCCACTTTAGGTGTTCGAGAGGTACCCGAAAAAAACTTTTTTTTTTAGATTTTATTTTACCGTTTTGTCGGCGTGATACATATACATACCTACTCATACCAAATTTCAGCTTTCTAGTACTAATGATCACGGAGCTAAGCCGCGGACGGACAGACGGACATGGCGAAACTATAAGGGTTCCTAGTTGACTACGGAACCCTAAAAAGGGGACCCTATTACTCATACTCCGCTGTCTGTCTGTTTGTCCGTGTCTGTCTGTCTGTCCGTCTGTCAACAGGCTGTATCTCATGAACCATGATAGTTAGGCAATTTAAATGTTCACATATGATGTATTTCTGTTGCCGCTATAGCAACAAATACTAAAAAACAATAAAAAAAAAAATTCAGGGGTTCCCATACAACAAACGTGATCGGTTGCGTTAACTTTGCAACTAATTTGTAGCCGGCACGATACATACCGGGTGTAAACTTAACCCGGCCAGTTAAGATAGGATAAGTATTCGTACGGAACCGTCGGTGCGCGAGTCAGACTCGCACTTGGCCGGTTTTTTTGTGTACGCGGCAACGGGTTGACTTTATTAGCTTCACCTGTAAACAAGTTTCTTAGTTCATTCGTTTAAGCAACATGTAATCAAATCTTGGAAGTACATTTTAAGAGAAAAATGTTACTGACATAAATTTTTCTTAACCGCCACCCCGGTCGTGAGGTGTGTGACTATATTGTAACTTAGGCGTAATAGCATGTAATAGTTAGTATTAAACGGACTCCCAACCTAACAATACGTGTTCTCATTTATCTACACCCGCGCCATACCTCAACGGTAGCCAGTTTATCAGTAAAGTTACGGAGTCTCTCTTTAGAACATTCAACGTGCCTAATGTATTTTTCACTCCAAAGTATACACCACATATAATAACCTGTTTATCAACTTACGTCGAAGATGACCATAGGACTTGGGACGTTTTTATCCCTAAGGTGCAGTTCGCCAGTAACAATTCGGTGAATGAGGCGTTTGGCTTTACCCCTTCATTCTTAGTATTCGGCAGAGAATTGGTAAATTGTGGGTTGCAGTATGTTGAGAACGATATTGGCGATGAAATGATATCTCTCCCTAGAGACGTCTATGCTGAAAACCTAGGTTGTCTTTCTGAAATATTTGACACAGTCCAGGCAAAACTATGGCATGCTCACGCCAAAAACACGTCTCATTACAATTTACGTCAGAAGTCCATGGAATTTAAAGTTGGTGACATTGTTATGAAACGTGCTTATGTTTTGAGCAACAAGGATCAATACTTTTCCAAGAAACTGGCTCCAAAATATATAAAATGCCGTGTCATTAAAAAATTTCTCCATTGGTGTATGTATTAGAAGATATGACAGGGAAAAACATTGGTAGGTACATGGCATATCAAAGATTTGAAGCAAATAATTCTAAATGATCATTGATAAATAAAAAAAGTGTGTGTGTCAGCTCCGACGCACGACTGGAGTTTACTCTTCAGGCCAGGCGCGCACCACGATTTTTTTTAGTCGCGCGATAATTTTGTCGCAGAAATAAGCGTACTTAGGCCAAGCGCGCACCACGATTTTATTTATGCGACACGATTTTAGAATCGCGTTCTAAAAATGTCGCAGAAAATTCACTGCGCGCACTGCGATGAAAAAGTCGATGGATTGTTCAGTCTCAGCATGGATTTCGTACAAGTTGCTTGTCTTGCCTTATTACTCCTTCGTAGGAGTAGGAGGAAGAAAAAAATAAAATTAAAAATCTTTTTGTCGTTGGAGAGTTCGTATTAGGTATAACCTTTTGACACACCTCCTCCCACAAACGTGTCTTCAAAATGCGATCGCTATATGATTTATATAGTATTGATCCCACAAATTATCTGCTTAGCCCAATGGTTTACTGGTAGAGAATGCCTTATGGTATGGCATTAAGTCCGCCTTTTGTACGATAAGTTCTTTCTCTTGTGCAATAAGGATTAAATAAATAAATAAAGGGGATTTTCCTTCTATTTCCGTAATTAAATGGTCAACGTCTAGCGTTTTGTCTTGAGACTCCATCGGAGAAGCAGGATCTGACATGTTGACGCTTCAAGAGCGGAACGCCGTTTGACGCTGCCGCGGCGATTTATTATCGCAGTGCGCGTGGGGCCATACAACTCCGTATGCTGCATTTTACTTTTGCGACAATCGCGTCGCGAGCCGTCGCAGCAAAATGTGACAAATCACAATTTTAAAATCGCTTTGATTTTTTTCTCGTATATGCGCGCACAGACATGTAAACCCATACGTTGCATTTCTGCGACAAAATAATCGCACGACAGAAAATCGTGGTGCGCGCTTGGCCTTATGGGTTTAAGAAAATCGTGGTGCGCGCACTCTCATATAAATAAACCGATATCTTGCATTTCTGTGCATGTCTTGAAATCGTGGTGCGCGCCTGGCCTTAAGAACGATTATAAAAATATATACTCAATACGTTTATTGCACATAATGGTTATACAGGTGGAAGTAAATAGTTTAAGTATCACATTATGTACCCTGTTGGGCGCTGCAAACAAGAACGAGAAGGTAGGCACTTACATAATATTAATATACGAGTATAATATACAGCAAAATACCCATAGGCCTATCTTCTGAATATTCGTTCAAGGAGTAGCACGTTTTCGAAACTAATGATTGTTTAAGTTTGTGAACGAAAACTGCATCTTTTTTTCTTTTTACTTCGAACTTCGTATCGTGCCGTCTCTTTCACTCTCCTGTTATACACCGTATGACTGAAAGGGACGGCACGCGGTGGCGGTCAGTTGTAATGTATGACTATCCTAACATTTCCTCAGACACACGCGGCCTGAATTGTCATAGTGACAGCAGGTCGCCACCGCGTGCAGGCTGTAAGCCATAGTCTCGACAAAAAAACTGATGGCTGTCAACCAGTTATTTTAATTTACGTCAACAAACGGCCAATATCAAATTTTTTCGCGATTAATTTCAAAATTAACATAGGTAGTTAATGTCTTCCATTGACGTATTAATTACATGGACACACAATCCGACGGAAAAAATGGCACCCTCCCAAGTAATGCAAAATCACAAATCGCATTAGTTGGGCGATCAGTCTCGTTTAGACCAAGAATCTTTGGTTTAGACCATGACACGTGACGGGTCTCAAAAATGACTTAATTTTCAGTGAAAAATTGCAGAAATAACAGCTATAAAATAAAGAAAAAGGTCGGAATATTCTTTTTTACGCAGATTCTATTGATTAATTAACGAATCCTATGGAAAATCATAGCATATTTTAGACTAGAATTATTATCTTTGTCCCTACAAAATGCACCTCATCACAGAACAAAAATCGAACAGAGTCGCTATAGTTTTATATTTTATTAATTAATAAAGGAGTGCAATAAATAATTATCTTATTTTTTTTTATTTAAGATTCCCAAGCGATCCTAAACAACGTGAAAAATTGAGGTCACGTTTAGTAAGAGACAGACGTCAAGAATAATTTCAGCCAAATAATAATAATAATAATAATAATAATAAAATGGCGTAGGGATGTGACGACCCCATCGCCCGCTGGTTTTACCAGCGCAATCAGTCACGCAGGGCAGCTTATGGCGAGCTGTTGGGGGGTAGCGACCCCACGTACCTGAGCGCTCCTGGGGGATCCTGACGGGGGGTGACGGGTCGGGGCCTCCGCCTCTGTCTTGCCTTAACCGGCCGGGCAGAGTGGAGTCGTGAGAGTTTCGGCTCGGGGGTGGATGTGGAAACGTAAGGGGTTAGTTGGCTTCGGTTTAAAGCCCAGTATTACACCTCTCCTCCCTTAGCCTTCCGCACCGGTGTTGCCCTTAGGCCACTTTATGTGTCGCTATTTTGTGGGGGCCCATCTAGCGGGAGGCGAGTCATCGTCTACCAGTCCCATTTTTGCTATAAGACACTTTTGCTGGTAGACGCCCGATAGTCTCAACCCATAGCCCAATTAGCCAGTCCTCCATTTCATCCCCATAGCCCAATTTGTATTTAGATTCCATGTCTCCATCAATAGTTCTTGCACCTAGCGGGCGCTGTCTCTGTGTGCGTCCCATGACACGGATAGGGACAGCATCCGCTCGATGTACACCTTGCATTTCATTAAATTGTCGAAAGGGCCTCTACGCGTTGGCTTCGGCTCCGTGCACGCCTCCCAAAGGTCCGGGACACTATTGTCCCGTGAGCGGGTGCGACATACAGGAATAATAATAATAAATATTAAGGGACAATCATACACAAATCGACCTAGTCCCAAACTAAGCAAAGCTTGTACTATGGGTACTAGACGACGATATACATAATATATAAATACATATATAAATAACATCCATGACCCGAGAACAAATATTTTGCACAAATATTTGCCCTCGTAATAATTCGTCTCTCGTGTGTTCGTTCGGCACAATCATATATGTTTTTTTTATGTTTAATCAAAAGAAGCGTAAAAGACTTTCACTCAACATAGCTTTAATATCTCAATAAAAACGTAAAAAAATGACAATGTAAAAAGAAGCGTAAAATGGTTATGTATTAGTGTTTGTGGTAGTAGGTTATCTATACATAAATAGATATACACTGTCTCAGGCGCACGTCACAAAGGATGCTGCGTTTAGTTACACGCGAGCCGAGGGCGAGAGTGGACGCATAACATTGCTATGTGTGCGGCGGCGAGAGAGCTTTTACAGGCAGATCCTACAGGTTACATTAATAAATAAATAAAAAAATTGCTCATTGTTTTATTTTGTCTCAGAGCCTAGACACTGTCAGTTTAAACCTTTGAACGCCAAGAACACCTAAAGACAATGTGTGCTGCCGTGCATACTACGCCACCGACTTTCACGCCACGCCATCAAACATTAAAGGGTTAAAAATGTTAATATTATGCACTTGCCTTACTCTCATTTCACATACTAGAACAAGATGAGTTGAGAAATCATAATGTCATTATTACTGATCCCTTCTATGCAGTGTCGGGACCATTTTATGCAGTTGTTAAATAAAAAAGTAACTTAATTTGTTATTAACAATTTACGAGTTTTAAATAAACTCACTAAGTTCACACAACAAATATATTTTAATACCTAAATAAAATAATAATTAAAATATTTTTAGTATGTAAAACTATTAAAATCTGCTCCATTCGTGCCATGTTCCAAGTTTGGCAAGAGACATGAGTCAGAATACGCTAAAAAAGTTAATTTACACGAAAAATATTTGTGGTAATAAGTACGTAAGCCAATTTGGCACTTAAACGTTTGAGTAAAGAGTTATTTTGTACGAAGTAATTATGTTGTTCTAAATTATAAATAAGCGTTATTAGCATCTACTTGAACATTACAGCAGTGCCACTTTTTTTTGACAATTTTGTTCGGGTCTGTGGCTCTATTATAAATAATACCTCAATGAATGAAATAAAGAAATACACCACTCAAAAAATTAATAACAGCTGAATTGAGTGTTTCTCAAAAAGTTGTCCACTTTCTTGAAAAGAAATATAAAAAAGATTGCCACACAAAATTTCCTCACACAATTTCGTGACGTTTTCTTGACGTCCAAAATTTCTTAACGTCAAGAAAACGTCACAAAATTGTGTGAGGAAATGTTGTGTGGCAATCTTTTTTATATACATGTATATCAAAACTGGAATGTGAAGCCCCTCCCCCTACCCTTGTACCTACCCGCGCTCGCCCCGTCGCGTCGCGCACCGTACCAGAGCGCCGACGTGACGTCATCGACGCCAGGTCCACAGATATTGTAACCGGGTTGTATTAAGTCTCCAAAGTAAAAAAAACTGGTTGCCTGTAAAGTCGGTTTTACGGGCGAAGATTTTACGTGACAACGCGCGGCGGACCGGTCATGTTTGAGTGGGAGAGAGACGCAAGGCATTCGCCGGTCCGGCGGGCCTCTCTCGTTCGGTGACTCATCGTTACAGACGTGAGCGGGCGTTACACTTTTTCATGAGTGACTCCGAGCGCAACCTAATTTAAGACGTTGTCACGTCAAAAGCTTATGAATGTATTAAATGATAAAATTACTTACTTTTTGTATTAAAATTGGAAATATTTTTATAAACGTTTTTCATGAAGGGACAATTTATTTTCAAGAAAGTGAACTACTTTTTGAGAAACACTCAATTCAGCTGTTGAGTCTGTTTACGAACACAGACGCCATGTTTAAAAAAAAGTTACTTCCCGGCTTAGACCTAAAATTTTGTATGAAATCCTTTACGACCGACTACGACGACCGGTTACGACGAACTAATTCTCTCGAGTTGTTCCGTCCAAAACGTGATACTTCGAAGCCTAACGATAACCTACTTATAAGCTTATAACCTTGTAACGCACGTTATGTTTATGACGACATTATCATTGCATGTTTGAGAAAAAGTATGGATATACTGAATCGTGCGGGTGCAGTGATAAGTAAAAGCCTGCTGATGTCCATGGTTTTCGATTTCGCGAATACGTGAAAAATTACATATTTCAACAATTTTGGAAAAATTGCGCGAATTTAAGCTCACATGCTAGTATCAATTAATTTATTTAGATAATAATAAAACAATTGTATACAGTTGGTAAGTTATATTGCAGTATTTATTTATCGTAGTTTTGAATTACTATCATCTAGATCATCAGTAATTCGGTCTGGATTTCATCCGTTTCTCACACAAAGGCCAGCCAAAATACTCCCTCTCATCTATCTCAGGTCTACATGGCGTAATTTGGTAGGTAAAATTTTGCGGGAAAAGCATAAGGGCCTGACACCAGGTATAATTATACCAGTCGGCAAACATACTAACAGCGTTCGAGCCCCATCTTGAGTAGCCAACCTCATGTATAGTTTCTCCTGAAATAATGTCATGCAGTTAGATATAAATAAACAACAAAAAAGCTTTACTCTTCAGCATGGAGGGTACAAGTTATACAATATGTCAGATTGTAGTGTTACATATTAAAATAAAACATTTACTAAGTATAATAATAGCATCATAGTAGTAATATTAATGCATTATTGATACCTAACCTAAGGTCGAAAACAAAATTACAAGACACGGCATCGCACCGTGGTACGACGCGATATCGTGCCTATGCAAACGGCGGCTCACGCTGTGCATCTCACCACTTCAAGGAACAACCGCGTCCATATTTATTATTTGCCAATTTAATCATTTTTGTAATTCCTTGCGAACGGGAATAAATGTAAGTATATACTTCAAAATCCTGTGTCGACTACATCATTTGAAGAACCTTGCGCCAACAGTTTCGAGCCGGATATTGATTTGCTGCCAACGATCTAAAGGACAAAGGAATATCGGCGCGGTCCAACAAGAACAAAGAAAGTGGTCGACAGATAGACGCGTGGCATTCACAATCTCAAACTCAAGAAGATCTGCGATCACTATGCAAGATCCAGAACTAAACTAAACCAGGAACAGGGTTTGTGGGTGATATTCGTGTGTTCGTTCCAATATTTAAATATAACCTCAATCTGGTGATTTAAAAATCTTTCTCCAATTTTTATCCATCAATCTATTTAACTATCAAGGTTTTCAATCCAAAGTTCTTGCTTAACAGCGTACCTACGTAAATCAGTTATCCAAATTTAAAATTTCAATAAAAATAAAAACCAAACTTAATTTTTTTTTGCAATATGCTTCAATCTTATTCAATTTCATCATTTCAGAGACCTGGATTTTCTGTATTGCCTCGGTTTGAGCTGATACAGTACAATATTGATTGCCTTTCTAATTTTTATTTCGAAAATTCCAGAAATCCGCGTGGGGTCAAAGTCCGCGCTCGCGCTGACAGTTGCCTACGTGACTCGATCGCACTGCACGAGCATAGGGGTTTTGGGCGTGGTTTTGAGACGCGGTGCTTGCTTGACTGAAACTTCTGCCTGCTTTTTCACGCTTCACAGAATAATTGAAGTATTATTTCAGTTTTTTTCACCCTCTTAAATATCACTTTTGCATTTTGTGTGTGTTAAAGTGTTTCATTTTCAGCTGTGACAGTTTGTGAATTGTTTCGTTTTCAGTTTGAATAGCGCTTATCCTTCATAACTATAATGGATATTAAAAGTTTAAAACGCATAAGAGCAGGTTATAAATCAAAATTAACAATTTTTAAACAATATCTAGACACACTAACTACTTCCAAGCAATCAAATTACTTAACAATGTTTAGGCTCAAGAGCTTACCCTTCGCAATAGAAAAATGCTTGCAATGTAGGTACAACGAATTTGATTCTATACAGAGTAATATTTTTTATTTTTATTTATTGTAATGGGAAACAAACAGCATACAATCACACTTAGAGTTAACGAAAATAGATAACACAGAAGCCAAAACAGTTTCCACTAATGGTTCATACATTATTGCTCTGAGAGTACAGAAAACATGCATTAAACATATTTAAGTTTAAATAACTGGTTATGTGCATGTCTAATTTTTTTTTTTTTATAATTTTGAGTCTATGATATGAACAAAGAAACAAGTTAAAGTTGAATACAATAGTAAAATCTTGATTTTTATGAAATAATTAAAAATAGATCTAAGTTTTACAAATTATAGAACGTAGACTTTTACGGTTTAGTCTTTCAGTGCAGAAACAAATTTGCGTTGATTTAACTGAAACATGTCTAAGTATATGTGAATATTTCTTGTTGTAAATTTTGCATGATCTTACTAAATACTTATTATTTACATATTTTTACGACATCGAAACGACACTTTACTCAGAAGATATTGAGAGTCAACAATGTTATTCAGCAATTTAAATAAAAATGTAACGTCCCTTTTTTCTCTTCGCATCTGAAGGCTTTCAATATTCTCACGGGCGAAGGAACTGAATTTATATTTAAGATAACTAAGGAACTTTTTTTGTATACCTACGCTCTATTGTGTTAATATGAACTGAATAGAAAGGGCTCCAAACAATTGATGCATATTCTAAATATGACCTAACAAATGCGTTATAAAGAAGGACCAGTGTGTTGGGGTTCTTAAAATCTTTGCTTTGGCGCAAAATAAACCCAAGCATTCTGTAGGCTTTACATGTGATTTTATCGATATGGGATGTCAATTTAATTTCTCTATCCAGATATACACCCAAGTCCTTGACCTCGTAAACCCTCCTAAGTTTATGACTGCCAATTATGTAGTTAAACTCAATAGGCTGATTTTTCCGCGCGAAGGTGATCACGGAGCACTTATCAAAATTCATAATATGTAGATTATTATTTAGACAATAGTTGTTTAGCCTATCCAGATCCTCTTGTAACTTTAGACTTTCAGCTTCTGACTTGATAGCTGTAAAAATCTTAGTGTCATCCGCGTAAAGTAGAATGTTACAGTCAAGAAAACAGGTAATAACATCATTAATATTGTCACGTAAATAAAAGGCTCTTTAGCTTAGGACCTAATACGGAACAAAAAAACAAAATTAAAAAAAAATAACAATTACAATTTTATTCCAACTAAATATTTTCTTACATTAATATTTATTCTACTCACTATTTTCGACTTTATTAAAACTAAAAGCAAGGCAGGATTTAGATCTAACGATTATAAGTTGAGTCTAAGTAATTATATTAATTAGTATTTAGTTAAGTTAATTTAAGTTTAGTTTTAAGATTCTATAGAATTTAGTTTAAGTTTTAGTTTAGTATTTAACGTAGATAACGATCTATTCTCAGGCAAATGAGTTCGGCCTAGCTAAAAGGCCAGTGTACAAAAATGTCGCCGAGCAGCTTCCGGAATACCCCACGTCCCTGGAGCGCGAATGTGGATGAAACGGTGACGGCGCGTCCAGATGGCGAAAAGCAGCTCGAGCGTCGTATCTTCGACGCGTCCGGTTCTAACGCCAGGTCTTTAGGCGGGATGGGTGGCGCTCCATCATGGTTGATGGGCCAGGTGAAAGGTGGCCTACTGCGGCCGGTTAGGTAATCGATTCCGTAGGGTGTTCCTGGAACGCATCCAATCGTAACAATTAGGGCGGTGCAATTATTCTGCCCTCGACTGTCGAACATCATACACGTGCGCACTAAGGAGTGGGTATTTACAATGAAGCAGTCTAAAGTGTATGATAGGCAGTCCAGGTACATGAAAGGCAAAGCGGTGATGCGAGAATCAATTGTCAAGCACAGTTTATATTAAAAGGGTAGGTACCTACGAGCGAAAAGCACAAGCAATGCCAAAGGCGGAATGTATTATTTATTTCGCAATAACATGAGATTCTCACTTCATTACAATGAAAATAGCGTAGCGTAAAATCAGCAGTAGTAAGCTTATAATTATTTACGGCGTTACGAATATTTAGTCATATCCTATAGATATTACTAAATATAAAAATAGAATATTACCAAAGCTACTTATTATATTCAGCATTTACATTTCTATTAAATTTATATTTCAATTTAATTTAATTTATGGTTATATTAAATAGGAAAATTTAATAGTACTATATTAAATTCTCCTATTTAATATAGTTATTAAGCATTAAAACTTATTTTAAATATCCTATTAAATACAATTATATTGTAATACTTATCTATAAGAAAGATTTAATTGCGGGCAAAATCATCTTCGAAGAACCATGGTTTGCAATGATGAGAAGAGTCACCTTTTTAATGGTATCTACAGATATGAAAAGATATAAAAGATATTAAAGATTACAATTAGGTAATGCATGATCAGTAATAAGAAGCGCAGTTTAACCTAGAATGTTCGACGAGACAAAGCAAGGTTACGGCAAGGTGACCGCTAACTGTACTACGTTAGTATAATATATCTGTTGATACATGAGAGATAATAAATAATATTGAGCGTAGGTCAGGGTGATCTCAATGCATGATCGTCCGTGACGTAGGGTTTAGTTAATGTTTTAAACACACAAAAAGTGCATATATTTTATTGTTTATGTCTATTTTAAATGAAACTACGCAATGTAAATTAATTTATTGTATATATTGCAGGATCCACTGCACTGACAGAGGTCTGAACATTTAAGCTGCCTTTTCTTGCATTTGCACCTAATAACCTTCAGACAATACATGCTTCTGCAGCAACAGGCAAGTCCGTCCATGTAGACTCCCAGTTGTTGATGACCAATCCCATGGACAGGGTAGTTTTTGAGCCAGTGCTAACTTACCTCAAACGTGCACCCCTTGATATACAATAGCTCTTTAGAAATGCTGATATAAAACGGCTTTATATCAGCATTTCTAAAGAGCTATACGGCACTCATTCACTCGAACGACGCGAAGCTGATCTGAAATAATAATTATGATATACAATATTCTGGTTTAAGTTTTGAGATCCTATTATATTATTTTCAATAGCAGAAAAACTGACCTATCATATAATGTTACGACATATTTTTTGATAACAGCTATTACCTCCGCAATACGGCCCACGATTGCTGACTTGAAACCTACAGTTAGGTCTGGAATATATGTATAAGATAGATAAGATTTTTTTTATTGCACAATGAACAACAAACAAATTACATATTTTTACTATATGAAGGAATTGCAACAAACACGAAGACACAAAAAACCAGCTTGTTCGGGCACTTGTATTCCCCATATTCCTGTACGCCGAAGAAACGTCGACCCTACAGGAAGTTGAGGAGAAGAAGATAGACACCCTAGAGATGTGGTGTTGGACGAGAATGCTTGGAGTATTATGGACTGAATTCCGTACCAACGATTCTATACTTCGAAAACTTGGCATCAAGCAGCGTTTGTCGTACCTTCACCTTCTTCGGCCACGTATGCCGCCGGGGAGCGGAGGCTATTGGGCGCTTCTAGTCCACGGAAAGGATGAGGGTACCAGGCCACGAAGAAGATCACCTATGTTATGGACAAACTAAATAAAAGCTGCAATAAATGCATCATCGTTACTACACGAATGCACGAGGAAGGCGGCTATCAGGTAAGAATGGCGGCGTGTTGTGAAGCTTATCACCAATATCTGAAATGATGACCACGACCACTCTGCCGAGAGTGAAACCAACGAAGAAGAAGAGGTCATGGAGGAAAGGTTTCTCTAGCTTCAAAAGCACTTCTCTTCCCTTTACCATTGAACGAAGATAACGTGTCACATCCTGTGAATGCGTGAAACTGCTCTCTGTGGCCCTGTAAATAAACAAATCTGTATAAAACACCTGTTCTTAATTTACTATGACCAGATATACCATTTTTACCTATCGCGGTGGCGATATCATGATAGTACAGATATTGGTGATGTTATCTTGTTCCTATATGCACCCAAAGTTCCTCAAGCTGAGGTAAAGCTTGCATATTATGTGTAACTGTCAGTACCAACATATCAGTATCCACAGTATCATGAGTCGTGAAGCCTCGGTCATAGTAAATTAAGAAAATACGGGTGTTTTATACATATTTGTTTATTTACATGGCCACAGAGAGCAAGAGTATTAAGATATCCTCTTTCACGCATTCACAGGATGTGATACGGTATCTTGGTTCAATGGTAAAGGAAAGAGAAGTGCTTTTCAAGCTTGGAAGCCTTTCCTGACCTACTGTAGGTTTCGAGTTAGCGATCAAGCGACGCATTGAGGAGGTAATGGCTTCCATCGAAAATAGGTCTTAGAATCATATGATAGGTCAGTTTTTCTGCTTTTGAAACTGATATAATAGGATCTCAAAACTTAAAAAAGAATATTGTATATCATAATTATTATTTCAGATAAGCTTCATGTACTTCAGTGAATGAGCCCCATATATATATATTTTTACCAAGATAGACCAGCAGATAGAACACCTCCCACCGACCAAAGCCACTTTGTATCAGCATTTATCAAGAGGTGGGCGTTTGGGGGTCAGTTATCACGCACTTGGGGTTGGACGAAGGTCAACAACAACTGGGAGCCTACATGGACAGACTTGCTTGTTGCTGCAGGAGCATGTAATGTCTGGAATTTTTTAGGTGCAAATTGGCTGGTTCAATTGCGAAAAAAGGCAGCTTAAATGTTCAGACCTCTGTCATTGCAGTGGATCCTACAATATATACAATTAATTAATTTACATTGCGTAGTTTCATTTAAAATACTAAGAGACATAAACAATAAAATATATGCACTTTTTGTGTGTTTAAAACATTAACTAAACCCTACGTCACGGACGATCATGCATTGAGATCACCCAGACCTACGCTCAATATTATTTATTATCTCCCATGTATCAACAGGTATATATAATAAACTATATATTTTTAGAAACTAAATAAGTTTAGCTTTATGTTTATATTTTTTGTTTTGAGATTTATATTATACTTTTAAAATGATTGGAAATGATGTAAAAACACAAATGTCATTATTCAGTTTAGCCCACTTTTTAATATATTTTTTGTTAAAAAGTGCACTATTTTTGTTAAAAAAATAGATTGCTCATCCTTCATTTAACCGAAAATTATAAATCACATGCCCTATTATGTATAGTTTTAGAGAAATGTTGCTTAACACAGTACCTAAACTCTTCTTCACGGACGATCATGTATTGAGATCGCCCTGACTTACGCTTGATATTATTTATTATCTCCCATGGATCAACAGATATATATAATAAACTATATATTTTTAAAAACTACATAAGTCTAGCTTTACGACTATATTTTTTGTTTTGAGATTACTTATATACTTTTAAAACAATTGGCAATTATATAAAAAAACACAAATTACGTTTTTCAGTTTTTTCTACTTTTTCAATGTTTTTTATTAGAAAGTGCATTGTTATTGTCCAGAAAATGGATTCCTCGTCCTTAATTTATCCGAAAATGATATATCACATGCCACATTATGTATAGTTTTAGAAAAATGTTGCATTAATTAAAGCACGGCAGCGTCGAACTTCCCCCCCCTCCCCCCCACTAAACTCGCGGTGGTTCTCGATGTCTACCGGTCTGAATTCACTCAAGACCACCTAAGGATCAACTGTGCCAAGTTTCAGCGCATAGTCACAAAGTGCAAGGTTCCCATACAACAGCGTGCATTATCAACCCAGCTATTACAATATTCGCCATTTTTACCGCGCGTCACGCGTCAGTAGAAGACCAACCGAACACGGGCCGCACGCGGGTCGCGACTGTCGCTACTGACCACAGTGGTTTCAGTTAGAACAAAACAGCGGTTTCTATGGGGGAGAGTATTATGCTACCACTTAACAATAGATGGCTCTTATATCAAAAAGTTGATCCAAATGTATATTGCTATGGTATCACTACAGTATTTTTTCTTATAGTAACTCTGGGATAATTCACTTGTTTCGTTTCAAATTACGCAAAATAAGTTAAATAACTAATCAGTTCTAGTATTTCAAAGTTAGTTTAAATAAAAAGAAATATTCATAAAAGTATTTAACTGTAATTCGTATTCATATAGTTATAAAATAAAAATAAATGTAATATATTCTTACGGTCATAAAATTTGTTGGAAATTTTAAAGAAACACTAGTTAGGTACCGCAAACGAAACGCTAATTTGTTATTGTACGTACAAAATGACATTTTCAAATTTCCGTTTATTTCCGTGAACGTAAAAGTGCTTTCTGTGTTTATTTTCTATTTTTTACGAGGATTTGGCTGCACTTGGACTCCTGTTTTCTGCTTGTTGCGTTGACCACTTTTTTGTTTCTGGACTGATTTGCCCCTGGATTGGATAACTTTCAACCATGACGTCGACAAAAATGTGTGCCGCGTTGTGAAAAAACTTGTAAGTACTTATTCCTTTGCCTTCTAAATAAGTTAACATAACAATCTTCAGTAAAATGAAGGTCCTAACAGTTCGTCAAAGTTCTCCTTATAGGTTAAACAGAAATCTAAAATGTTCGTGTTTTTATTTCTCTTTTAAGATGACTTTTATGTAATTATTATGAGCCTAAACTATGTTATTTTATATATTTAATATCTTTACAGATTCGAATAACGCCATAACCCAATTTTTCCTGAACCAAGACACGCAAGAAGACAGATTTTATACTACCTATATACCAGATTATTATGCAAGTGAAAGCACGTAATTACTTTGTAAAAAGGAATAAATCTACTGCATAAATCTAAAATTGTGTTTTAATTTAATTTTCTCTTCTATTTTGTAAATTATAACGCCATATTATTATTCTTTTATATGAAAAGAATTCAATATGGCGTTATAAAAATAATAAGTGAACAAGGAGAACTGCTATGTAGCTACAGTCGCGCGTCGTGTATAGTTTCGGCCACTTAACGCCGGGGGCGCTGCAATCGAAATCGTTGACTGATGACTCTATTATAAAACATTCAATATACTCTATGCGCGAGCCGCACGCGGCTCGAGCCGCTAGCCTCGAAAGTGGCGCCATATAGTTTCATAGTAACTATTACTGACGCGAGGCCGGGCGACTGTCGCTGAGCGTCAGCCGCGCGCGACAGTCATAGAGTATATTGAATGTTTTATAATAGAGTCATCAGTCAACGATTTCGATTGCAGCGCCACCGGCGTTAAGTGGCCAAAACTATACACGACGCGCGACCGTAGCTACATAGCAGTTCTCCTTGTTCACTTATTATTTTTATAACGCCATATTGAATTCTTTTCATGTAAAAGATTAATAATATGGCGTTATAATTTACAAAATAGGAGAGAAAACTAAATTAAAAGACAATTTTAGATTTATGCAGTAGATTTATTCCTTTTTACAAAGTAGTTACGTGCTTTCACTTGCATATAATCTGGTATATAGGTAGTATAAAATCTGTCTGCTTGCGTGTCTTGGTTCAGGTAAAAATGGGTTATGACGTTATTCGAACCTGTAAAGATATTAAAGATATTAAATGACGTAGTTTAGGCTCATAATAATAGCATAAAAGTCATCTTAAAAGAGAAATAAAACACGAACATTTTAGATTTCTGTTTAACCTATAAGGAAAACTTCGACGAACTGTTAGGATCTTCATTTTACTGAAGAGATTGTTGTGTTAACTTATTTAGAAGGCAAAGGAATACTTACAAGTTTTTTCACAACGCGGCACACATTTTTGTTGACGTCATAGTTGAAAGTTATCCAATCCAGGGGCAAATCAGAGTCCAGAAACAAAAAAGTGGTCAACGCAACAAGCAGAAATCAGGAGTGCAGCCAAGTCCTCGTAAAAAATAGAAAATAAACACAGAAAGCACTTCGTTCACGGAAATAAACGAAACTTTGAAAATGACATTTGGTACGATATCAACTTAGCGTTTCGTTTGCGGTAACTAAAGTTTCTTTAAAATTTTCAACAAATTTTATGACCGTAAGAATATAATACAATTTTATTTTATTTTATTTTATTACAATATAAATACGAATTACAGTAAAATACTTTAATGAATATTTATTTTTATTCAAACTAACTGAAATACCAGAACTGATTATTTATTTAACTTATTTTGCGTAATTTGAAACGAAACAATTAAACTATCCCAGAGTTACTATACGAAAAAATACTGTAGTGATACCATAGCAAATATACATTTGGGTCATCTTTTTGATTTAAGAGCCATCTATTGTTAAGTGGTAGCATAATACTTTCCCCCATAGAAACCGCTGTTTTGTTCTAGCTGAAACCACTGTGGCGACAGTCGCTTCGGCCGCTACCCATGAAAGTCCAGCTTTATGGTACTTCATCAGCAAGTTTTATGCTTAAAACAGCTAGGTACAGATTGCTTGAGACTATATTACACGATTTTTATGTCGATGATTGCATAATAGACCGGGAGATAGTGACACAATTTTCTTGGTCATTTGTAACAGTATGGCGGTTCTTCAGGGGTCTTAGTACGCAATGACAAAAAGAAAAATGATGGTCATAGCGCTGGTACCGGCGGCCCAATCGCGTGGGCGTTAGTCGAACTCGTCGGATAAATTACGAGTGTCAAACGATTTGTACTACAAATTTTTAGTATTTTCCGATAGCCCATAAAAAACATGTAGGCGGTAGTGTCATGCCATACTTCTCCGGTGTGACTTACAGCCCGCCATACCGACGCGAATGCGTTAATTAAAAATAAAAAAATTCAACCCTTTGTACCAGGCTAATTTTTGCACAGTTAATTATCATCGTGCAGCCATTTATGAAAATCACCATGCCATACTTTTCCGACGGTTCTAAATGGCCGCCATACCGCCGAAAATCAGCAAATTTTTTTTTTTCGCCAAACGATTTGTTCCACCCTAAATTTTTTTTTTCGACAGGTCCTGAATGATGATAAATAGAACTGTGATAATGCCATACCTGTGGGAGGTGACGAATGTGTATAATATTTGTAAGATTTTATTCGTATTTTGAACGATTTGTAACAGTATGGCACTAATTTTTCCTGTAAGTTTGAGGTTCAACGAATATACATACAAAATTTCAAAGATCTAGGTGGCGGCAATCTTGACTTATAATCAGATGTTTTTGTTTATATTGTATAATATTGAACGGCTACCACCGCTCGAACGATTTCTCGAGAGATCTCGGCTCATCGTGTTGTGAGACACAATGTCTGGCAACGCAGGTATACGGCAGCTGCTTGTCAGACGACCCACAACTAAAGTAAAATCCACAGACCTACGGACCAAATTGACAAGTAAGTATGAACAAATGTTGCCACAGTTTGGCCAGTGTCGTTCAAAATTATCGTTACATCGTAGGTTTAAGGTCCACCCAGACGGGACAATCAAATTGGCAATTTGATCGGCTAATCTATATAAAGCCTGACCAGAAATATATGAGGATTGTCAAGAGGGCACTATTTATAAGATTTATATGGCAACAATTTTGCAACCAATCGCAACCCACTATAATGACATTAGTTTTAAATACCTGTCAGTTCCACTATGATAACCTCGTAATTCGGTCCGTGACTCATGATGGCCGCATGCGTTTAAGTTTCGTTGTTCGTTATTTATTCATTTTTGTTGTTCAATGTGTAGTATAGATAGCGTAATATTGTGCAGTGATCTAACGTATGAGTGAATAGCTAATGAAGAATTCAACTTGAAGCGTTCATAGCCCTTCCTGGGTCAAGGCCCGATAGTCCGTGTGGTTTTTGTAAATCGCTATCACTTTACAAAAAGCACGATTTTATCAATTCACCGTACAACGTGGTATCAATCCTCTATCTAGTCGCCGAGTGCGATTGGTAACGAGACATTGGCAGTAATGGTCGCTTAACTGTGACCGGTTGCCATTTTTTTTTAAATAGAATAGAATAACTTTAAATATTATAATTTTAAATGGATAATTTTAAATATTTGTCTTTTAAAGATATCACCACGAATGACATTGACATTGTTGACAAACCATCACAAAATCATTGCCAGTGTAAGAAATTAGTTCCAGTGAAAGTCCGCAATATGGCGCACCCTCATATATTTCTGGTCAGGCTTTACCAACTTTTTACAGTGATTTGACAGATCAAATTAGATAGAGAAAAAAAATGTATGTCAAACCAGCAATAATGTACAATTATATATTTATGAAATGAATGAAATGAAATGAAATGAAATGAAAATGAAATGAAAATGAAAATGAAATGAAAATGAAATGAAAATGAAATGAAAATGAAATGAAAATGAAATGAAAATGAAATGAAAATGAAATGAAAATGAAATGAAAATGAAATGAAAATGAAATGAAAATGAAATGAAAATGAAATGAAAATGAAATGAAAATGAAATGAAAATGAAATGAAAATGAAATGAAAATGAAATGAAAATGAAATGAAAATGAAATGAAAATGAAATGAAAATGAAATGAAAATGAAATGAAAATGAAATGAAATAATTTTATTCCAGAATTCGAGATTCCATAATAATAATTACAATTATATAAATTAAAATTAAAACACAAAAACACAAAATACAATTTACAATTTACAAATACACATTGACATATTACCTACATATAATTAGCCACGGGTTACCCCGGCCCCGTGACCACAGGCTTATGGTGGCCTCTCCAGCGCTCGTGGAGCGGACTGGCATCCCACTCTCTCGCCACCGCGAGTAGGGTGTTGGAGGAGGCGTAGATGGCCTTTCTGGCGTTCGCACTCCTCGTGCGTAGCAGCGCGGCCCAGCCCGGCGCGCGCCCCTCGGCGAACATGGCGCTGGCGCTGCACCAGCGCGGCAGCCGGAACATTGCGCGCCACGCGTTATTGTACTGCACTCGCATGTCGCTCAGCGCGGCGCAGGTGTACCTAGACCACAGTTCTACTGTGTAGACGCTAGTGCAATATGAGAGGAAAAGTTGCCTCTTGACGCCCTCACTGCATTTGGCGAACCTCCTGGCTAGCATATTGGCTCGCACCGCTATGGCTCGTCTTTGCCTCCCAATGTCCTTATCGTCCTTCATACTGGACAGTAGAATGTGGCCTAAGTATTTTACTTCCTCTACTCGACGCAACTGCTTTCCGTTCAGCAGCAGTGGAGGTATTGCGGACGGTTTGTTGGCAGCTTCCATGAGCATATACTCCGACTTGTCAGGGTTGTATGCCATGTTGTGCTGATGGGCGTACTTCTCGCATTTGGCCAGTAGTTCCCGCATAGCCGCTATGGATGGTGCGAGCAACACCATGTCGTCGGCATACGACAAGTGGTTTGTCATGGTGCCATTAATGGAGCAGCCCACTTCGGTCCGGGTCAGGGCCTCTGACAGTCCATCCATGTAAACATTGAACAGCGCCGGCGACATGCTGCCTCCCTGTCTTACGCCGCAATTCAAGCCGGCAGCTGCAGACAGTGTTCCCTGTGTGTGTTTATGATAATTGATCGTTTATTGAATACATACATTTAATGAAATGAATTAATAAAATTATTGTTCTTTATTTTCAAATTCCCAAAAATGTGGTCCGTCTTTTTAACAAATTATTTAATACTGTAACTAATGATTTTATGTCTTGCACCTTGAAAACCAGTCGTCTGCCCCATGGTTACAATCCGGAATAATTTTTTGTAGGTAGAATTGTATCCAAACAAACAGAATATAATGATCCCATGCTGTAAAAAAATATTTTACGTATTGTACAGTCGTATTTTTGAAACGTGTCGACTAAATAAGTTTTTCAAGTATGGCAGCACTTTTTCCCCCTACTAGAAGTATGGCAAATATAATAACGGTCATATTTTATCAAATACTTTCCAAAAATCCAAATGCAATACTGTTACAAATCGTTTGGCGAAAAAAAAAATTTGCTGATTTTCGGCGGTATGGCGGCCATTTAGAACCGTCGGAAAAGTATGGCATGGTGATTTTCGTAAATGGCTGCACGACGATAATTAACTGTGCAAAAATTAGCCTGGTACAAATGGTTGAATTTTTTTAATTTTAAATAAAGCATTCGCGTCGGTATGGCGGGCAGTAAGTCACACCGGAGAAGTATGGCATGACACTACCGCCTACATGTTTTTTATGGGCTATCGGAAAATACTAAAATTTTTGTGGTACAAATCGTTTAACACTCGTAATTTATCCGACGAGTTCGACTAACGCCCACGCGATTGGGCCGCCGGTACCAGCGCTATGACCATCATTTTTCTTTTTGTCATTGCGTACTAAGACCCCTGAAGAACCGCCATACTGTTACAAATGACCAAGAAAATTGTATCACTATCTCCCGGTCTATAACTGGAAACGATAATGAACTAACACTAATAAACACATGCAAGGGTGTCATCACAGAGTTGGAGAGCGCTCATTTTCACCTAAGAAAATGGCGATCTAACAAACCATCAATAGTAACTCAAATACATAGCTGGGCATTAACTCGTTAATCCGTTAATCGTTAATTAACGAAGTTAACATTTTGATTAACGGATTAACTTTTAAGTTAACTTTAAAAAATGTTAACGGACACGTTAACTTCCGTTAATATACCGAAGTCCGTTAATCGTTAATCCAATGTCTACTATTCACCGCACGGCACCGTGGCGCGGCGCGAAAAAATAGGTTCAGGTTCAGACAAGTATGAAACGACAAGTGCCGGGCGGCGCGTGGCAGCGAGTGAAACAAAAACAAAACTAGATATAGTTTACCGGCGCGTGCGAGTGAGAAAACTGCGAAGAGATTTGTTTCGTTTGATCATTTCATTACTTAGCGCCGGTGCTTAGAGTGACGAGTGTTTTGTTTGTTATTATTATAAATTACTGTCAGTGATCATTTGCGTGTTGATAAATAAGAGTGCAGTGTAAATTAGTTAGATAGAAAAAGTGTACTGTGCAGTGTAGTAATTAAAACCATATCATGGAAGACACGGAATCGGATTCAAGCGGTCCTGATGAGAATCCATGGCGACATTTGACTGAGTATGTGGAATTTGTATCCAGATCGTGCCAGCAAATACTTTTTGCGTGTAAGCGTCGTACGTAAGTTCACTAACGCAACGATATAAATAAATAAATAAATAAATAAATATCAGACAACCTCACACAAATCAACCTTAGTCCCAAATTAAGCTCAAGAAGGCTTGTGTTATGGGTACTAGGCGACGATATACATACTTATATAGATAAATAAATACTTATAAAAATGCAATTTTACACATATTAACGGATTAACGATTAACGTTAACTTCCGTTAATTCTTCCGAAACGTAACGCTTTAACGTTTAACGAAGCTAACTTTTTTTGTAGCGGATTAACGATTAACGAAGTTAACTTTTTGATTAACGGTGCCCAGCTATAATAGTTAATGAAACCGATAATAATAAGATTAAGATGAATATTGAATATGCCAAAACATTAGGCTTACTCTGGGCGTGCAAAAAGGACCCATTATTGGTTTCATTACCTGAAAGAGAACAAACCGCTAAAACTAAACGGACAATTTTGTCAACAATCACTCGAGTGTGTGATGCTCTCAGTCTAATAAATCCTTGCATGTTACAGGCAAAACTCATCCTTCAGGCACTATGGGCAAAAAATGTCTCGTGGGACGGTAAGCTGCCGGCCGAGGTTGAGTTGCAATGGAACCAAACTAAACCAAGTTTATCAAACATTTACCAGACATATTTCAAATTGAAATTCCTCGTAGAGTACTTACTATGTGACAATTATGTAACAATTCAATTGCATTCCTTTTGCGACTCCTCCAATAAGGCATTTGCTGCCTGCGTATATATACGTTCAATATTTAATAGTGGCCATGTAAGTGTTAAACTTTTAGCTGCCAAGAGCAAATTGGCGTCACTTAAACATTAACTAACTACGCCAAAGCTCGAACTATATACTTATATATTGTATTGTATTGTCATCAAAGTTAAGTAAGTATGCAAAATCTCAGCTCAATCGTATGACGATATCTGCTTCAAAATTGAGTTGCAAGATGCCACCCGAACAAACATACTTTAAACATCATACAATGCAAGTTAAATTTATTTATTTATTTATTTAGGAGAACCAACAGCTTTAACAATTTTGAGTAAACTTAAATATAATAATTAAATAAAAGCTTGTAATAAGTTTCTGTCAAAAATGACATTTTAGTGGCAAGCTTTTATAGCCGACTGTACTTTTCTTTGGATATCCATCAAATGCTCACTGAGACGATTCTAAAGAGCCCAAGCTCGGTAGGATTGCTTTTTCTATTATAGAGTTCCTATGGCCACCTTCCGGCTCCATCATCAGATCAGCCCCATGGTACCATATTATTGTATAATCATCAAAATTAAGTAAGTATGCAAAATTTGAGCTCAATCGGTTGACGATATCTGCTTCAAAATTGAGTTGCAAGATTTCACCCGAACAAACATACTTTAAACATACCATGCAAGCTAAATAAAAGCTTGTAAAAAGGCCGCGGTTCTCATCTTATAAAATCTTATATAGTGGTGTTTATATGTTTGGCAGTGAGAGCAGTACACCTCGAACTTGTCACCGATTTATTGACATCTCAAGGTTTCGTATCAGCACTAAATAGATTTATTGCTCGCAGAGGCAAACCGGCAGCAATTTATTCAGACAATGGTTTAGTACATTTTTTTTAAACTAAGCTCATCCACTTATACCTGCATTCACAATGGCATTGTGTCTAATACAATCCTATCTGCTTTTGTTCTCGTAAGCGCCAACCAGTTACTTACAAAAAAAGGTTAGAACTACATTGCGTGGATATTGAATTTTCAACCTTATTCCTTGTTGAATAGGTTTAAAATGGTTGATGATGAGAGTTCATAGTCCTTTTTCAAGACAATACGTTCTTATGGAGAGTCGGACGGTTGTAAAATTCCAAAAAAGTTATGATTACCATTATTCTGTTAGTGTATTTTGTAGTTTCATGTCCAAGGAAATGGAATCGATAATCTATATTAACCTTCCAAGGTGGTTACAATCTGCTTTTACTACGAGCTCGCTATCTTAATTTGTGGTTTACCACTCAATGGTATTCAGTTCTTAAGTGGATAAACTAAGCTTAGAAAATTTGTACTATACACAGTATGTAGGAGCATTTAACGAGCTATCTAGATTCCTAAAAAATAATTGTAACGATATAATTTCTTACGCCGCTGAAAGCGAAATTTCAAATTTTGTCTAGCTTACAGCCCAAATTTTAATGGTTAGCAGAGGGTTCAGTCAAATCAGTCAAACATCATTTAAAAAGGGTTCTATCTATGGCTAATATAGATTACGAAGAAATGAATACTGTATTGGTTCAGATAGAGGGGATATTGAATTCCAGGCCTCTCAGTCCTCTTTCATCAGATCCTTCTGATCTCCTCCCTCTCACTCCAGCCCATTTCTTAATTGGACGAACGATCACTATGTCACCTGCAACCCAGGTCGAAGATACCCGACTCACAACAATCTCCAGGTTCCGGAGGACCCAGCAATTGAAAGCTCATTTTTGAACAGATATTATAAAGAATATATTTCAGAGCTCCAGTCCCGCAGCAAGTGGCGCACGCAAGGGGCTCATCCACAACTCGCAGAGATGGTGGTCGTGAACGATGATCGTCTACCAACGAACCGATGGCTGCTCGGACGAATCACCGCCGTCCATCCTGGAAGCGACGGCGTGAACCGCGTCGCCGACGTCCTCACCACAGCCGGCTCTGCCCGCTGCCACCTACGTTGGACCAGAACGCTCCTGGCCCAAGGGGGGCAACCTGTTAACACCATCGTCAGCGTCAACATAGTGTGCGGGCACGCACACCAACACACCATGTGAGCACGGTGTCGCCACCCGCCCGCCGCCCGGCCCGTCAGTCGCCGGCGGCTCACTCTCTGCATCTCACCACTTCAAGGAACAAGCGCGTCCATATTTGCCAATTTAAATCATTTTTGTAATTCCTTGCGAACGGGAATAAATGTATATACTTCAAAATCCTGTGTCGACTACATCATTTGAAGAACCTGCGCCAACACCAGCTAAAAATGAAGAATGCCTGTCTACCGCCTGTTTGCAGAGCATAATGCGTTACTTTGGCCACATCTCTCACTGAGGTGCGGATATCTTGAAACGTCTAGTAGTCACCGGAAAAGTAGAAGTAAAGCGACCTACAGACCGGAGCCCGAAACGCTGGTCAGACCAGATCTCAGAGCGGACCAATGAACCAGTTATATAGCGCCGCACAACACCAGGCAGCTGACAGTATCTGATGAAGGCAAGCAGTTGACAAGCTGAAGCGGAGTATGATCCTCAGCAATGAGGGAGCGATGAAGAAGGGACTTTCTCATAAGCTAGTACAGTTGGAATTTCGTCGAATAAAAATACTCATGTTCTATAACCAAAAGGTAGTAATAATTAAAGGCTTCATATGTGTCATCCACCGGTAGGTTAGGTCAAACCTTTAAACGTCAATTTAGGCGCTTTGGAAGTGTTTTCAGCAGGTTGAAAAGTTATTTCAGGTCGTTTCAGAAGAAGCTCTATCTCTCGTCAGATGACGCCATAACCTGAAAACCTGTTTTCAGGCATTTTCAGGCGCCGGCCGGCAGCAAGCAGTTACGATTTAACTACGAATTACGATACAGTGCGAGCTAAAGGATAATCGTAGAGAAAGACTCTTAAGTGATTAAGTAGTGCGTTTAACGTTCTAAGTACAATTCGTGTTAATTGTGAGTGCGTAATTTTTGTAGTAGTGTGTGTTTTAATTAGTCGATTTTAAGTACAGTTAGTGTGAATTGTGAGTGCATACATATCTGTAATAAAGTGTGTTTTAATTTATGGATTAATTAATTGATTCATTTATATATATATATTATTATAATATTTATTTATTCATTCATCATTCATTCATTCATGCATTCATTCATTCATCAATTAATTAATTAATTCATTAATTAATTAATTCATTCATTTATTTATTCATTTTTTAATTTATTTATTTTTTATTTATTTATTTATTAATTTATTTGGAACCGACGAAACACGACACCTTTCGGCCAGAAATCAGCACACGCGATGGTCTCCTGAAGCGGCCGCGGCACGCGCACTACAAATTACAAACGAGCTGAAGTGCACGTAGTGGCGTGAATGCAACTGGAACACCCTCAGCGAGCATATAGCCTTAATAGTTTACATATAGTTTTAATTTCAACTTGACCTGACTTGACAACGTGATGCAGCGCAAGCGCAACGACTAGCATCGTTAAATTCGTGTCTCTACAAGTTATGGACTAATTTAATAGTAAAAGTTAACAGTTTTTTACGGATTTTATACCAAAATAAGGAGAAAGTCAGTGGTTATTCAAATCTGTAATTAGATTTCGGATAGCACTAGGATGTGAAGTACAATCACAGTGTGAAGTGTCCAAATTTAAAGTTGCGATCGCCGTTATCTGGAGCGCTAAGCATCGGTCGCCGCATAGCAGCCGCTGGAGTTCAGTGACCGCGTCTTCGGTAACCTTCGGGACAGCGCGCGCCAAGGACACCGCGCACGAAGATACCACCGCGCTGCAGCGAGCGAGTCGACGTCGTACTGGCAGTGAGTCATACACTCTATATAGCAGCACTGCGTATAATACTTTCAACTTGGAGGCCCGCAGTTGTTTCGTTCGCTTGCTTATTACTTATATAAAGTATTTCAAATGGCGTCTTCAACTATGAAATGTGCAGGTTGCCTGAACATTGCTATGAATGGAACACTGCGATGCTTTTTATGCTTAAATCTTTACGATCTTGATTGCGCCAATATCTCCGAGGAGCTATATGACAGCATGTTAAAGAGTGGCCAGGGACACAGGTGGAAATGTCCGGAATGTGTATGTAAGCAGACGAAAGGAAATAACACCAATACGCCAGTGCGAGAAGCTGCTTTGAACCACGGTATTATTCATGCGATACTGGATGAGTCAATGGATACTAGCTGCTTGGATCAATCTATAAACCAACCAGCACACCAAAACGTCACGGTTCGACGCCAGCAGCCGAACCCTAATAGCTCAGCTGATTCTATTTGCTTGGAAAATATTCGTGTGCTAGTCAGAGAGGAACTTCAGTACTGTCTGAACGAGCGCCTATCAAATGTTATTAGCAACGCAATCGCAAGCCAAATTGCTCCGTTAGTTCAGACAGTTGCGCAGCTGAATGCGAGAGTAACTGCCTTAGAAGACAGGTTAAACTGTATGTCGGCCCATCATAAGCAGAATGTACCAGAGGTGACGTACTCTTCTATCGTTGAAGGAGGGCAAAATCAGACCCTAGCAAATCCCAGGTCGATTAGTGAGTCCGGGGTAGTCACGTCTGAAAACAGCGAGATACGGTCTATGGATCACAGACAGGCAGAGCCAGCTCTAGGTAAAAAGGACTTTATTGTAACTCAAGAACGCCCACGCAGCAGAAAACTAGAGGTTAAATGAGGCACAGCTGCTCCTGGCACTACATGCGCCCTGGAAGCATCAGAGAGGCAGCGACTTATTCACCTGTACTATGTTAAGTCGGGTACCACGGATGAACAGGTGCGCACTCATCTAACTGCTATATGCAAGAGGGACGTTTGCACTGTGGAGACGCTAAGAGCGAAAGGGAATTATGCGTCATTTAAGTTGAGTGTCCCAGTAAAGTTTGCAGATAATGTGTTGGACCCCGCAAACTGGGCCGAAGATATTTGCATAAAGCCCTGGAAGCAAAACTTTCGAAGCTTTCACAACAAAAGTAACAACAAAAGTAGCAACAAAGAGTAAATCGAACTATACATTAAGTGCGTACTACCAAAACGTTAGAGGACTGCGTAGTAAGTTACTGGAATGGAGGACTAACTTAACCCTGGCATCGGACGATTTGCACTTAATAGCGGCAACGGAAACTTATCTTAACGAATCAGTGGAGGACGCGGAGCTGTGCGTCGGAGAGTGGAAGGTGTTGCGGCGCGACCGCGCGGACGGGCGGGACGGCGGCGGCGTGCTGCTGGCGGCACGCCCGCCAGTTCTCCTGGAGCGTATGACCCAATATGAAACACCATATGGAGAGGATCTATGGGCACGATTCCAAGTTGATGGCCAGTATATTTATGTGTGCGTTGTCTATATACCGCCGAATGTTGATGACATTGTTTATTCGAATTGGTTTGATAGTGTTGAAATTGTCAGTGAAAAAGTGTGTAGCATGAAAATGTTAATTTTAGGCGATTTATACTATCATAGTGCTAGTAGTAATACACTTGTACTTTATGATTATTTTTTATGTAAATGCGATTTGAGCCAATATAATAAGGTAGTAAACAAAAATGAGAGAATCCTAGATGCGGTACTTACGAGTCCAGAGTTGATCGATGGAGTGCGGGTTCGTGGAGCGGAACCAGGAGACGAACTGTCAGTTATCGATGGGCATCACCCGCCTTTATTTATCGATGTTGAGTACAAACTACATAAAACAGCTACCGTTGTGGCACCATCAAATGCCCAGTCGGATCGAGACTGGGATTTCAAAAAAGGGGACTACGAGATGTTGTATAACAGAGTACAAAATATGGATTGGGATGAATTCAAAAACGTGTTGGAACCAAATAAAGCCGTAGAAATATTTTATACAAGTATGTACAATGTTTTTAACACCTGCATTCCAAAAAAAACCCGAAGAAATGTGCCAGTTAGAGTATATCCAGTTTATTATACTAAGCATAATTTCAGATCTAAAGCATAAATCAGAACTACATCGTTTATGGAAAAAGAGTAGGGACAGTAAATTAGGGGACGAATTTAAACATATGCGGGCAAAATTAAAAAAAGACATAAAAAATGCCTTTGATGACTACGTAAAAGACGTCTCCAATCGTTTATGTTATCATCCGGCTAAATTTTGGGAGTACGTCAACAGCCTAAGATGCCGGGGAGGGATAGAGACTAAGATGAATTACGGCGATAAAGAATGCCATGGAGTGGATATGGCGGCTGCTTTTGCGGAGCATTTTCAGTCGGTGTTTCTGTCCGATGTCCCGCAACTGGACCCAGCCGTTGCAGACGCGACTAGCGGAGTCGATTCGCGGCGCGTTGAGGTGCAAAGTTTTAGTTTAGCCGAGATACGACGAGCTATAAAAAAACTAAGAGCAAACACAGCTGCGGGTCCAGACGCTATTCCGCCATACGTCATTAAAGGATGCATAGAGTATTTACTAGAACCTATAGCGTACATATTTAATTTAATATTATCAGCAGGTGTATATCCAACGATTTGGAAACTGTCTAGAGTGACTCCAATTCCAAAAACAGGGTCAAAACTTCAAGCAGAAAATTATCGTCCAGTAGCGATTCTGTGCTCATTGGCTAAGGTCTTTGAAATGTCACTGCATGATCGCATTTTGCCTCAGTGCTTGCCATACATCACCCCCGCACAACACGCTTTCCTGCCAAAACGATCAGTGACCACTAATCTCGTGGAACTTGTTACCTTAATAACAAAAGAATTGGACAATAAGAAACAGGTCGACGTAGTCTACTTGGATTTCCAAAAAGCGTTTGACAGAGTGGACAATGATATCCTTCTAAGAAAGCTGAGCGGTATGGGTTTTGTACCAGGGTTGCTCACTGTATTCTCGAGCTACTTAGCTGAGAGAAAACAATTTGTAAAATATGGTCCATATTATTCGGAACCATATTGCACTCTCTCGGGAATAAGTCAGGGATCAAATTTAGGGCCTCTACTTTTTAATATTTTAATAAATGACCTGCCGGAGCTAGTTCAAAATTCAAAAGTATTGATGTTTGCTGATGACGTAAAACTAGTCAAAGTAATTAATAATATTGACGATTGCATGGCTTTACAGGCCGACATCAACACACTTTATGATTGGAGTATGCTGAATAGGCTATATTTTAATATTAAAAAGTGTGAAACGATGAGCTTCACCCGATCGAGGCATCCGTACAATCACCAATATAGTCTGGACAGTACGGCAATAGATAAAGTGACACAAGTTCGTGACCTTGGCGTGTACTTCGACCCCCAACTCACCTTCAGAGACCATATTATTAAAATGGCCAAGAAATCAGCGCAAAAGTTCGGGTTCGTGATAAGGAATTCGCAAAACCTCACGACGAATGCTTTTCGAATTCTCTACGCGGCCTTAGTGAGGAGCGTGCTCGAAGCAAATGCATCGGTCTGGAATCCCCACGAAGCTAAATATACCTTAATGCTCGAAAAGGTCCAAAAGAAGTTCTTAAGGTGTCTATATAAAAAGGAATATACCTATTACCCATATCTCTATCCAACATTGTTTCTTTTGGGGGTACTAGGATATGAATCTTTGGAAGTGAGGCGATACCTGGCAGTGGCCAAATTTGCGTTGGGCATCATTAATGGTAAGGTTGATTGCACGGGGTTGGTTGAGAAGGTAGTTCGGCTATATGCGCCTAGCGCGCGATCACGATTGCGGCGCACTCCCCTGCTGGCGGTGCCGAGCGCACGCACTGCGCTACTGAAGCATGCGCCGATCTCGAGCGCGCTCTCCATCATCAACTCTGTACTCGACGTGGCCCCGCACTGCGACATATTTGCTGCGAGCTTTTCGAATCTACTGGTGGAGTGCAGGAAATATCTCGAACGGCGGTAAATTCAATGTTTGTATTTGTATTTTTTCTTTTATAAATTGTTTTGCTGTGCACTAAAGTTTAGTTACCTACTGTTTTCTTTCTTTTTTTTCTTTTTTTTGTTTTTAATTTGTAACTATTAACTTATAAGGATATATATAATGCTTGTTGTTAATTTTAAGTTAAGATCTGTAACGCCTTGGCAATTAGCTGTAAGTTGCAGATATGTAATTATTATAAAATAAATAAATAAATAAATAGCCGGTTTTCTGGCGAACATACTGCGTCACTTCTTCAGCGGTGGCAGTGTGATGCAGGCGCGACACGTACAGCGCCTTGCTCGGTGTGGAGACCCGCAGACCACAACCAACCGGTTCTGCAGTACCACACTGACTCTTGCGTGTCTTACGCTTTCTTGACACCGTTGTGAAACCCTCCTTATCCACACATGGTGCGAGGGGTTTCGTCTTTTGGAGGATCCCAAACTTCACGCCCTTTTGAGGAAGCGGCTTTCCGGCGGGCTGGAACAGGCTCACCAGCAGAAACGACGACGTGGTTTCGATGAAGCGTTGACGAGATTCCCTGCGAGGAGAGGGCAGGGAGGCTGCGGATCGGCATGCACAGTGACATCGCTTTGCGCAGTGTCAGCTACACGCGAATTGACCGTGTAGGCATTTGACGCCCGGTCATTATTCTTGAAATTTGACGCCGTCAGTGACCGCGTTTCTTGGGCACTTTCTTTTCTATCGAATATGAACCCCACGCTCATAACATAACATCGCGCTCGTAACAATGGTAATAAGTGAATGGTTTGGCACCGACATCAAAAGGTAGACTCAGGCCCGGACTAAGAGGGCCAGGGCCCATAGGCACTTGGCATTTGGGGCCCCCTCGAAACGGTTTTCAGCAAACTAAATAGTAGGCATTGCTTCTGGGATGGGGCCCCTAGATTGGCTAAGCCCCTAGGCCCTGACTTTGTGAGTCTATGGGTAAATACGGCACTGGATAATTATACTTAATCTGTACCTACATAAACGGATTATTTTGGGCTTTTCAATTATTTTTGAAGACGGTTCTTTTTAATTTTTACTCGTAAAATTATTGGAACTCACCAGCCGACGTTGCGAAAAGTTTCGTAACTCCGTACCGAAAAAAATTCATGTACAAAGGGAGAGAAACATTTGCTTCTATAATTATCTGCTTCACTATTTGGAATTCGACGTCGTCGTCAATAACAACGTAGTTGGTGGTGGGGCCTTCGATTGTGCAAAAATTTTGTGCAGCTCCCCATGCTTGATTTGTGTTGATAATGCGATAACAACTGCCTGTGAGTTCGGTTCTGTCCAAATAATCTGAAATTAAAAATATTTTTAGAAGGTCTTTTTACGACCAAAAATGTGATTAAATAAAAATTAATAATTAAAATTTACGTGACTAAAAATTACAATACGATGCTAGCATTGCTCTCTATGCATAACATATGTTCTTCATATACCTATGAACATTTGAACAAAGGTCGTTGGTTGTATATAGGAAGTGCCGTGAGTGTCAGTCATATTATAATACATACGAAACAGGTTTACTCGAATCGAACACAGCGTTGGATTGGCCGCCGCCGCCAGTGAACGACTGAACATAGCTCCTGATGATGAATCGCGTACCAATTGGAAACATATCCAGCGACATTCATTCGACTTCTACGACGTGAGTGATCCCGTTTGGTACGTATTGTATTTCACAGAGTACACTACACGAGTCGCACTCTGGACGTTCGTAAAAGCCGACAAAGGAATTTATCTACGCACATATCATTAGTGCTCTAAAATGCGTTCAGAAATCGTAGGAAATAACCAGCATTATTGCAACCAATTTTACTATGAGTTTTTTTTGTCTGTGGTAGTAGGTAAAATCTGTACTGTAATGCTATTACAGTACCGATTTTTGTAAGGTTACGAGTTTAAATTAGGAACAGCTGTCAAAACACAAGTTGGTCTCTATTCTAGTATCCATAGACATTAATATTGTTATCGATATGAAACGTCAATTCAGTATGTTTTTTTTATAAAAACCGCACGACATTTGAATTCGAGTCACATGAGAATATGGATACATTCGTTTGTATATGATTTAGAAAAAAAAAACATTCGTCTTGACGGAGGTTCGAATTGCCGCCATTATTGTTGTCATTTGTTTGTTGGTTCTTTGCTGTTACGAAAGTAGAATTGTGAAAAGTTTATTGTTATTCACATTTTAGTTGAAAATATTGTTTCAATGTAAATGTAAATTACAACTATTACAATAAATAATCTGTTTATGTATTTGTTCAGATTTATTTCTTACTGCATTAGTATATGTGTTAGATATTTTACAGGTAGCACTAGTGGTGCCGGTCATTTCCTTATGGCTTCTGAACCCATCTTAGAGTACTTATGATATGTGTGTAGATAAAGTAGTGTATACAACTGTACATAATTAGGCCTTAAAACACTCGTGTGATCCTATTATGAAACTCGCTCACGCTCGTTTCATAAAACCACACTCGTGTTTTAAGGCCTCTCATTATGTATCAGTTGCATAAACTACTATTAATTGCCTGCCAGTAACTTATTGGATGCTTAAATAACGCGCGACGATATTGGTTGTAACCACGGGTTGTAACGTTGTTGGGGCACAGAATAGATAATAGTACAAGTACAGAAGGCACACTACTTTACTGCGAACCACTCCCAAGTAGCATTTTACTCCATTTAAGAGTACACATTTAGTTCCCAGGTGTACTTGAAGCATTATTACAGTTCACTCGTGATGTATAAGCTGCATTATTGCGATAAATTACACCTACACCTGTCTAAGGGACTTATAGGAGTGTAGAGTTATACTTTTATACGTTTGTTGGTGTTATAATACTCTAACAATTATCCTTTAGTCAGCCGTCTGACTAAGAGCATTATAGGAGGGTAGAGATACGGCAACCGCTGTTTAACGGCCTACTTGTACGATGTTATAGAGCTAGCATTTTAATAGAACACACGTGGTCATTTATAAAGCCAAAGGCTGTTATGTTTACTTGTTTTAGACTGTTATACAGCTAGTAGCTGTAGTAGGACTTGTTTGTGATCATTAAAATAACCTTATTTTACTATCTGTACAGAAGTGTTTAAATGGTTCGCATGTGCACTGTAGGCTGTTAAAAGGACTACTGTGAACCTATATACGCTCAACCGCATTAAATTGGAGTTAAAACAGTTCACATAGCGGTATTTCATTTCCACCATTTTGTTCTAACCTAAAATATTTACCAAATATAAATCTCAAAAATTATCATGCAGATATCACAAAATACGCAGATAGAGCGATTGAGTTTTGGTTTCATGTTATAATTAATTACCGTAGTATAATTATAATGCCAATATAATATCAAAAACTGAAAATTGTAGATTTCCTCTGAGCCAGTTTTAAATATTTTAAAATGAATATCGCGTTTTTACAGAGGCGCGTGAATATTTTAGCTGTAAATATGTATACATTTCACGATAAAGTTGCATTCCCATGGCATTAACATTATTAAGTCTTTGAAACAGGTACTTAATATCGTGTGTTATCATAAATTTTTATCCAAATATCCGCCGGAGTTAATGTTTTCTGGATGGCACACACAAAACCAAAATCAATTGTGAATAATTATAAAATGAAGAAATAATTTAGGACACACGTGAATTTTAGGTAGCACTGGAGTACTTTTGTCGGATTTTATAACTGTGAAGGCTGTGTATTTAGCCACTTGTTTTTCTTTATTACGCTGATGTACATTGTATGGATCACACTGCGTCCCATATAGTGCCGCAAGTCAGCCTTAAGTCCGATGTTACTACTTAAACTGCTATTATAATGCTATTATACTGCTAATGTACAGCCATAGTGAACTTAAGGCTGTCTAATTTGTGCCCAAACTGGTTCTATAAGAGCGTTATAGCAAGCTATACAGCTCTTATACAGCTGACTTACACAGCTTGTGGAGTACATGTGAACGACTAGACATCTTATATAGAACCCCGAATGCTAATTGGGACTGCAACACAAAATCTTGTTGTTTTATTTTTAAACACTATAATAATACGTATAAAAGAGAATAATACAACGTAACAAATAGAAAAATAGCGATAGTACGGCGTGGTGGTGGTGCGATGGAGTAATAAAATAAATACTGATTTTATTTACAAAGGACGATAATAAATTAATACCGCACAACAATATGTGTGGTACACATGACACATTACAAATGGTTAACATCTAAAAACATTTTTGCCGTCTCTAAATTGGTGGTTGTTAACTTGTTTTTAATATTGGTATATATCCGAATTTGAGCTAATTCCTGCAAACCGCTACGATGCACTATTTTTAGCCATCTTTTTATTACTTTAAACACTAGTATATAAAGACAAATGCGGCACGTTCACTTGCGACGTAAATCGGGTGAGCGTAAGCGCGTGAGCAGTGCGCGCGAGCGTTCCGAGACAGAGCGTGGCAGCCACTGAATATGCCCCTGGGCAGGGGCGACCGGCATGTACTTGTAGCGGAGAACGTAAATCGCGGAGTGCGCCGCGCCTGGTTGGGGGTACAATTATCCTACGGTTGCCAACAACAACAAAACGAAAACTACCTGACCTCATGATCATGATGATGGACCCTGGAAGTGCCTACTGGATCTAATTGATCTCATGAATCTCATGATGAACTCTAGAAGTGCCTACTGGATCTCAGGATTTAGCTAAAAAAAAATGTAGTTAAGTAGTAAGTTCGGTACACCATTATGTTTCTCGAAGTTTTTTTTTAATGTGGGTAAATTAACACCACATATTTTAATTGCCATATATCTTATCTTATTGTGGGGGTCCTTACGGATACACTTCGACGCAATGGGATCTTTTATTTATTTATTTATTTATTTATTTATTTATTTATTGATTGAAAAACAGGTTACATGACATTACAGTTTACACCAATGCGTCATGAACCGAACAATGTTTATTACGACGGCGAAACGGCGTGGCCCCGTTGTTTCGACATCTCAGGTGTTGGATTTGGTAGGTTGCCCCGGAACCGACGAAACACGACACCTTTCGGCCTAGAAATCAGCACACGCGATAGTCTCCTGGAGCGGCCGCGGCACGCGCACTACAAATGAGCTGAAGTGCACGTAGTGGCGCGACTGCAACTGGAACACCCTTAGCGAGTAGCCGGTTTTCTGGCGAACATACTGCGTCACTTCTTCAGCGGTAGCTTTTGTGTAGTTACCCCTTGTTGCACCTACTCAAGGGATTGTTCCACCACATCCATATATCGGATGATGGAACCAGTTGGTAGTGCCTGGAATTCCTTCGGTTCTGGGTAACCAATACCGAATTCCTTCATTCTAAGTCTGGCGAGGGCATGACATCCACACAATATGTGCTTCATTGTCTCTGCCTCCTCGCCACACATTCTACAATCTGTATTGTCAGACAGTCCCAACTTGGCCAATAGTCCTTTGACCCCAAAGTGACCAGTAAACACCCCCGTTATGATTCGGAGCTGTCTTTTGCTGTATTTCCATAATTTCTTGATTCAACCTGATTCTATACTTTCCATGAATAGCTTTGAGTGCCTCAAGCCTGCCATTTTCCTCCACTCTTGTTGGTGCTGGTTTTTGGTATAGTCTTTGCCCAGGTCTACGGGCAAACAGGGGCCCATCAACTATTTAACCAGCAAAATTCTTAAACTAGGCTTATCAGACCACGAAACTGCACAATGTCTCTCATTTGCTGTAAAAAAGAAGGAAAAACCAGTTTCATGTCTGTATATATATAAGAGAGACTATAGTTCAGAGAATATAGCAAAATTTTGCGTTTATCTCCGTAGCTTATTGTGGTCTGACGTTTATAGTGAACAGGACACAAACATTGCGTTCAGAACATTTTTTGACACATTCATTCTTTTCTATAGGCTGTGCTTCCCGATTATCAAAATTAAAACTAAAGTCAATACAAAATCGACTGGTTGGCTTACGCGTGGAGTCAAAAAATCACTAATAACAAAAAGACGCCTACGTTTTTGTTATTATAAAAATCCAAAAAACAGTAGCAGTAAAATTAAATATAACACATACAGTAAAGTTCTAAAGAGATGCATATATCAGGCTCAAAAATTATCCAACGTCAAATACATTGCTCGCTCCAAAAATATATGTAAGGCTACATGGGACGTAATTAAGACATTTTGTACAAATTGAAATGGTAAATGGTCTATCTGAAAAATCTATATTTTCAACAACATTTTTCTAATTAATCTGATTTCTACGCGCATAGACAAGACGCTGTGGACGTTTTGTTGGCCGGAGACCGCCGTGCGGGCCTGAATTTCTGCACCGAAGCGCTGGGGTGTTATTGACAGATAAATGACGGATAAAACCTAAAGCCAAAACAAAATAATCAACAATCCGTGCCTGATTACCATCTAAAGTGTGTTTAAAACTTAAAGAATATGCAAGCGAAAACAAGAAAACATTGAGTTGCACCGAAACAACGTACCTTGTTTCGACAAGTCTTTGGTGAATTTTTGTCTTGCTATATTTACTACTTGTAAGTACTTTCCTGCGTGTTTTAACCTTCTGTGCAGTCAAGTGAATCCGTAATCCAAGACAATATCGTGTTATTTTTATCCTTTTTTTATTTTATTTTTATAGTAGCTTACCTTAACCTTGTAAATATAATGTTATCATGTAAATTTCATAAGTGAATGCCCTCCAGGTCATGTCGCAGACTGCTTCTACATCTACCATTTCCTCAGCCAACCCGCTCTCCAGCAACAACGTCCCTGGAGATTTTAAACAATGTCCCCTTTGCCCTCAGCCCCGTTTTTTTAGGGGGAATAAAGGCCTTAATATACATAACGCACGTGCACACAACATTAAAGCATCTCAATCACAGCATCATCCAAATTACCATACTAGATCATCTCTACAAAACATTTCTAGCGGTTCCTTTTTCGATAACTTCCCCGCTTGGCTTGGTTCGCAAAAACAAGCAACACCGGTAGTAAAAAGGATCCCCAGGGGGGCTCGCATAGCTGTGGCTAATGCTCTGAACCAAGCCATAGCTAGGGTTGTTATAGAAAACTCTTACGAAAGCTGGACGCAACTTCTTTCTTTCTCTTTTAGAGTCCTCCACACAAATAGCGATAATTCGGTTTCCCTGACTCAAAAAATCAAGCACAACTGTCAAACCCCATCAAACCCGGTCTCCATTCAGCCACAACTCCATACTCAACCAAAAACTTCAAGTGAGTCCAAACTTTTGAGAAAAGTGGAACACAAAATCATAGACGGAGATATTAAGGGAACTGCCCAACTACTTTTCTCCAGTGACGTTATGTTGCGCCTGACAACCCTGATACCGTAACTGCCCTGCAATCCAAACATCCACTTCCAGCTGCAACACTTCGCCTTCCCGATCCGCCTGACCCAGCTGCGCCTCACCTAATTGCAACAAAAAAGGACGTGCTTGCAGCAGTGATGTCGTTCAAGAATGGGTTCGCCGGTGGTCTGGATGGTCTCTCTCCTCGTCAATACAGATGAGAGACCAACCTGGCTGCGCAAAAATAATTTAAGTGTTAATATAAGCAAAACGACATATATTCAGTTTATAAATCGGAATGCAAATAAGCAGTCGTTAACTGTAACGTTTGAAGATCAGACAGTGACAGAATCTTGTGAGGCAAAGTTTTTAGGTATACTCTTAGATGATAAATTCTCTTGGCACGAGCATATTAACCAATTATGCAGTAAAGTTAACTCATTTGCGTATGCCTTATGGAGGCTTACTAAAGTCAGCACCAAAGAATCGGCAATACAAGCTTATCATGGATATGTTTGCTCCCTGATAAGATATGGCATTCTCCTTTGGGGTAACTCTTGTCACGCTAAGCGAGAGCTGGTAGCACAAAAACAGTGCATCCGAGCTATATCAAATGTTGACATCCTGACGTCATGTAGACCCTTATTCCAGGAGTTGAATTTGTTAACAGTACCAAGCATGTATATCTACGAAGTTTGTCAATTTGTTAAAATGCATCCTGAATTGTATAAAACAAATAAAACTAATTGTAAATTTCTAACAATGTACCCAGATCGTCTCGTTTTTCCAGCAATAAAGACAAAACTGTATGGAAACAGCACCTACTGCATGTATATTTTTCGGTGGATGAATATTTCCAATATTATAAGAAGTAAAAACACCATACATTGAACAATCAAATGACATTATATAATTTTTTAGGTTAAAATAGTTTTATAAGGAATTATTTAGTATGCACTGACATTTGATTCATATTTTATAATCATAAATATGTTTAGATGTGAATTCTGTTATGGATTAAGGTATAATTGCATTATTAGTTATAGACGCTTTATTATATATTAGTGTCGTATTTTAAAATTCTTGTTTTGCATGCCAGTTGCTGGCAAAATGTGTGTGTCTGTATTTATTTGAAATGTACCATCTTTAATACCACATTTTACGCAAATAAAGATATTTGTATTTGAAAACAGTAATTCCTGACGGGAACAAAACGGGCGCGGTTCGCGCCTCTGAACTTAAATCTAGCTAATACCTAACGCACTAACCTTCGCATTGAGCCGATGCCGCCCAATTTCCAGCAAATGTGAGTTAGTGTATTGTGTAATGTGTATGAATGTGATTTGCTGGGGCGCCCTCATCCGCGGCGCGTCCGTAACACCAGCTCCGTCCAAAACCACAATATTCACCGCAATTAAGAACCAAAATATAACCAAACATTAACGAGGTGCCTCTCGGCAAACAAAACTACTCGTTTCCAACAAAATTATGCAAAGCGTACACCAAAACGTGTGATCAAATCGCCCTTGTCAAACTCTCAAGTCAGGTTACAAGTCTATTAAAATTAACCTCAAAATCATAGTGTCAAAAGTGACGGCTCGGGTGCGTTTTGTTCTATGCAAAGTAATGTCGGTTGGGACCGAACAATCACCCGCCTCGGAACAGCTCTAAGCTGGTCCGCTATACAAGAAGAAGACGCGATAGCGTTGCTACCGCTCGCTTGAGAACCGAATCCCCCACCATGAACTCAGCAAATCGAGGGGTCCCGTCCTTGCCGGGATACAAGTTAACAATTCGCCCCCGGCGCCAACGCAGTGGCGGTAGGTTGGAATTCTTAACCAACACGAGGTCTCCAACACTGGGGATTGGTTTTGTCAGTCCACTTGAGGCGCTGCTGCAAAATATGCAAATACTCTAATGACCATCTGGTCCAAAAATTCTGAGCCATTTGTTGCAGCATTTGATAGCGCGACAAACGATTGGAATTTACTTCCCTGAGGGGGTGCTCCGGCAGGGCTACAAGTGGCTGACCAATCAAGAAATGGCCTGGAGTCAACGTTTCCAGGTCATTTGGATCGGAGCTGAGCGGGCACAACGGACGGGAATTGAGGACTGCCTCAATTCTACAAAACAACGTCACCAGCTCTTCAAAAGTCAGAATAGTTTGACCTATGACTCTATACATATGAGTCTTAGCTTGCTTTACAAGAGCTTCAAAAATACCTTCCCAATGGGCATCCTGGAGGGTCAAACGTCCAGGTGACACCCCGACGGGAGAGGTATGTACCAATGTCAATTCTATTTTCAAACAAAAATTAAACAACATCTTGTAAATAACGGTCGGCACCTTTATAATTGGTTCCACAATCTGACCGGATCAGAGACGGGAGTCCCCTACGGGCTACAAACCTATCTAGGGCCGCAATAAAGGCCTCCGTCGAAAGATCAGCAACTAATTCAAGATGAGCGGCTTTGGTGGACAGACAGACGAAAACGCACAAATACGCTTGTACACTCTTCGCATTTCGGAGTTGCGACGTTTTAACCAAGAAAGGGCCGGCAAAATCCGTCCCTACCCTCTCACGGCCTAGCCGGGGTGACCCTGTCAGGGGGCAAATCACCCATCTGAGGCTGCATCGTGGCTGCTTTGAGCCTATAGCAAGGCAAGCACCGGAACATGATGCTCCGTACAACGCGTCTGCTGTTGAGTATCCAAAATTCTCGCTGCGGAATGCCCAGGAGCGCATTGCAGCTAGCATGAGAATTCTTAAGGTGGCGGTCATTCACCAACAATTCCACCAAGTGCCCTTTCTTTGGCAACAGTATGGTGTGGCGCGCCGAATAAGGCAAGTTAGCATTGCGAAGCCGTCCTCCAACCCGGAGTATTCCAGACTCGTCAATGAACGGGTTGAGACGCGCTATCGCTCGTCTAAGTTTGGGGCGCCCCTTCCACAGGGTTTCCAATACGTCTCCCAAGTGTTCCTCCTGCACAATCCGAATCCAGTGATGTAGGGCTGCTTTCCGCTCTTCAAAAGCGAGAGCACTGGTGTGTAGCCGATTGTCAGGGTGGCGACAATTGTGAATAAATCGCTTGACCCAGGCGGTCACTCCAACCAGCTTGTCGAGGGAACTATATCGCGCTAGCAACCAAGCAGGGTCCATCCCTGGAGCGGTCTCGACAAGTAGTCTATATACAATATAGTTTCATGTCTTCTCAATCATTTAAAATTAACATGCATAAATGTTAAATAAAAGAATGTTTTATTTGTACCCATTTATATGAAATATTAATTTCATAATATAAATCTCAATTAGCTTCGTTTGTCTATGGGATCAATGTATGCGTGAGCGCCTCTGGCGGTTGGTGGAGAGGGCGCGGCGCGGACGCGTCAGTGCATGCCCAAACGTCTTGGCGTAAGGCTGTACTCGCTTCTCATCTCAGCACGCCACCATCTTTTGATATACAACATGTGAACTAGTAAAAGCCGAAGTCATCCCGGATAGTAGACATGCAGTGACACAATAGACCATTTGGTACGTAAGCCTGCGTTGTCGAGAAGTGATGAGCGGTATTATTTGTGGAATACGTAATAGCATTTCTTAACCTGTCTTATTCTCAATTGTTACAGATATCTTTTTGAAACACGCATCATTCGATGTAATATTTAGAACGGACGTTACTTCGCTTAACTTTGATTCTCGCCAGGTGAGAAAGCATTTCTTTCATTGCGTAATTTTTTCGTTTTGCAATAATGATTCAGACCAGTTTGTCGTGTATTTGTCTTTCAGGGTTTTGTCGTGTGTCGATTGTTTGTTATTACTATCGAAAGTGAAACCAACATAACGAGCATATGGTACAGATTCTATCTGATTTCCGCTAACTGACAGTTTCAGTTTTTGGTTGCGTTTTACATTTCAGAGAGAATTGGAGAAGGTTGGTCTTTTCAATACTCAATTGCATTCCGTTCGCATTAAACCAGTGCAGCAATTTGAGGATGGTATTCTCGACAGTATATTGCAATTGAAGATAATCGCCCGCATGTACAACAGCACAGATATCGTCTGGGTACATGATGAATTCCACTTCCGAGCTTTGGAATGGCAGGTCATTCATCAGCAATGAAAAAATGGTATTCCCTACATTCGAGCCCAGGGGGACAGACCTGTCTCCGATCGAACCGAGCTCTGATCTGTCGCCTTCCACATCCACCACCTGGCAACGGTTAGCTAGAAAGGACTGAAAAACTTCCAAGGCCACACTTCGCACGCCATAGTATTAAGTTTCGCTGCTATCAACTTATGATCTACCAAGTCAAAAGCACGGGAGAGATCGAAGAAAACCGCTGCAACATATCTTTTCGATTCAAGGTTATTAAGGACGATTTGTACCAACTTGCGCGCTGCCCACACTGTAGATCGACCAATCCGGTAGGCATACTGCTGGCTACAAAGTGCATCGTTGGCGCTGAGAAATTTGTCAAGCCTATTACATAAACCCGTCTCAAAAATCTTGGAGATTGCCGGTACCAAAGAAATTGGACGGTAATTCTTTAAGGTTTTCTTGCAACCTCTCCCTTTATATACCGGTGTCACTCTGATCAAATTTAGCGATTCAGGATAGCAGCCATCAGACATGGAAGCATTAAATTGTTCACATATACTAGCAAGAAAGTTAAGCGGTAACCTCTGTAGAATCGATGTTGGGAAGCCATAGAAATCTTTCGTTCCCTTAGGTTTAATTTTCCTAACTATTTCGATCACCTCCTGAGGCATGAATGAAGACAAATAGTACCGGGATAGGAGTTCCTGGATGTCACGTTTCTGCTTAGTTAGCTTCATTAAGTCTACGTTGACGTCACCCATAATCAAAATGTTAGCACTTTCATTTACTATATAGACAGATCTAATTGTCGAACGAAGATGTCAAGGCTCTGAAGGCATCTTCGTTCGACAATTTGAACGGTACACACAAATTACAATTAAATTTAAATCTACAAGTTGGACGGCCGCTAACTCGGCATGCATCTCAATTGAGAAACTACACAGATCCACTATTGTTAAACTATGGTGAACATAAATACACACACCACCGAGCTGTCTAATAACACGGCAGAAACTTGAGGCTAACAGATAATTATTGATGCTAGTCACTAATAATTCATCTTGTTCTAACCAGTGCTCCGTAAGTAGCAAGATACCATACTTAGTGCTACCTTGGAGTAAAGATTCAATATTAGTGGTCTTATTCCTAAGACAGCGCACATTTTGTAATAATGTATGTAGTTCACATGCACTATTATTCATCCGTTCGTCACTGGCCGGCGGGCGCCGAGGTGTTGACGTCGACTGAGCCGCACTGGGCGGAGCGGCGGGTGCGAGCGACAAACCAGTCCGCGAACTTCACCCCGTGGGGCCACACAGCTGGCGAACTAAGTGGCTCGAATAGGGCTCAGGAATCCCAATTATAAAAGAGGCATGTCTATTAGATTGTATTTGCCTCTTCTCAACATAGTAGTCAGTGGATTGTTCTATTTTATTTAAGAAATTTAAAATATTCTCCTTTGTTGTATTTGGTTTGGATGTATTTAACAGTAGGTACCGTTTTAATAATTTCATCGGCTTGACCCGTCCCAACCATAATATTTTTTAGTTTTTTGTCTTTTTTGTAACTAACTCGCTTCCATGTTTTCTCCTCGTCCTCCCCTTCCTCATTGCTTGATTCATCATGTTGTTGTGGTGAACGAAGCTCGGTGAATTTGGTGCAGTCTCTTCCACAAGCGGAGCGCGGGTGGTTTTTGTGGCCACAACTGGCGTCGGCGTTTGTCGGATGTCATCGGGGACTGATGGGGAGTCATTGTCTGATTTCGGTCGCTCCGTGAGATGCAGTCCTTTCTCCTTGTCGCACTTGCGAGTTTGTTTATACTCGCGACTGCAGTTGTTTTCACTTGCCGCACAGATCGCTGCGATTCGGACGGCCGCGGCTGCGCGTGCGCAGGGACGGTTGCAGGCGCCATCGGCGCAGGCGCAGGCGCAGTCGACAGTGATTTTCGGGTAACCTTTGAATCGCTGTCATCTGGAATTCCACATAACTGGTAAACACAGTTCCCTTTTTTTTATAAGAAGGCTGCTTTGGTCGATTATTTTTGCTTCCTTGTTGACTACGGAACCCTAAAAACTTGGTCTTTTTGAGAAAGGGGTGCATTATCTTGCGTGTAGGCTGATCATCAAAAACTGAGAACATATTTTATTTCAGCGTTTTTGAAAATTCTACCCCTAATGGGGGTAAAGAGGGAGGTGACAGTTTCTATGAAGAGCTTCGGGATTCTTTGAGTAGGAGTGGTAATGTTTCGTGTATATGTACGTTTTTCCTTGCAAAGTAAGAAAACAAGTCTCAGCATTTATGGAAATTCATTTCCGAAATGGTTTAAACATGGACAGTGGAACAGTATAGGTTGATCATTACAAATCACTACGACAAACTTTTCACAATGTGTTCAAATGAAACTACAAAGTAAGAAAGCAAAGCATTTTTTAATATTCATCCCGTGCAGGTTAAGTTGAAGATGACAAAATTTTCATGTTATGAATAAGAGGAAAGTGGTTTTTTTTTGTAGAATATTCATTTAAAAGTGAGAAACAAAACTTAAGCCTCTATGGAAATTCATCTCCAAAATGAAATGGTTAGATTCTTTTCGTAAGTCTGCCCATATTCCGTGTTTCACTAAAATAAAAGTAAATTGGGAAGATGAAAGTTCATGTGAGGTGAGGAATATTTTCGTGTGCAAACTCTGCATTCATTTTTGGAAAGGTATTTTCCGTTGACCTAAAACTATGAATTTGGCAAGTAATGCCGTGTCATACTACAAAGTACTTAATAGGGAAAAACAGAAAACTATACATTTCTAATTAAATAAAAAATTGTCATTTAATAAAACAATTTAAACGGATTATATCGCGTATATTAATTATTTGAGCCTCCCTGACGTTTCGGTACCTTTACAGATACCGTTGTCAAAGATTGACTGAGAAAACACAATTTTTCTCTGTCTCTACATAAACATCACATGGGCCTCGAACGGTGTAATAGTACATTACATCAGAGGCCGGGAAAATGAGGATTTCCGGCCAAGTAGGTATATATACGCCGGATAGTGATACGAGGCCGGGAATCCGTTTTTACGACGAGGCATGTATAGTGCTTTTCTCAAACATACAATGAAATAAAAAAATATACTTCAAAGGACAACATTTTATTAATTGACAAATAGACAAACTAATACAAATAATTAAGCGAATTTCACGTGCAAACGTTAACGAAAAAAACTTATTCTAAAATTACAATACATTGTTTCTGAACGATACTATTGCAACAAATTCAAACGTACATTGTGTTAAGTACCCCATTTAACGTAAGTATTGACAAATTTAGTTAATTAGTTATTAAAAGTTATGTTTGACATGTTAGGGCAATTGCTTATTGATATCGTTATGGTTTTCCCAGGTACGCTAATGTTAGTTTGCTGAATTTCGGAAGATGAACATGGCTGTGATAGGACATTATGGCTGGTTGACTGTTCATTTGCCATGTCTTTTTGCTGAGGAGGCAATGATGGCAGGGGATTTGATACACCAGCCTGGGTCGTATCTTGAAGATAGTTGACAGATGACAGTGAGCCCGGCACGGAATCAATCTTACATTCAGCAGTACTTTGGCGCTCTATGAAAACTGGAGGGTCACGAGAACAACCTGGCTGAGGGTTGTCGTAAATTGATGGATGCAAATGAAGATTTTCATGAGATGTGGCTGTGGTGTTAGTCCTTGCTAATATAATATTTTTTGTTATATTTTTTGGAGTTTCTTGTTTGACTTCAATTGATTCGTCAATATAACCTTCTGCTACTCTATCCGACTTCCACCCTCCATGTCTTTTAACAGTCAAAAGATTGGCTCCGGAGTCAGCGAGGAGGGTGGCCGACGTCCGGCGAAAACAGTGGCCAGTATACTGGTCTGGGCTATCTAAGTTTAAAAATGTAGCAATATCTCTTGGCATATTTAAAATTTTGTGGCGGCCAATAACTTGTTTGGTACATTTACCCTTTTGGTAATTTAAAAACAGTCTTTCGGTTGCTGTATTCTTGGGTCGAAGGGCATAATATTTCATGAAAATGATCATGAATTCATCACGGATTACAAAAGATCTATCCTTTTTTATTTTTTGTGTCACATAACTTAAATATGATTATGTCACCTTGAAATTCAATGTCTTTTGTGGTGATGTTTGTTAACTCCATTGCTCGACAAGCACCATTTATGCCCAAGGTCAACGCAACCTGCAAATGATAAGTTGATTAATAAATAATTCTATGATAATGTAATTTTGTAGTGTATAATGTAAAAACATCAACATAAATGTATAAAGTTTGCCATGTGTTTTTTTTTAAATAATATCTTAGAAGTTAATCTATATATATAAAACTCAAAGGTGACTGACTGACTGACATAGTGATCTATCAACACACAGCCCAAACCACTGGACGGATCGGGCTGAAATTTGGCATGCAGGTAGATGTTATGACGTAGGCATCCGCTAAGAAAGGATTTTTCAAAACTCACCCCTTAAAGGGGTGAAATGGGGTTCCAAAGTTTGTATGGGGAAACAAGATTAGTTAGACTATTTTATTCGAAACTTCACAGGAGTATTTCTAACAATAAATGAGTAAACACGTGTCACAGGTTTTTTGAAAATTCAACCCCTAAAAGGGAGAAATCTGCAGGTGACAAAGTCTGAAAATCAGCATGGGTATTGTTTTTATAGTTTATCGGATCGCTGATTACGAAAACCACAACGATTTTAAAATCCAACGTAGCGGACGTGAGTTACCATCTCCCCTGTTGGGGTGAAATGGGGTTGAAATCTCTAAATACTAAACCGCTGGTTCGAGCGAGTTCAAATTTGGCACGTAGGTTCCTTATAAGGTGTAGGGGTGCACTAAGAAAGGATTTTTAAAACTCACCCCCTAAAGGGGTGAAATGGGGTTCCAAAGTTTGTATGGAGAAACAAGATTAATTAGACTATTTTATTCGAATCTTCACAGCAGTATTTCTAACGATAAATGAGTAAACACGTGTTTCAGGTTTTTTTTTTAATTCAACCCCTAAAAGGGAGAAATGTGGTGACAAAGTGAAAATCCATTGGTAATGCTTTTATGGTTTATCGGGTCGCTGATTACGTAAACCGCAACGATTTTAAAATCCAACGTGGCGGACGTGAATTAACATCTCCACTGTTGGGGTGAAATGGGGTTGAAATGTCTATATACTAAACCGCTGGTTCTAGAGAGTCCATATTTGGAACCTACGTGTCCTTATAAAGTCTAGGGGTGCAATAAAAGAAGCCTTTGTCAAAAGTCACCCCCCAAAGGGGTGAAATGGGGGTCGTAAGTTTGTATGGGGAAAAAAGAGTAGTTAGACTATTTTATTGAAAACTTCCAAGGAGTATTTCTAACGATAAATGAGTAAGCACGTGTTTCATGCTTTTTGAGATTTCAACCCCTAAAGGAGGAGAATATGGTGAAAAAGTCTGAAAATCAACAAGGGTAATGTTTCTATGGTTTATCGGGTCGCTGATTACCAAAACAACAGCGATTTAAAAAACAAACGTAGCGTAGTGGACGTAAAATACCGTCTCGCCTGTTGGGGTGCGATGGGGTTGAAATTACTAAATATGAGTATGGGTGTAATTTTTATGGTTTCTTGGGACGTTAATTACGAAAATGCCACCGATTTTTGAAATTTTATATTGTGGACATGAAAATTCTTGAAAGCATTTGCGCCAAATTGCAATTTAATCGGTCCAGTAGTTTTGCAGCAAATCGGTTGTAACAGACGGACTGACAGACAGCTACACGTGATCCTATAAGGGGGTTCTATTTTTGCTTTTGAGGTATGGATAGAGACCCGCGTTATCCTAAAAGATTAAAAAAATAGTATTTGTTGGCATCTCGATCGTCGTCAATCGGTACCTAGGCGGGCGGCGCGTTGGGACGGGAGGAGTAATGATCGGGTAACTTCCTTCATCCGTAATAAATACATTCAAGTTTTTCAATAATTATGTTAAGTCATTTCAGAATTCTGAATTACGTTTATCTGGCTCAGAATAATTCATTTTTAATTCATCAACGAAGAGAACCTCAATATCTTACAATAGAACAAGACGTAACTTAGAACATGGCTTAGAATCATTAAACCAATCTCGAATATCCCAAGTCGATAAGCGGAGGCTCGGGACATTATAAAAGCTTTATACAAATAAAATGCACACATAACCCGGTGTCTTAGCTTCACTTCGAGTTAGGAATTTTGAAGTGAACTTTATTTGAATACAGTAAAAGCTGAGATCGCTTGATTTGAGTGCTTGAGTTTTCGGTTTGATTTGTTAAAGTGGAGTTGTGATAACATAAAAAGTATTTCCCAGTAATATTAGAAAAACGAAAGTCTTGTGTATGTTTGTTACTTCTTCACGCTAAAACGGCTGGACGGATATGCATGAGGGAAATGCAGATTACAGATTATACCCTAACTTAACAAATAGCCTACTTTTAAACCTGAAAAAAGAGCATTGTTCCCGTAGGATGATGTATATTATATAGGCACGCGAGCGAAGCCGCGGGTTAATGCTAGTAAGTTATAATTTTTAAAGTTATTTTTAGTTCATAAATAGTTTAGCATAATTTAGTTTATAATTTAGATTTTAGTTTCTTACAATTCATTATTTTATGTTAATTTGTAAGTTGTTTAATATCATTTGTTATTTATTTTAATACTTTTTACCTACATAATTATAATTTTGATGATAAACTTACCTTTGCAGCCAGATATTGTTCATCAGGAGCGTGATTTAAAAATGTTTGGACGTTTACACTTGTAAATATTTTTGATTTTTTTGCAGTGTATCCATCTGATTGACGTTTAAAAGCCATGCATTCATTTTACCCATAGATATAGTATAGTATTTTACCATAACTTTTTATATTTATGTCATGTTTCAATTGCAATGTTGCTTGATCATTGAATACAATGACCACAAAGTTGACACCTTTTTTGTTGCACTTTGTTCTTGAAAATAGGCTAATAATACATTTTCCGAGAAGTTCACTGCCTTTTTTTCTAATTTCCAGCTCATGAAATTATCATAAGCGGTCATGTACCGTTCTTTGGATTTCGGCGGGAGCAAGTTACTCATGGCAAATTCCGCCTCCGCTCGTAATTCCGGCGGGGTACCGTCCAAAACCATTTCATCGCCAGTACTTTCGTCTCAAGAAATCATTTTCAGTACCTATTTTCAATGAAATCGAAATGTAATATTAAATTTTCTATTTTCCCACTAAAAAGTTTCGTTTTTAATTATCTATGACACACATGTAGTGTATCGTTCGAGGAGTAGTTATTAAGGATATTGTACACGAACTGAAACTAAAAAGAAGCAGTTAGGTATATTCTGGTGACTAAATTAATTTGTACTATCGTTAAAAAATATTGTTTTGGATTTCTGGTTATATATAATAATCCTCTCGAGTTATTGCGCCCAAAAAGCGATACTTCCGAGCCTATTAAGGAACGTAAAGACAATATTTCATTGCATGTTTGAGAAAAACAAATTAGTGCTGAAATTAGTTTATGTAGATTATTTGTTTAAAATTATATCATAATAATAAATAAGGCAATCTGGGAGTTTTCTTTGGCGGTTCTTTCTCCTCAGTAAGCCTTATAGTCGAAGAACTATTATATTAATCTGTGCTTTTACAACGGTATCTGTAAAGGTACCGAAACGTCAGGGAGGCTCAAATAATTAATATACCCGTTTAAATTGTTTTATTTAAATGTGTGACAGTCGCGGAAACCGAAGAAAATATTAAAAAATTGTTAAACTGAAACTTCACGTTGTTTCTTTAGAACACCACGTTTCACTAGTTACATTTTGTAATTGACAAGGAATTCATGTTTCTTACTACTAGTACATTCTTGAGAAAAATGTCGTTAGTTAGTTTGTACAAGTAACAGAGACATCTATGAGAAAATTAGAAATCTATAAAATTGTTAAGTAATTTACAGTCACATTGAATACACCCAACGCCATCTAGTACCTAACGAAATAATGCAAGACAGTAAAACCCGTACCACCGGAGCCATCTATGAGTTCATTGGTAAAGTGTACATATGTATAAGGTTATAATTAATAAATACAAACATATGGTTTAACAAAAATAGTCAGTATTTAAAGTACGTAAAACAGTTTTCCAACGATAATGTTAAGTTTGCCGCTTAGTACATTTTATCTTTTCGTTACCAATATGCAGTGTTTTCACGGTTCGTAGGGAACCCTCTGTACGAGAGTCCGATTCGCACTTGACCGGCTGTTTATTATTAACTGGCGCGGCGCACTCCGCGATTTACGTTTCCTACAAGTACATGCCAGTCGCCCCTGCCCTGGGCACAGATTAATATATCTTCGACCCTGGGGCATATTCAGTGGCTGCCACGCTCTGTCTTGGAACGCACGCGCGCGCTGCTCGCGCGGACACGCTCTCCCGATTTACGTCCCAAGTGAACGTGCCGCATTTGTCTTTTTATACGAGTGTTTAAATGAATAAAAAAGATAGCTAAAAAATATTGCATCGTAGCGGGATGCAGGAATTTGCTTGAATATACCACTATTAAATTTAACAGCCACCAATTTAAAGACCGCAAAACTGTTTTTAGAAGTTAACCATTTGTAATATCATTGTGAGTTATTAATTTATTATCGTCCTTTGTAAACAAAAACAGTATTTTTTTATCACTCCATCGCACCACCACCGCGCCGTACTATCGCTATTTTTCAATTTGTTACGTTGCATTATTCTTTTTTTCTACTCCAGTACTTTTTTCTGTCATTTATATAGTTACTAACTCTAATATAAAGACATAAATTATGAAAGTCTGTAAAAGTCTATACTCTACTGCTCAAAAACACACTGCTAACCGATGTTATAATGTCGCCAAAAAACCATCACTTAGTACCTCAGATTACATGATGAACAGCTGCATTCAAACAATTTGCAAATTAAAAAAAAAAACTTTTGTACTAAGGCATTGGTGCCAACTTAAAAAAGAAGTTTTATCTTCAGTGCATGGATGTTTAGTATAGTGAACGATACCTTTATGTATAAGTTAAATTTTTTTGACAGATGTTTAGTATGGTGATCGTATACCTTTATGTATAAGTTAATATTTTTTTGACAGATGGATGTCAATAAAAAAAAAGTTTATCAGAGACAATTTTTCTTTTTAATTTTGTTGATTCCGAGCGGGAACATTTAATTATTTTCTTTGTTGTTTATTTGCATTTTATTTATGAAATGTCGAGTCGTAGAAAAAGTATTGTATGCAACGTTGTATAAGTAGGTCAAAAAACGCTCGTGGCATCTTTCTTACGATGTTCGCTGCGCTCACATCGTAACCCATGCCACTCGCGTTTTTTGCCCCCTCTTATACAACGGTTGCATAAAATACTATTTTATACGTATTATTATAGTGTTTAAAAATAAAACAACAAGATTTTGTATTGCAGCAACGCCAATAAAATGAGGCCTGACGGTGGATTCAATTTGTGTAAATTTTGACATTTATTATTTTATAGTTAAATAAATAATGAAATAATATATGTATATAATGTATAAATAATATAATTTGCTCTCTATATTGAATGCAAGAAATAATGGACAATACATTATTAATTTATTTAATCGTTGAAAACCCTCGCTATAGCGTCGACCGACGCGGCAAGTGAGCCAATTCATTGTCACCGTTATTACACAGCTTCAACGTTCCGTTTGGCTTGCGCTGGAGACGACGACTTTAGAAGGGCCATAAATCATATTTTTTCGGCTAAAAAAGTGTTTTTTGTGAAGATCAAAGTAGTGTGCCTTCTGTACTTGTACTATTACCTATTCTGTGGTGTTAACTGAGAATACTGATTTAAACGTCGAGGAATTTCCTATCCTTAAGGAGATTAAACTTTTGACTATGATTTCGGTTCAATCGGAAAATAAATTGTCCCGTGTGTTATAACTTATAACAACGACGTGATCTAGAAATATATAAATCTACTACCCAAAAATGTATATTATATGCGCGCAGATTTATATTAGTTTGTATTATTTTAAGAAACAATAAAACGGATATTGAAGTTATTTCCTCTAGTGAACACTACACCACTCAATACCATCCGGATAGGTATTTAACTAAATGACACAAACCATAAATTAGGTGCTTTATCAGGCCGATATTGGTTGGTAAATTTTGTATTTAATAATATTACTTTAATAAATAATATAATACTTATTTTGCTTGATAATAATATCAGGTTATAGAATAAACCATACGATACCCAATCAAGACTATGTAATTATTCCCTAAGTATATGCCACCAAATATTTTACAAATCGTGCACAATAAAGAACCTAAAAACCTAGGAATCCGCAACCTTTTTAGGGTTCCGTAGTCAACAAGGAACCCTTATAGTTTCGCCATGTCCGTCTGTCTGTCTGTCTGTCTGTCTGTCTGTCTGTCTGTCTGTCCGTCCGCGGCTTAACTCCGTGATCATTAGTACTAGAAAGCTGAAATTTGGTATGAGTATGTGTATGTATAACGGCGAGAAAACGGTAAAATAAAAACTAAAAAATCGGCTACCTCCTGTACACCTGAAGTGGGGGTGTTTTTTTTTTTCGTTCCAACATTATACTCGACGCCACGTAGCTTGGCAATAGCGACCAATGACTCCTCCTACCATGAAACTCAATTTCTAATGACGACACTTTTGTTTGTTCCCCGTAACGACCATTTTTACTTTTATTGCTACACCGTGGTAGCGGGTCCGCTCCCTCCACGCCCAGACACCCTCTACCACGGTGTAGCAATAAAAGTAAAAATGGTCGTTACGGGGAACAAACAAAAGTGTCGTTATTAGAAATTGAGTTTCATGGTAGGAGGAGTCATTGGTCGCTATTGCCAAGCTACGTGGCGTCGAATATAGTGTGTGGGGTGTCGGTGAATAGGTCTTTTGAAAATAATATGGGTATCCGAACATTATTTTTGATAAAGTCAGCAGTTTTGTAAATATTCGCTCCGAAAATAAAAAAAATAGTGTCCCCCCCCTCTAACTTTCAACCAGGGGTTAAAAAATTATGAAAAAATTAACGAATATGAGGCCTTTACTTTCAATGAAAACTATATTGAATAAAATCGGTCGAGACGTTTTTGAGTTATCGTAAAAATTCATAATTTTCTTTAAAAGGATGTAAGTGCCGCGCGATGTCCTTACACTTCGAACGTTATACATATTGGTTATGAGCCATACTGTATTAAAACATTTCGCTCAATCTGGTGCGTATAATCGATAACTTCCAGAAGGTAATAAGTAATTACTGTTGTTACTTTGGCGTTTACGACCTTTTTATAGAGCTTGAAATCTTTCTCGTATTTTAAATGTTTCTCGTAATTTTCGTCTTTTGTGAAGGATGGGCAACTACGGAACCACTGAGCGTGGCCCGACATGCTCTTGGCCGGTTTTTAGGGTTCCGTAGTCAACTAGGAACCCTTATAGTTTCGCCATGTCCGTCTGTCCGTCCGTCCGTCCGTCCGCGGCTTAGCTCCGTGATCATTCGTACTAGAAAGCTGAAATTTGGTATGAGTATGTGTATGTACAACGCCGACAGAACAGTAAAATAAAAAAATAAAAACTTTTTTTTCGGGTACCTCTCGAACATCCTAAAGTGGGGGTGTTTTTTTTTTCTTTTCAACACCAGTGTGTGGGGTGTCGTTGAATAGGTCTTGTAAAAATAATAGGGGTCTCCTACATTTTTTTTTTATAAAGTCAGCAGTTTTCTAAATATTCGCTCCGAAAACAAAAAAAAAAATAGTGTCCCCCCTCTAACTTTTCAACCACGGGTCAAAAAAAATCGGAAAAATTCATGTAAATGAGGCCTTATAAGTACTTTCAACGAAAACTAGGTATATTGAACAAAATCGGTCGAGCCGTTTTTGAGTTATCGCCAAATTTCATATTTTTTCTTTTAAAGGACGTAAGTTGACTTCCAGAAGATACAATACAATACAATACAAGTACGCTTTATTGCACACCAAAAACATTTACACAAGAAATTACAAATAAACAAATTAAAAACGGTAGACAACAGGCGGTCTTATCGCTAAAGAGCGATCTCTTCCAGACAACCTTTGGTAGTGGGTAAGATAATAAGTGATTACAGTTTCTAGGGCGTTTACGACCTTTTTATAGAGCTTAAAATCTTTCTTAACTTAAAACTCGGGCTTAAAACAGCAGTTTATTGAAGGATGAGCAACCACGGAACCCTACACTGAGCGTGGCCCGACATGCTTTTGGCCGGGTTTTTTTCAAATAACATTACACTTGCTTGACACCTCGTGTATTCGTTTCGCATACTATACTAGTCGGGATTTTCGCTTGCATTCGTTTTTTTCGAACCTGTACCAAGTACAAGCCGGGCTAGCTCGGATGGATGACACAAAAGAACGGTTCATTATTAATGTTGGTGATGCTTCCTCATCATCTTCGGTATCATCTAAATTAGACAGCAATAGTGACAGTTCAAATTAAACTATGAATACAGAATTACTTAAACTCTTTTATTTAATAATAGTTTGCCCCAAAGTAAAAAAAAAAATAACTCTTTAACGTACTATGTTTTTAGAAATAACGTAACGTGTAGTTTACATACCTACCAGCGTTAGTGTTTGTGAGCAGTACAGAAAAAATACATTTAAAATATTGAATGTTTATTCATCTATATATATAAAAGAAGAAGTCCTGACTGACTCATCAACGCACAGCCGAAACTACTAATGTTAGAGAGTTGATTTTTGCACAGTAGGTTACTTTTATAACGTGGGCTAGGGATAAGAAGGGATTTTTGGAAATACATACTACCTCCCCTAAGAGGTTTAAATAGGGGTGCAAGGTTTGTATGGGGTACAAGTTTTTTTTAATCTAGGAACTTGAAACTTTGTGAAAAGGTATTAAAATAAAATGGAAGAAAACTACTTTCAGCGTTTTTGAAAATTCACCCCCTAAGGTGGTAAAAAAGGGGTTAAAAGTTTGTATGGAAATTAAGTATTTTTTTGAGCGCGGGACTTGAATTTTTGTGTAAAGGAATAGAATACAAGAAAAGTAATTTCAGCGTTTTTGAAAATTCTACCCCTAAGGGGGTTAAAAAGAGGATGAAAGGTTGTATGGGGTATAAGTTGTATTTTAAGTTAGGAATTAGAAACTTTGTAAAAAGGTATTTTATTAAAAGATACGTTTTTTTTTTTTAACATCGAATTTAGTAAAGTGATTCGTTCGTAGATGTACCTGATTTTATAGTGATACCGCGTAATTAGAGCTAATTAGCCGAAAGTGTGATTTCATACGCAATGTAAATTGTTAAATGAATAAATACTTATGACTTATGACTTATGAAAAAAAATAAAAAAAGGCCATAAGCGAGTCGGACTCGGGTACGAAGGGTTCGTTACTATGTATTTCGTAAACAACTGCAAAAAAAGCTCGCTAAGCAATTTCAACATTACTTATAGATCTGAAAATAATAAAGATGTAAAATTTTCAAGATAAAGGTTCCACGCGGACGAAGTCGCGGGCAACAGCTAGTACCTACATAATATCTGTGTATTCATTTCTTTTACGTATGTGACTTTTAATTATTTTTCTGCTTTGCCAAACCTTGATCAGAGTCTGACTACCAAAATTCAAAAGAATAAGCAAAAGTAATAATTAAAATGTAACAATTGATAAAATTTTGAGTACACCTGAATATGTCAACTTAGTTGACAGCCAAGGTTAGTTTACATTTCCGGATAGAGTAGGTATAAGTACATTACTCACCCGGAACAAAAGTTTGGCATGGTGCGTTCCATTGTGGATCTGAAAAAAATTACGAGTTAGTTCCGTTCAGAAAATGTAATTAATAGAAATGCTTAAACGTTTTAGAAGTAATTAAAAAACTAAGCCTATTGGATAAAACCGGCCAAGTGCGAGTGGAATTCGCGCACCGGGGACGTCGTGCTACCACACTAGATAGTCGTGACGTGTTTATCTATTAGAAGCGATTTCTTTAACGTCCCGAGTCCTCTCAGCGCGAGCACAACTCGTGCTCGACCGGGTATCCGTTATTTTTATTGAGACACGTTTCTTGTAGACATGAGAGCCCCTTGTTTTAATTAGTATGATAATACTTAAATATTATGTATATATATATATATATATATATATATATAAATATATATAAGTACGTCTATTTTTCATTTTACTAAACATTACAGATGATGATGTTTAGTAAAATTGATGATATATCTATTAGGGAATGCTATCGGTTAAGGAAAAAAAGCTGCTTTTAACCAAAACTGCGGTTTTTCCATGGAAAAAAGTTAACCGTTCCGTTTGCATTCTCTAATATCTATGCCTATAAGCCGGCGCTCAGCCATGCTGATAAACAAACGATATATTTATAATTAGAAAGAAATTGACTGTGAAATTGAATTTTACTTTCACAATCAATTTATTCTTACATAAAAATAATTTAATTTCAAAATTATATTACGTTATACTTAGTAAGTACCTACGTGAGACAATTGACCGTGACAGTAAATTTCAATAAAGTTAGGTACAAATACAAATTATAATTATTATAACTAGAAGATTCCCGCAGCTTCGTCCGCTTTACCCGCTTTTCTCTATCTGTACCAAAATCGGTTAAAATCTGTCCACCAGTTCTGGCGGGAATACCGTACACTTATTCCGACTGATAGATGACGCTGTAATTAATGCCCATAAGAAACAAAAGGATATGCCTAATGGCTTGATACCTTTTTGAAGTCCTTTAATATGTATGTCAGCAAAATCAGATATCCAAACTGCATGCAAAACTTGCACGTGAGTCTGACTTCGCAGAACGTGAGATTTCAGATTGGGATTCAGGTTTGGGTTGTGGCGATTCACATGGTCTCGCCATCATATAATCATATTGTAATATCTACACGAGGAAGCTACTAAATACATCCTATGAACGCGCACCAACTGAAATGTATTTACGAGGCTACTAACTACATCCTGGTCCCTACTCTTGCATCACCTCTCCTCACTACACTCTACTATTACAACGAAGCCCTAAGGAAACCCTTCAACAACTACCTAAGAATATCTTAATAGCAGGTCCTAGCCTTCCAGAACCTACAAATAACCAACCCTAAATTCTAAAGGATCTTTATAACAATTGAGCTGAACTTTTCTTAATAACTAATGGCCAAAATGTGATCAGTATAACCTTTGTGACTCATCTATTTGGGTAGGATCCTACGTTGTTGTAGTAACTCAAATTATTTTTAGAGATATTTAGCCGTGGTGTGCTGTTAAGTGCCTCAAAACCAATATAACTATGTATTTTTGTTTATTAAACTAAATGTGTAAACTGTTGCTTATTTATCCCAAGCTTCTATCCTACTGATACCTTGGTTCCTTATACTAATTAAATTTCTAACTTAACTTAATGTTATCTATCCTCAAAATATAAACTTAATATTTCCTATTTAGTCTAGCTTCAAAAATATCTACAAAGTTCCTATATCGTGATTCAGTATGGGCTATTCTACTCTTATTAAATATTATTTATATGAAATACAAAACACATCCAGTCTACAAGTAAGTTATAGATGTACTGAAGTACTCTATGTAGCTATAAAAATCAATATATGAATCAAACCCAAATCTTATTAGAATTCTGAGATGAAAGATAATTTAGTTCTTGAAATTGCACGTCTTGTTCCAAAATGTGTAGTAGACAAGTACTTATGTACAATATGAAACTACACTTCATAACTAATCTATAAATAGATTGAAGTTACTGAAAATATAAGGTTATAAAAATATAATTTAGTTCTTGAAATTGCACGTCTTGTTCCAAAATGTGTAGTAGACAAGTACTTATGTACAATATGAAACTACACTTCATAACTAATCTATAAATAGATTGAAGTTACTGAAAATATAAGGTTTTATTACAAATTTAATGAATTTTAAGTTTTCATGTTCGACAAAATCCAATAATTTTGTTATTATAATTTAATCTGGATAGATGGTATACATACTTATAATAAGTTATAATAGGACATTTCAAAATGGATTCTAGATCTATACAATAGGTAATAAGTCTGTGAATAGATTTCTGGGTTTTATTGAATTCCTTAATCGACCCCACACATATATTAAATTTTCAGTGTGTTATGCTAGTATTATTATCATCTCATTCATCCAAAAGTAGATGGTTTTGTTATGAAAATATCGGCTACCAGACATGCCTGGTGGCATGGACAATCGTGTAAGAACATGGTTACTTCATGTACCTATATATTGAGGGAAAATCGTTCCTCGGAAGAATAAAAATAAAACAATCATCTAGTATATCTGTTTGGTGTGTTATTTTAAATATCACCAAAACCCATGTTCTCTGAATGCCGTATGATTGCCAACTATAATCTTTTATTGGCCTACAGGGCCCTTTTAGAGATACGATCTCTTCTGGATCTACTCAGAATCTATGAAACTTTACTATCTATATTTGTTATTAAACAACACGATTTTTCTTCACTCGTGGACTCAATGAATTGTCACTTCATTCATTATAAACAATAGATTTGTATAACTTGGGTTTTCGTTTAACCATACTCAAAAATGTCATTCATCCTTGAAACATAATAACTCATTTAAGAGGCCTAAAATAATAAATTTATAAAAAAAAACATTCTATGTAAGTGGTAAAACAATTTAAAAACCTAAAACCTACACTAACCTAACTCTAGCCAAGGTCTGTCATTCGCGGAAATGATCCCAAGATGCTGGCGGCGTTTCCCCGCTGCACAGCAATACTGAGCCTTTGTCCGAGAAACGCGCCAGCTCTGGGATCACAGGTAGTTCGTATTAGTTTTTTTTTTATGGAATCAAACAAACTGTGAGCGGCTGGGCCCCATGGGCCTAGAGTCTCTACCGCAAACGGCACGAAAATAAAGTTGTCACCTAAACACATATATTTTCGGCGTTTAGCCGCCTCAGTGTTTGTGGCCGCCCCACCTGGATTTTGGCACGTTGTTGCAACTCATTTTTGTCTATTTGAAGTCTCTTTCAACTCGCGAACTTGACTCATTCTGATAAGGGAAATTCCTTTCAACCCTTGTGATATAATTAATTAAGATCTGAAATCTGAGGTGTATAAACAAGAACAAACAACTTTCACTATTGTTGCTTTATATGTCCTTGGCCATTCTTAGCCGGTTACACTCCAGACACCAGATTCAGCAATAGGAATGATTTGTTTTCCATTTCTTGACATACTACACAACATACAACAATCTACAATAGAATTTCCTTATCAAAAATTATAACAAAATTTAAAATTCTTTTCTGTTCATTGGAAGGGCGAATGTCATTTGCCATCTGATACGACTTTTATCTTTAGTGTTGCCATCTCAACAATACAGCGATCTATTAATGTACATTACTTTACCAAATTTTAAATCATAATCGATAAAAAAATTAACTAATTGTTTCTACAAATATCGATGTTAAATTAAAGGTTCTAAATATCTGATTGGTCTAAATAACAGGTTTCTCTATTGCCATTCTTCATAAACTGTTACAAGATTTTGTTTTTCACTACTGACATCCCGAGTCATAGAAACTAGCAAAACAATAAGTCAGCTGTTTGTATTTATTATACCGGACGAGATAAAAATAATTTGAATAGATGTTATGTTAGTTAATGATGAATGGCCGATTGCTCGGAGGATAAAGAACCCCGTCCTAATATTCCTATTAAAGTGTACCTTTCACTAACCCTGTTTCCCCTAGCTAGTACAAAAAAACTAGAGGCCTAAACCTCATATTTACATTTAAACGTGTATGGGACCTAGTTAAACTAAACTGTAAATTCGGGTGATTAGCCCGATGTTGTGGCTAGAATCGGTGTAAGTGATTCCCCCCGCGTGGATAAAACACCAAGGAAACGCGGAGTAACTCGCCCTAATATGTGTAGATAATGCAAATATATAAATATATAAGTATGTTCAGTCCCAACCGGCCTTACCTTGCATAAAACTGAACGCACCCGAGCTGTCACTTTGACACTATGATTTTAGAGGTCATTTTATTAATAGAACATAGACTTGACGTTGAGGGCTTCCGGTTCGTGTCCCAAGATGGCCGCATGCGTTTAAGTTTAGTTGTTCATTATTTATTCATTTTAGTTGTTCAATGTGTAGTATTGATAGCGTATTGTGCAGTGATCTAACGTATGAGTGAATAGCTAATGAAGAATTCAACTTGAAGCGTTCATAGCCCTTCCTGGGTCAAGGCCCGATAGTCCGCGTGGTTTTTTGTAAATCGCTATCACTTTACAAAAAGCAAAACCTCACCGAACAACGGCATGCTCTACGAGCAAACTTGAAATTGGCGAAATCATCATTAACCTGATGGAAGCCATATTTTAAAATTAGAATTAGAATAGACTTGACGTTTTTGAATGGCGCTTTGAGAGACACGTGTTTGGTGTCCGCCTTTTTGCCTATATTTTGTTGGAAACGAGTAGTTTGTTTGCGTAAGGCACCTCGTTAATATTTGGTTATATTTTGGTTCTTAATTGCTGTGAAAATTGTGGTTTTGGACGGAGCTGGGGTACGGACGCTCCGCGGAACTGGGCGCGCCAGCAATCACATTCATACACAATACACAATGTCTGTCCGCCCGATGTCTGTCCCCGTCAGGATTTACCGTTTTGCTAGGTAAACAGCTATGGGCCCCTGTTTGCCCGTAGACCTGGGCGGAGAACACAACATTGTTGGTAGCATAGAGCGTGGTTTGTTTTGATTTGATCCACTTGTGATAAATTTTGGGTAAAATTTTTGCATAAAAAAACACATGTTTTGGGGTTAAAATTTTGACAGAAAATTGTTTAAAATTACATGTTTTTGATGAGAATAAGATCAATTTGTTTATTATTAACAACACGATAGTTGTTTCTTGTAGATAATACTAGTTTAGTGCTCAAATTTAGGAAAGTTTCAACTTGTTATAAATTTGGGGTTCGGTAAACTTTTCTTTGTATGCTAAGAGAGTAAAATTATTAGAATAAACTCAACTCTTTATAGTTTTATAGTGTTTTTGGAGTTAAAACAAGTATCATATTTTGTTGATATTGCATGTCAAGTTGAAACATTGAATTATTTGGAACTATTATTGGAGCAACTATATTTAGATATTGACCTTTGAACCTTTGAGATTGAATGTTATAATTTGTTGGCATTTTTATAATTGGTAAACCGCCAGTGTGACTATATTGAATTAATATTGATCCCACCAAAAACATTTCATGTAAAATTGACGGCCGTATGGGCCGGACAGTCCGCTAGACTTTTTACGGTACTCTATGAATCTGCCAAGCCATACTTTTGAAACAAAGGTGTAGGGTTAGTAAACTCCGGGTTTAGGGGCTTGGCTTTTCGTTATGAGAATGTGAGTCTTGGCCGTCAATTTTACATGAAATGTTTTTGGTGGGATCTCATTTCTTTTTGTAAGGTGCCCTAGTTTTTTAATTTTTTTGGGCTGTAGGGTTTCTTGTCAACTGAAGTAGACAATTGTGTATTTAAGAAATACTTAAGTTTAGCCCCATATATATACACTTTTATCCCCTATAATGGGAAACCCATACAAACTTCCATCCCCTTATTTAAAGGGTGGGGGGTGATTTTTTAAAAGTCCTACGATATGTATTTGATTTATATCAATGAGTCCCTATAGGTTAAAAGTTTCAGACCTCTAGTATCAAAATTTGCGGAAGTTTCATACAAACTTCCATCCCCTAGTTAAGAGGTTGGGGGGTAAAAGTGCCAAGTTTTAGAATTATTTTGTTGTTTGTGTACTAATACTAGCTTACATACCAAATTTCAGCTTTCTAGGTCATCGGGAAGTACCCCAGAGGTTTTGATACGTCAGTGAGTGAGTGGCAAAATCGGCGTATTTTAGGTACTTATAAAACCTAAAGTATAAATAATAATAATAAAGCTTTTTATTTCCATGACTTGAACAGTAATTACAGTAAATAAATAAAACGTTAAACACATGTTCATATAACACCACCTGATGACGTTTGACGTGACGCAAGTACATAACATGATATGCCTAGCGGATCCCAAACTAGGCTGAGCCTGTATCTTGGGGTCCAGGAGTGCTATTTGGGAAACAGTTAAGTTTAGTGACGAAGACAACCATAAATTAAACTAGGTATTATTATATGTATAGTGCACGATAAGTAAAAGTTCCCATAGCTTGAATTAATTTGAATTAAACATATATATAAAAAAAAAAACCGTAACCGTAAATTAGCACTGATAAATTTCCACGTGCAACCGTGTCCGCGGCACTGAAGACATTCCAAAATACTCCTCAAATACGACAACGGGGAGCGCACACATGCAACCCTTGCGGTGTACCTATTTTTGCTCAAAAATGTATTACGGGTACTGATGTATTGATGGGCCAGTCACCAACAAAATTACCAGCCATCGTAGTTTTTTTTTAAATTTGTACCGTTTGAATCCGAAATTTTATTTATCATGTGTACTTATCATGTGACTAGTCGGAAGTTTAATACGATCTGTTAGTGGTTGAAAATCCATGATTGAAAATCGAACGCCATTGGGGTTGTAACTGAGTGCCAGTTTACCTTACACTAAGTAGAATGATTGAAAGAAAACAGATTTTAAAATGACACCAACAGGTCAACAGCGCGTGCCATAATATACCTTCAGAAAGGAACTATACGAGCATGTACTAACGTAATGTACTCGCCAACTGCAACGAAATATTCAATTACCTTACCATAGATAATTAATTAATGTTGGTCACAAAGTTACAAGACAAAGCCAGTAGAACAAGCAAAGAGAAATCTACTCTGCTTGCTTAATAGATATAGGGGTTATTTTACTTTAGACATACTATGATTTGGGAAATGTAGAATACCAAATCTAAAACTACAATCGAAGTAAATGAGGATATAGTTACTTACTAAAATCAGGTACTTTGCTTAAAGTTAACCCAGGCCAAGGCGCAAGTTTTGCATCCTACGAGTTCAAAGCTTTCGAAGTGATAAAAGAGACCAATTAACCAATTGCAGTACGCAAATTATTAAATTGAGCACTAATAGACGACCATCTAGAACTCTTTGACGAAAGGGGTTGGGATATACAAACTCATAAACTTCAATGTAGTCATAATAACTCAACTGAGAGCAAGTCACCTTCGGATTTTCGAGTTTATAAATTGTGACTTTTTCTGTAAAATAAAGTGGTAATTGTATTCCAATTTAGCCCATCTGCTTGGCAGACATTTTGATCTTAAGACAAGATTATACTGATCAGATATCGTGTAGATGTTTGGATTTTAAGGCAGCATAATCAGAAAGGTACTGCATCCATGTCAAAGTTCAAATTCAAATTCTTCAAATTCAAATTCAAATTCTTTATTGCATGTCACATTACAAATATAGTTGGAATTAAAAATGAATAGGTCTACATGTGACGCCCTGCAAAGGGCACAGCAATGTCAGAGGGCTAGAAGTAGTTAATTTTATTATTAAGTTCGCAATTATCATTGACGTATAATTACATGGACACACAATCAGACGGAAAAAATGGCACCCTCCCAACAGTCCCAACTTATGCAAAATCACAAATCGCATTACTTGGGCGATCAGTCTCGTTTCGACCATGACACGTGACGGTTCTCAAAAGTGACTTAATTTTCAGTAAAAAATTACAGAAATAACAACTATAAAATAAAGGAACAGGACGGAATATTCTTTTTTCTTAAGTTCTATTGATTAATTAACGAATCCTATGTAAAATCATAGCAATTTTTGTATTAGAATTATTAACTTTGTCCCTACAAAATGCACCTCATCACAGAACAAAAATCGAAGGAGTCGCTATAGTTTAATATTTTATTAATAAATTAAGGAGTGCCATAAATAATTATCCTATTTCTTTATTCAAGATTCCCATTCTCAAAAATGGAGATCACATTTAACAAGAGACAAACGCGAAGAATAATTGAAGCCAAATAATTCGTCTCTCGTGTGTTCGGCATAATCATGTTTTTTTTTATGTTAATCAACAGAAGCGTATAATGGTGACATTCATACATTACTAAAAAATTGCTCTGTTGTTATTGTTTTATTTTGTCACAGAGTCTAGACACTGTCAGTTTAAACCTTTGAACGCCAAGAACACATAAAGGCGACGGCGACGTGTGCTGCCGTGCATACCACGCCACCGACAAATAAGATCAAACTTTAAAGGGTCAATAATGTCAATATTTTGCACTTGTCTTACTCTCATTTCACATACTGGAACAAGGAGAAATAATGTCATTATTACTGATCCCTTCTATCGGATACTTTTTATGCAGTTGTTAAATAAAAACGTAACTAAATTTGTTATTAACAATTTACAATAAGAACGTAACTTAATTGGTTATTAACAATTTACGAGTTTATTTAGTTCAAACAAAAAATATATTTTAATACCTAAATAAAATAATAGTGAAAATATTTTTAGTAAGTATGTAAAAATATTAAAATCTGATCCATTCGTGCCATGTTCCAAGTTTGACAAGAGACTTCAGTCAGAATACGCTAAAAAAGTTAATTTACACGTAAAATATTTGTGGTAATAAGTAATTAAGTCAATTTGACACTTAAACGTTTAAACAAAGAGTTCTTTTGTACGAAGTCAATATGTTGCTGCAAATTATAAATAAGCGTTATTGGCATCTACTTGAACATGACAACGGTGCCACTTTATTTGACACTTTTGTTCGGGTCTGTGGCTCTATAATAAATAATACCTCAATGGCAATTATGATCAAAATTATCCTCAATCATGTTTGTCTTCTTCTTAATCGTACGCTTTTGTTAGTATTACCGATCATAACTAATTTGAATAAAGGAGAAAAATTAAATATATAGATATAATCCTGATAAAGGAAACATGAAGTAGCGCTTGTAAGTGTCGAGGCCCATTTAAAGTAGTGCTGTACTCGATAAAGATAAGTATGTATATCAGCTAAAACCACGAGTGTACCAAAATTGCGGGACGTTTTCGATGCATTTGCATTTCTCGCTAATCAGCAAAAAAAAAATGAGTTGTTTAAATGACGCAGTATTGGTTCCCGGAAGTACTTGTAATGCAAATATTCGTCCTCCTCTTGCGTCGACTGCCTCATTGAAATCAAGTGAAATGAAACTAAATGAAGTGACTGAATGAAATGAAAAAAAAAATAAGGGTCCAGCGTGACGGGATCCTGCCACTAGAGAAGACCGAGAGGTCACTTGCCTTCAACTTCTCTAGTGACTAAGTATCAGTTTTCTAGGTTATCACTGTATTTCCTGGTAATGTGACCAAAGTACTCTAGAACTCTGCGAAGACTGGCTGTGGAAAGTCTGCTTCGGACCTTGAGTTGAGCTTAGATTGATGCGTTAGTGGTGCGCGCTGTCCATGGCGGGTATGCGCAGCGTATTTCTCCAGCATCACATTTCGAATGAATCAATTCTAAGAGGCGATGAATGCCAATATGATTTGGTTGTTAATCGCTGTCATGATGTTGTAATTTTTTTATTGTTAATCTAAGTTTGGTGACGCATTGGTTTTTACTGTAATGTCATGTAAATGTTTTGTATAAATAAATAACTGAATACCTAAAATCGAAGGGACGACCACGGTCGGCTTTCTTCAATATAGTCCATGTCGGTGAGCCGTGTGAAAATATGGAGGACGCCAGAATTCGGATCGGGGTGATCTTGGTGTTGGTGGAGATGTTCCTGTCCGTCCATATATTATCGGGCTGCGTTATTGCGCCTTTGGCTGTTCCGATCCTTTTTGAGCATTTCTGTCTCGCTCTGTGAGAGTGGTATCGTCGGCGTCTCGCAGGCTTGAGCCCTTATGCCGTCGTCCCAGCCGTCACATGTCCTTGCAATGTGTTCGGCGTACAATATATTGAACGGGATGGGTGTAAGAATGCAGCGTGAAGGCTTCACTTTACCATAGTTATGATGTGATTGGCTTTATACTCTGGATAGGCCTCAGGGGCATTTTAACGAGTCTAATGTCTCGATGAATTCTGATTCCGAGGGTTTCTTTTCCAAAGAGGAGACCACGGCTGAGAAGAAAACCGAAGGAGGCTCAACAGCCAGTTTTCTTTTGTAAACTATACAGAGACGCAAATGGGCTCCAATATAACTGTAAGGTATAATTGAGGTGTCGGAAGATATATTAATTTTAAAATATCTTGTTTATTTTCAAATATACTTAATAGATGATGCGCTTTGCTCAGTAGATGAATTTCTGCATCAGGATCATTAACTCTGTATAAATGTGAATACTGAATTATTATGTAATTATATCAGAGGTAATACATTTATAATATAGTCCAACAGAGGATTTGACAACCCGCGCCATATTGCGGATTATTTGTAGTGATGATTTATCTGGCTGGCAATGGCGAATTTTTGGTAACTGACTGACTCTCAGTCGCTGATGTAAACGGGGAGGAAATAGGACTGAATATTTCGTAAATTTCATAAAGCCGGAACTATGCGCGGTAATGATAGTCAGGTTTTTTTTGTACAATAGGATTCAGTATTTATTTTATAAGTGACGAAGGATTGAGAGGCGCTCCTGTAAGCAATGTTTTAACTTGGTGAATCATATTTAGCTATTGACGTTTAATAGTGCAAACATGTGACGTATGCACATTGTTGCCGCATGAAGGCTGTTTGTGGCGCCACTATCTCTGGGCCAGACCCACACTTGTTGGGCTGTAGTTGTGGTGATAATTATGTGTACTATGGAATGTAAATGGTTTGACTTGTAACTGACAACGATCAATGAAACTAATACAACTATGCTATTGCAATGATAATGTGAAGTTCGTGCTTAATCTTAATAGTCCCTTGATAAAGGTTAAGCCCACATGCATAATATAGGTGCGAGTCCTTCAAGATTATAAAATGCTGATTATGATATTTTGCTATAGAAAGTAAGCGCAAAGAAAAACAGGTTGTGTAACTGTGCCCCTGAAATTGGTTGCGTACAATGTACCATGAATTAAGACTAAGTCATTTGGATTCTGATTCCGGCCCTGCATTGCGAGTATGTGTCAGATAGTACTCAAGGCTATTACATAGGGTATGATGTGCCTTTCAAATGAGGACTCTAAATAGTTTTAGAGAGATGTAATGGATCATCGTGTGCAGGATAATTATAATAAATCAATATATTGGCCTGTGGACGACTACTTTACATTACGAACGCAGGAACGCAAAACTGTCTAATAGGTATCGGTTTTATTAGTGACTGGATTATAAGTGTGATGAGGGACTGACTTGCGTAACACATGTTTTTACCTAGCTCAGAAGTCAGGGTCTCGGGGCCGTCTAGTTGTTGTATCCATCTAGTCCGAAGTCATGTTATCGTATGTTTATTTCTGGTGTTGGTGTTGTGGATATCAGATTCTTTAGTTAATGGATATACGTTTTTAAAATACCTTGGGACGCTACAGTTAGTGTTTACTGTTTATTGAAAAAAAAGTTATATTTAAGAATCACGGGCATTCAAGTTGTATATGGAGCGAGAGGGTTTTTTTGGGAGCACTGATATTTTTGAATGTCGGCCGTTTTGCCCCAAACCGATGCACCGTGACATATGACACTGTGAAGGTGGCTGTTATGGACAAGGAGTGGGCGAGCTGTGTCAGCATCGGCATTGGCCATTGTCTGATTTTCCCTGGCGCCATGCAGCGCTGTGCTTAATTTGCTTGCTTGCGCTGTGACATGAGGCATTAAATAACAATAATGATAAATAATAATGATGATCGTTGCAGAACGATTGATGACTGACCCGCGGGTGGCATCACTTTTACGGTAAGTATTGAAAAAAAGGATCAGGCGGAAGCCCTCGGGAGGCAAGCTGTAGCAAACACGGTGACAAGTCAAACTCGGAGGATGCCCTCGGGTGGCAGAATTATGAGGAATGTGTGTCGAGTCTACGGTGACCGAGCACTTCGAGAAACAGAAGTAATTACGAGGAATGTGTGTCGAGTCTACGGTGACCGAGCACTTCGAGAAACAGAAGTAATTATGAGGAATGTGTGTCGAGTCTACGGTGACCGAGCACTTCGAGAAACAGAAGCAATTATGAGGAATGTGTGTCGAGTTTACGGTGAGCGAGCGCTTCGAGAAGTCTACGGTGACACCAGCTCTTCGAGAAACAGAATCAATTACGACGATTGTGTGTTGAATCTGCAGCGGCGACACGAGTACTTACACAAACACAATAGTGATAATAAATATATATAGTCTACGGTGACATGAACTCTTTTCTTCCAGAAAAGATAAATAAGTATCGGGTTTTGATTAGTAGTTTTATTGCAGTTATCAATGTCTAAATTGAAAAAAAAAAAAAACAATTCGCTTTAGAGTTACTCTACTATCGTTTAAAGTCTAATTTGTATACACATAATGTACTTGTTTAGTTGTATATTAACAGATCATGTAAATATGCTTAAATGCAGCTTCTTTTGTATGAGGCCATACCTACTCTTAAGAATGGCCGAGCTTCTATCGGAATAGGGACATTCCTGAAACAGAATGGCCGTCTGTTAGCGATTTGGCATTTTGGTCTTTATATAATTGTGGGTATATCAAAAAAAAAAAAAAACGATATCAGGCGGGTATTCTGCGAGAAGGACGATGGCGACGAATTTTGTAACGGGCGGAGCTCGCAGATAACAAATGTATTTAAGGCGACTCCGTACGTGGAATGGTGATTTTTAAAGTCCTAAGGCTCGTAATCTAGCCAACGGAAAAATCAGAAAAAAATATATGTTATTTTTGACTATTTCTTCTAAAAAATTATAGTTGGATTTTTTTTTTAAAGCAATAATTACTATGGAAAAAATAATGTTGAAATAGGGTCGTTTTCAATTTTCAATTCCCTAAGGCTTCTAAACTACAAGTGATATTTACACGGCTCTTTCGCAAGAACATTGACAATTCATTGATCTTTAATCGTATTGTTCAAAAGTTGGTAAAATGGAAATTCGGTCTAATAAAGCATCAAAAAAACTGAATTTCCGCGAGCGCGGCCGTGCCCGGGCTGCAAGCTCAGTGTAAATCTAACCGTCGAAGGGGAAGGCTGTGTCACTTGCTCTCGCGATCCATCTAGTTACGGAAAATTGTTTTAGTACCGGATCCCGCGGAGGTTCGATCTGTCTTCGTGCGTTTGAAGTGTATTTTAAGAGAGTGTAGTTCGTTTTTTCACACGACTACGCTATGTGACATAACAAAAAGCACTCATTTTCATGTAGAATTAAATTCAACTGTTTTTTTCGTATTTAGGTATCTATTAATTTTAAGTACTTATAAAAAAAATTGTCATTGCTTAGCATTCCCGAACACATTTGAATACTTAGATATTCTCAGTCATGGGCCCACACCAGACAGGATTCCCAGAAAATAACACTTTTGAAGTTTCTCTGTGTAATATTAGAGTACCTTAGGTATATCGGTTAGTAAAAAAAATCTGATAATACAGATATTTAAGTATGATAACGTCTAATGATCTTTATGAATTCAACCCTAAGAGATATGAATATCGTAATGCAGAACAAGTATTGTTCGTTTGAATACCATTGTAATATTCAGTAAAACGCTAATTTACGAATACGAATATTTATTGTAAGTATTCACATTCGTTGCGTCACTAGTACATGGCATATGATATAAAAATACATTATCAAAAATTACAATAATTTTCTAGTCCAAGAAGGCAAGTGACAATTTTGGCATGAGGGCTTATTTATGTACATATAGTCAGAATACATATTTGCATCAATAAATTTCCCACTTCATATTTAAATCTAAATGAGCGTTAGTAATTATTGATATATCCGCCGGGCCTAGCTAGACATACCTAGCCTGGCCATAAGTTCTGTTCCAATTGTTTACCGTTTATAAAATAAAAACCTGATTTTTATTATATATCGTTTAAAATCCATATATTAATGATCGGATTACAGTTGAATTAATGAAAAAATATATAACTTTATTTAGATTCATCGTAATGTCCGGACTTGATTTTTGCCAGAGGGCAATGAAACGATCTTGGATCAAATTAATCGATCGCGGAAGGAACGCCAAAACCCAAATAGCTTACGTAACCCAGACAACCGCGAAACTAAAGTAGGGCTGACACGTTTGCCGCATGTCAACCGATCTGCAGATCAAGAAATCTACACCCACCCAATAAAATTCGGCGTCACGGTAGATCACGATGGAGATGGTGGGGCTACCTGGATGTATTACAAAAGGGTTGGACATTGCTGATCTAAATAAAGACGAGTGGAAAAAAGATAGAGGCCTTTACCCGACAAAGGGACGGCACAGGCTTATATGCATAATAATCTGAAGAAAAAAAACTTTTGAGTCATGTATAAGTACATTCAGTTATCGAAAGCTTGTTATTTTATTAAATCTTTTATCTATCCAAATATCATAAACCCTCCATGATGCGTTCAAGAACGGCACATTATGACCACCATAAAAATAGACTGTTTTTTAGCACAAATTTCTTATTTCGATAGTATTATTTATTCAAATTTCGAACATCTCTGAAAAACAAAGATATTTGATTTGACCTCTATTTTAATATCAATCGAGATGACGTTTAGTTCGAAATGAATTGTCAATTTTCAATCAAATTTGACAAATGTCACACGTAAGTAAGATATCGAACGATATGATAGTTAGGGCCGACTCTAGTTTGTCTCTGAATTAAAATAAAAACAATGACAGCTGCCAGAAAACTTCATTACCGCCATTACCGGGTAATATTTGTTATAATGTGCGACTTCTGAATGCATCATGGAGGCTTATGATATGTGGCTAGATAAAGTAGTATATGTAACTGTACATAATCAGGCATTAAAACACTCGTGTGATGTTATTATGAAACTTGCCTTCGGCTCGTTTCATAAACCCACACTCGTGTTTAATAGCCTTCATTATTGTTGTCGCCATGAAACGGCAACACTGGCTGACGTCACATCCGAGCTGGTGCGCTAGTGGGGACCCTGCAGCGAAGGCATGGAGGGAGGAACGCGCCCGACAGCCATCACTTTTGTACTGGACTTCGAGCGAGAATGTAGACTATGAATTGATTAATAGATAGATATATATTAACTACTTGTATACTACTTGTACAATATAATACCTTGAGTTGATTATAATGTTGTTCATCCATATCGGCCTTTCATTACTAAAATCAGAAGTGTCCGAACCGCCCAATGGCCAAAAGAATACACAGCGTTCTTAAAAGTAGAAACAAAATAGATGAGAAACAGAATAAATGTTGACATAGGTAAATAAAATTCGAGCTCGGAGTCAAGTGCGTCTTCCAGAAGCAGGTCGTCATCATCCAGCACGGGCAGTGGTTCTAGCAGCCGCAGAGGAAGGCATCGGTGGAAGCGTAAACGAGTTGGTAACCGCTCGTTGACAGTGAGTCAAAATGTTTTATCGTCCTCCTCGCGCAACACGTGAGCTGATGACATATACACTTGGGTAAACGTTGTTAATGCTAATGCCCGAGCATTTGGATGATCGGATAAAATAGTAAAATATCAATCGTTACGCCGGCAAGACACAATTAATAAAATTAAAAAAAAAAGTATGTTAGCATATAAAGGAAAAGACATTATATAGCGGTTATCGTAGGGTATTTGGTAATAAACATAATTTGTGCAGAAACTGGTGCAGGTAGTTTTCGCTTGTAATGAATTACCTTAATTTTTACAAAGTAAAATCATTCGACATTGAAATAGAAGTTGATAATAAAACGAACGCGACTAATCTTGTACCGAAACAGCGAACTTTTCGGCCGAATGGGGCGGGTCTGTTATTAGAAAAGAGTAAATAAGTAAATTATATATGGAGCCACATGTAGATTTAAAGCATAGTCTAATGCTAAGTCGAAAAGTCGGTTGAAGTAAAATTTAGTGTAAATATCAAAATTTTAGCGATTGCTCGTTAATTTCTTCTATAAGTGAGAGTACAACCTCATAATGTCAAATAGTATCATTCAATTCTGTGCATATTGAGTGGTGAGTTATAAACGAGAGATGTACTGACATATAGCGAGTTCGGAGTTGGTTTGTCCTTCAGTGAGTGTGTGAGTAACAGATATGAGTGACAAGATATAGGTAGTTCAGTTGGATCACTCAATCGCAAACGACACGCATCTGATTGGTTCATTTTCATTTGTAGATCTATGTATGCAATTGTCTAAGCGTGAGAAGCGAGTGAAACGGCTCTGTTGTAGTTTCGCTAGATTTTCGGTTTGCTCGCCTACAGGACGCTGTTCTCAGCCAATACCTCATGACTTTTTGAGTATCTTCGATAAGTACATCAGTGTTTTTCTTTTTTTGTTGTCGATTCAGTTTTTTCGATGCGGGTAGAAACAGTAAAAAAAAAAAAACTAATTTCAGTAATTTCGAAACAAACTCGCGAGGTCTATCTACAGCTCACAGGACCATTAGTTAGAGAACTCTCGGGTGTGACATTGATTCGTAGAAGCTTTACCAAAAATTAAAAATTATGTATAGGCATACGTAACTCTCGAATGTCCAACCTATAATATAAAACTATAAAATAATTAAGGACCAAATATATGTTTGATTGTGAGGACAGACAGTGCGGAAAATGTGGAAATTCTAGGAAATTTATTTTCTAAATACCCGAAGTGCGTAGCCAAGGATTTATTAAGTTTGGACAAAACATCATCTGTCGAGCTTGATATCAAAGTTACCACTACTAAACCTCTGTATGCTAACAACTATATCGTATGTTATGTATCGGTAACTGTTAAAGATTGGTTGAAAAACAGCATAATACGCGAGAGTAATAACCCTTACGCGAGTCCGGTTCCAATATTAGTTGACACTCAATGAACAAAAGCGATTATGTGCCGACAGTTGTGTGTATAGACTTTTAGACGTTGTATATAGACAGTTTAACAAAATAACTACAAAAGAAAGATACTCGGCTAGGCCTATTTGTAGAAGATCTGATACATAGATTAAGCGTTTGGAAGTGTTTTTTTTTTATTTTTATTGAGGACTCATCGGATAAAAATCGAGGAAGATTATATCCCTAGGACTGCTTTTATTATGCCAAAGGGTCACTGAGAGTGCGTTCGGGTTCCGTTTTCCGGGATTTTCTAACGGGCTTGCAGTATTTCCGAGATTAATGGATATGATGGCGGCAAGTAGAAAAAAATTAAAACCGCTTGAGTGAGCCTGTCCGGATAGCTTTACAAAACGGGTTAATAATAAATTTTGTTATTTTTTTTTTTCGGTATTTAATATCCTCGAATATGGAGTTAGAAGTGAAGGGAACGAATAAAAATATAAAAAACTGTCTGGAATCGAAGATGTCCCAACACCAGAGAGAATGTGCATCTGGTCAGACAATGCCTCGGTTCAGTAAATTATATTCGTAAATCTGTGAGAAATTGTGCGTTTTTGCGTGGTCCGCTAACAAAATTGTAAAGTGGTAAAAAAACAAGGTGTTTACGGGAATACGGCTTATAACAAATGAAGCAGTAAGGAAATTTCAAAATTAACTATTTACAAACGCATTGCTTACAATATTTGACACAAAGTTACCTGTAATTCAATATATCTTAGAAGCTTCTAAAAAAGGGGTCAGGTACTTATATAGTGGAACTGTTTTCTAATAGCTGAAGAAAAGCAATATCATTGGTTTGAGCCCGGGTTTACCAATTGTTGTCGGTTTAAAGAAATTTGGACATTATTTGCTGGGATAACAATTTATGATTGTAACTAATTGCAATAAGGCACATTATCACAAAACAAGAAATAAACGTTCATATATGTAGGCAGGGTGTGTTATGCACGCAAGGATTTTACTTTGACATCGTGCATAGGCCGGGAGCCCAGATGTTTTTAATCAGAAATTCTGTCGGATACTCCGCGACCAGTAGGTGGTAATAATGGATAGTAACGAAAACGTAATGTTAATCTCAATTACGGAAACTGATTGACTCTTATCTGTGCAGTTTTATGACCCGAGTATCTGTTCAATGACCGATATTTGAGCATCAGGGGAGGCCGAGTTGCATAAACAGATTTAACAAGTATGAATTGGTAGAAAATAAGGTATATCCTAAAACTGAATACGTGGTAAAAGCGGGCTAGTAACCAAAACAATAAAAATGTCAAGTGATAAGAGCCAATCATGATGGTATTGTGGTTGATGAGACAATTGAAATGAATAAAAATTAAATAAGTAAGGGTTTGCTTACATATAAATAAAAAGTAGTGTATAAAACAACTGTTTAAAATGCATTTATTTCAAAGACGTCAATAATAATAATAATAATAAAAAGGAATACATCTTACAGTAAATATAGTTCGTAATAAATGAGTTGAACAAACTTTGTAAGTTTTGGCAATCCTGACGCTGGTGCTGTGATTTTATGTCCATGTTGTTTTGCGATTTCTGTATTAAAAGCAAGTGTTCCGTTCCGACTGTTTTGAAGCGTTAAGTACGGAGGTAGTAAATGTACATTAACAATGGGACATTCATATTACTGACATCCAATAAAGTATTATTAATTCTAGCATAAATAAATTACTATCGCTGTGTAGTATTTTGGCAACCGATCCCAAATAGTTTGCGAATGAAGATTAAACTCGTAGGGTTACTGTCATAAGGAGAGGATACTATGCGATATAAAGTATCGAATTAATTGTTCTTAAATTATCAAGTCAAAACAAGGACTGCCAGACTACCAAATTATTGCCAGTGTTTAATCCCTTATTTCCGAGTTACAGCAGCGCTGGGACACGACCGCTACAAGATGGCAGACGCTGAGCCATATGAGGCGCTGAGCGGTCCACGAGGCGATACGTGGGAGTCACATGTGTAAAGAAATTGAAACCGCATTAAACTCGCATCACGGACATACAGGTAGAGGACGAGACATTCAGTTTGATCCGGATGTTGTCAGGTATTTACAATGGTAGCTGTATCGTCCTAATTTGTCTTGGTGTTTACAATGTTTAGATGTGTAAATAAAGGGATATCTTAATCGTGATTATAAATGATAGAGATAATAGTGTCTAATGCATATAATGCTACGAATGTGAGTGTATTACATGCGTGGATTGGCGATACACACTGACCGTCGATGGAACAGTTAAGCCAATTTGGAATGTGAATGGCGATACACACTGACCGTCGATGGAACAGTCAAGCCAAATTGAATGTGAATGCACCATAGTCGTACATGATGCTTATTGCTTACAGGAATTATTTATATGTACACTTAAGTGGACTGGCCGTCGATGGGATAGAATACTTTATTGTACATATAAACCAACCTACACCCGACACCTCGCGTGTAAATGAGTGGATATGTCTATCTGTAAAGGCTTACCGTCGATGGAATAGCCAATACACACAGTGGCATATGAACTTATTTATAGGGGAGGTGCCTCTTGGATTATGTAATGTGGGATATATACTTATACAAGTGTTATTGTTCGCAGCATATATGCATCAGACATGAACGCAGTCGAGGACGACTGCGTATGCAGGACGGCCGGATGTTGTCGCCATGAAACGGCAACACTGGCTGACGTCACATCCGAGCTGGTGCGCTAGTGGGGACCCTGCAGCGAAGGCATGGAGGGAGGAACGCGCCCGACAGCCATCACTTTTGTACTGGACTTCGAGCGAGAATGTAGACTATGAATTGATTAATAGATAGATATATATTAACTACTTGTATACTACTTGTACAATATAATACCTTGAGTTGATTATAATGTTGTTCATCCATATCGGCCTTTCATTACTAAAATTATGTACAGTCACATGAAGTACTATTTATTGTATTCATATATCACATTACACCGTCGAAATATGTTATTACCTTCTTAAACTTCAAAACCTACCTTTGCACTATAAAATGGTAAACATTTAAAACTAGCTGGTTATGAATAACATTTTCCATCTTGAAATTTTATGCGAATGACCATTTTTATCGGCTAAATTTCTTATATACTGATTAAAAGTGATAAACCTCATTATTTATAGATTTAGGTATTTTTACCGGAAAAATCGGAACCCATAGGATCATTTTGCTGACCGTCCGTCTTTCTGTCACGACCCTTTATCTCGGTAACGCGTGTAGGTGTCGAGTTGAAATTAAAACCGTCTACACGTCGTACTTTGGTCTACAGTCCCTAGAAGCTGTAAAAAATCGAACTTCTAAGTTAACGTAAAAAAAAGATACGGCTCTTAATGCCGCAAAAAAACGTATCTACGCTGGAAAGGAAAATTATCCAAGAGACACGGAGCTAACTTCACAGGAGATCTAAAAAACTACGAACTTTTCCAAAAAAAATAAAAAAATATTAAATATTCTGTGGACCTACTTTTTAAATGAAGCATTTTATAATTATAAACAACATCATGTTCTCTACATGTCGCTTTTGTTATTTTGTCTATTAATGGAATAATTTAAAATTTAGCATCGCTTACGCAAAATGCCTGTCAAAATAGAATTAGGTAAAATTATCTAAACGACACGTTTCCCGAGAAATTTGTCAGGTAAAATAGTATAAATATACACAACAATCAACAGTTAACAATATACACGATGATTTTTAATCGGTGATCAGCTACCCACTTTTCTAACTCAGTAATTGATGGCGGTCACGTTGAAGTCGTAATTACATGAAAACAAACTTTTATTTTTTCTATAATAATTTTTATTTTGTGACCAATTTTGTCTTAAATTCCTTGTCACCGAACTAATCTGTATCGGTGTGCTTACAACCTCTTTAATAATTTAATGGGAATGACAATTTATGAGTAATAACTTGTCATTGTCAGTGTCATTACATAAGCAAAGTTGTAGAAAATTTCGTAAAATTTCCCGCCGAAGCGATGACACTTGACGTAGGTATCGTACTTCAATCATTTATGTAGGATGACCATGTATCTAGTGGTTATAAGTTTTAATTATGTTTTAACTTTTAATTAATTTAACAGTGAGTTAATTGCGCGAGACCTCGCGTATCAAGTTTAATTTTAGCTAAATATTAATATTTTTCTACTCCTGATCACCGATTAAAAATCATCGTGTATATGTGCATGCTCATTGTATAGTCAAGTTAATATATAAATGTGCATAAATCAGCATGAAATAAGTAAAGAAAAATTATCTAATCGCCTTTGTAGGAAATATTTCAGACATGAAAAGCTATTTATCGTACAATAAAACCTCACGATTAATGTTTTAATTAGAGGAAAATATTTATTTCAAACATTAAAATTAATGAAGTGACATTTAAAGTTCTCTAAGACAAAACCTTATGGTCCAACTACGCAAATACAAAAAAAAAACTGCTTTAGAAATGTTAAAGATTTATTCATCAGATATCACGTGAAATTTAAATTTTATCAATTTTTATGTGTGATCTGCTGAAAGATTTCCAGTAGTTCTAGACCAATGTATGGTAGCAAACGATAGCTATGACTAATGAGAACAGCACAAGCCTTCTCAAGACTGCAGTCACTCGGTACTCATTAAGGAATTTTAAATCACGAATTACGTGAAATTTCAAGTTTTACAATTGCAATGAGATAATATCCTATCCTAACAAGAATAACAAAACGACCTACAACTCTGTGTGGTATAAGTGACGTCTCGTAAGACACTGTTTGAGTGAGATGGCGTTTGGGTCCATCAAGCGAGTCCAAAGTAATGCTTTAGCGCCACAGACACAGATTTACACCGCAGGTGGGCCTAGCGGCCTTTATAAATATATTGAATTACTACTAAATGTGTGATATTTTATAAAACAGAACCGGTAAAGTTGTCTAACTACCAATTTAACGAAACTATTTGTTTTTTTAGTACATTCTATGCGACAAATACGACTCAATTGTCATTCAAGCAATTCAAGATAAGCGACAGTAGTCGATCAAAGTAAAAAAGGATAGGCGACAATGGTTTCATAGTATCAAAGCAGGTAAATTTGGATAAACGCCAATAGTTAAGATACGACAATCAGGTAATTTAATCTATGTTATTTTTTTTATAGAATCTTATATCGATTCTGTTTAATAATGTGGAAATACCACATTTTTACTTATTGGCTAATGCGCATAAGCATTTTAAACACACATGACACAGAGGGCGCTCCAGTAGCGAAGAATTATGGAATCAAAGATTTAGTGTGATTGACGTAACAATATGATAGCTCAGTTGGTAGAGCACTACGCCGGAAACTTAGGGTTGTAGGTTCGAGTCCTGCTTACATTGCAGTGGATCACATTCAATTTTTCTTTCATAATTTACCTTTATGTTAATTTTATCATAAAGACATAGGTAAAATGCCTCAAACGACATTAAAATATATTTTACGATCAGGTAAAAACAGTTAACCAACAAGTGCAAGGTTAGTTGCAATAAAGAAAAATTATCCAAGTTGTTTGATTTGTTTTGACAAATAAGTATAAAAGCTCTAAGGTTCATTATTATGCAAAAAACTTTTTATGTAATCTCCATTTTGCAAAAAAAAACCTCAAAAATCAAGTCGTTTAGTAGAAAAAAAATTGTAGAGATTCTCTAAATCACCGACGGGATAAGCGACACAAAAGTCGTCAGACAGATATTATTATATACGAGACCCAACCCATTCGATGCAGAAAAATCTGCCGATCCCAACAGTGTGTAAACTTGATATCCCCAAAAATGTCGCTTAGATAATTTCTACTTTCCAGCATCGGTATATTTTGACACTCAAGTAAATTAACATTTATAGGGAACCTCGAACATAGAAAAAAAACAAAAACAATATCGTCTAGTAAAATATCGTCAATATCAACAAGTATAGGGAAAAATCTGAGAACATTACTAATCTAGTCATAAAAAACTATCACTGTTTATAAGTAAAGGACGTAAATCCGTTTTCCAACGGTAAAGTTGAGTTTGTCGCTCTATTATTTATAGTTTATCGTTTCATTAGAGCAACATGACCCGGGGGATAAAGCTGTGCCTCCACTACTATGTTAAAATATCGGTTCATCCGCTGGGTCACAATATGATTTATTTATTAAAAAACGGTATTTTTTTATTTCTGCATGATTTTACACGTATAATCCAAAATCTTGTCGGCATTTTAACAATTTTTGATAGGTACCTACACATACAAAAGAAACTAAAAAGTATTTTTCGATTCGAGACTTCCAAATGGCTAATTTCACTTGTTTTTTTGAAAAATAGCTTTAACGCAACGCTGGTGCTGTGATTTTATGTCCATGTTGTTTTGCGATTTCTGTATTAAAAGCAAGTGTTCCGTTCCGACTGTTTTGAAGCGTTAAGTACGGAGGTAGTAAATGTACATTAACAATGGGACATTCATATTACTGACATCCAATAAAGTATTATTAATTCTAGCATAAATAAATTACTATCGCTGTGTAGTATTTTGGCAACCGATCCCAAATAGTTTGCGAATGAAGATTAAACTCGTAGGGTTACTGTCATAAGGAGAGGATACTATGCGATATAAAGTATCGAATTAATTGTTCTTAAATTATCAAGTCAAAACAAGGACTGCCAGACTACCAAATTATTGCCAGTGTTTAATCCCTTATTTCCGAGTTACAGCAGCGCTGGGACACGACCGCTACAAGATGGCAGACGCTGAGCCATATGAGGCGCTGAGCGGTCCACGAGGCGATACGTGGGAGTCACATGTGTAAAGAAATTGAAACCGCATTAAACTCGCATCACGGACATACAGGTAGAGGACGAGACATTCAGTTTGATCCGGATGTTGTCAGGTATTTACAATGGTAGCTGTATCGTCCTAATTTGTCTTGGTGTTTACAATGTTTAGATGTGTAAATAAAGGGATATCTTAATCGTGATTATAAATGATAGAGATAATAGTGTCTAATGCATATAATGCTACGAATGTGAGTGTATTACATGCGTGGATTGGCGATACACACTGACCGTCGATGGAACAGTTAAGCCAATTTGGAATGTGAATGGCGATACACACTGACCGTCGATGGAACAGTCAAGCCAAATTGAATGTGAATGCACCATAGTCGTACATGATGCTTATTGCTTACAGGAATTATTTATATGTACACTTAAGTGGACTGGCCGTCGATGGGATAGAATACTTTATTGTACATATAAACCAACCTACACCCGACACCTCGCGTGTAAATGAGTGGATATGTCTATCTGTAAAGGCTTACCGTCGATGGAATAGCCAATACACACAGTGGCATATGAACTTATTTATAGGGGAGGTGCCTCTTGGATTATGTAATGTGGGATATATACTTATACAAGTGTTATTGTTCGCAGCATATATGCATCAGACATGAACGCAGTCGAGGACGACTGCGTATGCAGGACGGCCGGATGTTGTCGCCATGAAACGGCAACACTGGCTGACGTCACATCCGAGCTGGTGCGCTAGTGGGGACCCTGCAGCGAAGGCATGGAGGGAGGAACGCGCCCGACAGCCATCACTTTTGTACTGGACTTCGAGCGAGAATGTAGACTATGAATTGATTAATAGATAGATATATATTAACTACTTGTATACTACTTGTACAATATAATACCTTGAGTTGATTATAATGTTGTTCATCCATATCGGCCTTTCATTACTAAAATTATGTACAGTCACATGAAGTACTATTTATTGTATTCATATATCACATTACACCGTCGAAATATGTTATTACCTTCTTAAACTTCAAAACCTACCTTTGCACTATAAAATGGTAAACATTTAAAACTAGCTGGTTATGAATAACATTTTCCATCTTGAAATTTTATGCGAATGACCATTTTTATCGGCTAAATTTCTTATATACTGATTAAAAGTGATAAACCTCATTATTTATAGATTTAGGTATTTTTACCGGAAAAATCGGAACCCATAGGATCATTTTGCTGACCGTCCGTCTTTCTGTCACGACCCTTTATCTCGGTAACGCGTGTAGGTGTCGAGTTGAAATTAAAACCGTCTACACGTCGTACTTTGGTCTACAGTCCCTAGAAGCTGTAAAAAATCGAACTTCTAAGTTAACGTAAAAAAAAGATACGGCTCTTAATGCCGCAAAAAAACGTATCTACGCTGGAAAGGAAAATTATCCAAGAGACACGGAGCTAACTTCACAGGAGATCTAAAAAACTACGAACTTTTCCAAAAAAAATAAAAAAATATTAAATATTCTGTGGACCTACTTTTTAAATGAAGCATTTTATAATTATAAACAACATCATGTTCTCTACATGTCGCTTTTGTTATTTTGTCTATTAATGGAATAATTTAAAATTTAGCATCGCTTACGCAAAATGCCTGTCAAAATAGAATTAGGTAAAATTATCTAAACGACACGTTTCCCGAGAAATTTGTCAGGTAAAATAGTATAAATATACACAACAATCAACAGTTAACAATATACACGATGATTTTTAATCGGTGATCAGCTACCCACTTTTCTAACTCAGTAATTGATGGCGGTCACGTTGAAGTCGTAATTACATGAAAACAAACTTTTATTTTTTCTATAATAATTTTTATTTTGTGACCAATTTTGTCTTAAATTCCTTGTCACCGAACTAATCTGTATCGGTGTGCTTACAACCTCTTTAATAATTTAATGGGAATGACAATTTATGAGTAATAACTTGTCATTGTCAGTGTCATTACATAAGCAAAGTTGTAGAAAATTTCGTAAAATTTCCCGCCGAAGCGATGACACTTGACGTAGGTATCGTACTTCAATCATTTATGTAGGATGACCATGTATCTAGTGGTTATAAGTTTTAATTATGTTTTAACTTTTAATTAATTTAACAGTGAGTTAATTGCGCGAGACCTCGCGTATCAAGTTTAATTTTAGCTAAATATTAATATTTTTCTACTCCTGATCACCGATTAAAAATCATCGTGTATATGTGCATGCTCATTGTATAGTCAAGTTAATATATAAATGTGCATAAATCAGCATGAAATAAGTAAAGAAAAATTATCTAATCGCCTTTGTAGGAAATATTTCAGACATGAAAAGCTATTTATCGTACAATAAAACCTCACGATTAATGTTTTAATTAGAGGAAAATATTTATTTCAAACATTAAAATTAATGAAGTGACATTTAAAGTTCTCTAAGACAAAACCTTATGGTCCAACTACGCAAATACAAAAAAAAAACTGCTTTAGAAATGTTAAAGATTTATTCATCAGATATCACGTGAAATTTAAATTTTATCAATTTTTATGTGTGATCTGCTGAAAGATTTCCAGTAGTTCTAGACCAATGTATGGTAGCAAACGATAGCTATGACTAATGAGAACAGCACAAGCCTTCTCAAGACTGCAGTCACTCGGTACTCATTAAGGAATTTTAAATCACGAATTACGTGAAATTTCAAGTTTTACAATTGCAATGAGATAATATCCTATCCTAACAAGAATAACAAAACGACCTACAACTCTGTGTGGTATAAGTGACGTCTCGTAAGACACTGTTTGAGTGAGATGGCGTTTGGGTCCATCAAGCGAGTCCAAAGTAATGCTTTAGCGCCACAGACACAGATTTACACCGCAGGTGGGCCTAGCGGCCTTTATAAATATATTGAATTACTACTAAATGTGTGATATTTTATAAAACAGAACCGGTAAAGTTGTCTAACTACCAATTTAACGAAACTATTTGTTTTTTTAGTACATTCTATGCGACAAATACGACTCAATTGTCATTCAAGCAATTCAAGATAAGCGACAGTAGTCGATCAAAGTAAAAAAGGATAGGCGACAATGGTTTCATAGTATCAAAGCAGGTAAATTTGGATAAACGCCAATAGTTAAGATACGACAATCAGGTAATTTAATCTATGTTATTTTTTTTATAGAATCTTATATCGATTCTGTTTAATAATGTGGAAATACCACATTTTTACTTATTGGCTAATGCGCATAAGCATTTTAAACACACATGACACAGAGGGCGCTCCAGTAGCGAAGAATTATGGAATCAAAGATTTAGTGTGATTGACGTAACAATATGATAGCTCAGTTGGTAGAGCACTACGCCGGAAACTTAGGGTTGTAGGTTCGAGTCCTGCTTACATTGCAGTGGATCACATTCAATTTTTCTTTCATAATTTACCTTTATGTTAATTTTATCATAAAGACATAGGTAAAATGCCTCAAACGACATTAAAATATATTTTACGATCAGGTAAAAACAGTTAACCAACAAGTGCAAGGTTAGTTGCAATAAAGAAAAATTATCCAAGTTGTTTGATTTGTTTTGACAAATAAGTATAAAAGCTCTAAGGTTCATTATTATGCAAAAAACTTTTTATGTAATCTCCATTTTGCAAAAAAAAACCTCAAAAATCAAGTCGTTTAGTAGAAAAAAAATTGTAGAGATTCTCTAAATCACCGACGGGATAAGCGACACAAAAGTCGTCAGACAGATATTATTATATACGAGACCCAACCCATTCGATGCAGAAAAATCTGCCGATCCCAACAGTGTGTAAACTTGATATCCCCAAAAATGTCGCTTAGATAATTTTTACTTTCCAGCATCGGTATATTTTGACACTCAAGTAAATTAACATTTATAGGGAACCTCGAACATAGAAAAAAAACAAAAACAATATCGTCTAGTAAAATATCGTCAATATCAACAAGTATAGGGAAAAATCTGAGAACATTACTAATCTAGTCATAAAAAACTATCACTGTTTATAAGTAAAGGACGTAAATCCGTTTTCCAACGGTAAAGTTGAGTTTGTCGCTCTATTATTTATAGTTTATCGTTTCATTAGAGCAACATGACCCGGGGGATAAAGCTGTGCCTCCACTACTATGTTAAAATATCGGTTCATCCGCTGGGTCACAATATGATTTATTTATTAAAAAACGGTATTTTTTTATTTCTGCATGATTTTACACGTATAATCCAAAATCTTGTCGGCATTTTAACAATTTTTGATAGGTACCTACACATACAAAAGAAACTAAAAAGTATTTTTCGATTCGAGACTTCCAAATGGCTAATTTCACTTGTTTTTTTGAAAAATAGCTTTAACGCATTTTATTTTTAATATTCTACTGTAGTGGGTAAATAGATATTTAGTAATCCGAAATAATTATATCATTGTTTAAATGATTTATTTTACTTCGAGATTTTTCAATGCCTTTAAATAAGGTATAAGGATTGTTGATCTTTAACTCACGCTCGGACTATGCGAGTGTATAAAGCTGCTTGGACGCCACTCAACGAAATTATGAACGAAGTAATGTTCCGGGGGCGCACGGTCGGCGGGGGGAATAACGTTAGGCTCCGCCCAGATCCTCAAGGACGTTGGGATTAGGAGTCGCCTTAAAAATATAGAATACAATGAAGTAATTACAATTATACAATTTTCTTAAGTACATCTTTCATTGTGGAAGCCCTGGATCTGTAATACTATGCCGTAACTACGAGTGCATTCAGGCACGCCTTTCCGGTTTTCGTGAACCTCCCAAACGGACATCTGATACTTTAGCACCAGAATTCGTATACAGTGGTCATTCATCACAGAAAACACACAATTCAAATCAAAGCTATAATCAGGGGCCTAATTCGAGTGTCGATCGCCAAACGTCAGATCACCGTTAGATAACAGTCATCTCTCCGTGATCTCGCCTTTGAACTGTCATTAAAACGCGATGATGAAGCTCATCGCGTTTTAATGACACATGTGACATATCTCATCTCAGTTTTGGAAATACGAAGGCGATAACAATTGTCAAAAATGCTATTCATGTATATAAATTTCTGTTTTGAACGAAACGTAACGGACTAATTTCACGTACTACGTGGTCAATTTAAAGTATGCGCCTGTTATTTATGCCGTCACATACAAAGAAAGCGAAAATTTTGCGCGTCCGAATTGACGAAGTTGCGATGTTCTAGGGATATCGCCACTTGTCAAGTAGGCACACGTCAAAAGTGACGGATGGCGATGAAAAGGAGAGATCTCCATTATATCTCTAAAATTGGTCGAATACCCCCCCTGAATTATTACAGTAATAACTTTAACAAAAATAACCCTTATCCTAATAACAACATCAAATACGAACAAAAACCTGCCAATAGTAATAAATATGTACATGCAATGCCAGACCTCAGGTCCCAAAACATTTTATTGCCCGCGGTGCCGTAATAACACCCATAATTTGCGCCAATGCAAGGCAAATAAAGATAAAATAGTTTGTTTCGTTTGTGGACATGAGGGTGTCAAGACTCCGGAGTGTCCTAATTGTAGTAAACCAGGTTCTTCAAAAAACTAGTGGACCTGCAGAATTGTGATAGCAGTCAACAAAATAGTAAGTTCTATAGCAAAGATTGGGCTATTTGGCTAGAAACCTTAAACTTCTATTTTATTGGAAATTATACATTAAAATGGGAGGTACCGTCTAAATAGCATTAAGTTAGGCATTAAGTAACATTTTCTTTTATTATTATTATTAATTAATCGGTCCTTGTTAATGATGTGATAGAATTTATGAATGTCTTGAGGCAATTAGAATATCATTAGTGGTGACCAAGTGTTAGTTCGTAATGAAGTAGGAGGTAAACTTGACTGTTTGTATGACGGACCTTACGAAGTGCTAAAAGTTAAAGAACCCAATGTTGTATTACGAAAAAATCAAAAGCATGAATTAGTACATAAGAACAGGACTAAGCTTTTTGTACCTAGTACGTAGTTGTTTTTTTTTGTTAAGATACCTTACTCGTAAGTATGTGTCATAAAGAAAAATGTTACTGACATAAATTTTTCTTAACCGCCACCCCGGTGGTGAGGTGTGTGACTATATTGTAACTTAGGCGTAAGAGTTAGTATTAAACGGACTCCCAACCTAACAATACGTGTAACGATCTCTTGCCATATTTAAAATCCTCGTCAAAAAACACTACTTGTCTCTCCCTTAGTACACTGCAATAATAATCGCTCCTTTAACTTTGTGGCTCATACTGTTTTTGTTTTATTTATTACTTTACAATATATTTATTTATTATGTCTAAGTATTTATGTAAGTATATCTGTATATTTTTATTTATGTATGTTTATTACCTTTGTCTTTTATGGTAGTCGTTCATTTAGTCCTTTTATTATTATGCACCACCTACTAATTTCAAACATTAATTTTCAACTACTCCGCTACCTAAAGGTTATCTGGAAGAGATCGCTATTTAGCGATAAGACCGCCTGTTGTTTACCTCTGCCTGTTATTTGAATGTATCTCATGTTGTGTTGTATATTCCTTGATGTTGGAGGTGTGCAATAAAGAGTATTTATATTTGTACGTCGCCACTTGTAATATGAATTAAGGTAACCGCCAAATGACGATTTTTCAGGAGAAGCCAAAAACGAAATCGCAAATTAAAAAAAGTGCAGTAACATTTTATTTCCTAATCCGATTAAAATGATGTATAGTAGTTATAGCTTAATTTTGTAAGATCTTTCAGTTGATAATGGTCTCAAAAAGGCTGCTATTATAGTTTAGAAAATAGCATGGCTCTTACGTTAATTTTTTTCCAAAAATTAGGAGTTACGTTAACACAACACAACATTGATTTCAAAAAATGAAGAACTATTTAAAGTAAGTCAAAAAAGGTAAAAAAATCTAACGTAAGGGACACACATTTCCAAAACGTGGACTTACATTATCGGAATTCAGCTATGGAATTTTTAAACTTATCCAATTGTAATAAGGTTTAACAAAGACATTTCTTAACAAAGATGTTTCTTGTTTTTCAGTTAATTAGTGGCAGGATAGTAAGTCGTGATAAAAACCGGTTAATAAGCGGGAAACAGTTTATTTTTGTTTATAAAAACCGAAATTGGTAAAGGCACCTTTAGATTTAAAAAATATAAAAAAAACACTTAATTTTCTTTCCAATCTGATACTTTTCCTTACTGTTTTTCCTCACTTTGCTTTTCTTTCTCCCTTTCCTACAATATATATGTACCTTTTTGCCTACGAATTTTACTGCACATTCTGCTTTCCCTTTTTTTCTGTCTTTTTTATTTCTTTCAGTACAGTTTACTTCGTATTTGTTACCTTCTTTCTGTTCTATTCATCAACTCCCTCCTTTTGATTTTAGTGACTTTAGTTTAAACTTCAGCTTTACGTTGTATAATTTCGTTTAAATAATCAATTTTGTCTTTACAAAGCCTAAGTCCTATTTTCAGTGTAAGGCTTGTCCCTGTCTGAAACTAGCCGAATGATCTTTATTTGATTCTTCATTAGTAATTTGACCATTTCCTGGCAAACTGGTGACTAAATGTTTCGTCACATAATTAGTAACTCACTCTCACATCACTATTATGAACTTGAACGTCAAGGGGTAAATATACGATTGAAATGCTTCGAATACCTTCGCTATTGGGCTTGGACATCTTTCTTATAGAGCTGGAATGGATTTAGAGATTTTCTTATATCTTGTAAGCTGCTGTTTTCTCGCGAACTACTTATTTGAAGCATCATTGGTGTCCCATTATTAGTAGAAAGTATGACCGAGCTCAACGCCTTTCTCTGGCTGAAAAAAATAATGGTCAAGGGGCAAGCAAATAGTTAACGTATTTTATTGAATCATCGCATCAATACAATGACATTACGTTGGATACGTAGGCTACTGAAAAAAATGATTGGGAGTATCTCAATGTCACTAACCTCCACCATATCACTATTTACTACCATCATTCATTCCTGTCTCTTGTTTTCTAAAAATAATATACAAGTATATACATTTTATTATGCCTACATGTTGCTACATGGTAGTGCAGAGACTGATTTTCACAGAAAAAGTTTTCACAGTCCGTTTAACCAGACATTTTAGAGATTCCCTAAAAACGAAATGCATTAAGCCAGATAGTTTCAATCAAAAGTACCTAATTCGAGAATTAGACATGGTATAAATAGGCATAATAGCTAATTAACAAATAACTTAACTTTAAAAAGTTTAAAACATCAATTTTTTATACTGGAAATCCCGACGAACTTCATTCCGCCTTAGAAATACGAGTCCTTTTTGAGGTGATAACAATTTCTATAGTACTTACTTAGTACTTATCTTATTCAAATTTCCCTTTATTTTTAAGTTTTTTTTTTGTGTAATATTATTATTTATTTACTTTTTATGTCGTAGAGGGCAAACGAGCAAACGGATCGCCTGATGTAAAGCGATTAATGTACTTAACTCGTAATTTTTAACTGTACTTATTGATGTATAACAACGCATTGGCACAAATCTGTCCTTATCACGAATTGTTGGAACCAGGGATCGCTACCGGTATTCATAAAAATTACAAAAAAGTTACTACACATTTTATTTCAAATGCCATTACATAATTATAATTAAAGTATTGGTACAGAACTTTGAAATTAGCTCAGTAAAATAAAGAAATGTGTAATAATTAGCGAAATACCGAAATTGGATACCGGTATTTGTATGGAGTTGAATATCGGCATCCGATCGCTGGTCGGTACAAATTAATTAGTGACTATCATATCCATCACAACACCAAATCGTAAACAGACACACGCGGTAGTGTTTGTAATTGCTTCCTACAGGCAAATGTATGGTCGTCTCACCGGTATCTACTCATTAACACTGCAAAGTAAAGAGATGGTCGCAAAGTTCCTGGTAACCAACATAACGTAAGCACCAGGTCCGTCTAAATTAAGTACATAATTTTAATGTAACCGTCATCACTCGAGGCTTGGGAAGACAAATAATAATGTAAGAGGCATTAATTGCTTTAAAAACTACGAAAACTTTAATGTTACTGACTAAATTATATATTCACCCAGCTTGCAGTAAGCGCAATTTGTGACAAGATAAGACTATAATTGACTTTAAATGGTTGCTTTTTTATAATCTCGTTTATTTATTTTTTACCTATCTAATCTGAGCAAGTAAATAATTTATGTACCTTATTATTTACATGATTTGATTCAAAAACTAAAAGTATAACCCATTTAATGTAAGAACCATTTTATAATTTGTATCTAGCTTTGAAGCTAACGTAACAGTCAATCGGTAATAAAGTGCTATAAATTGAGTAATGTAAGAGTCATTTATTTACTGATGAGTCTTACATTAATGACTTTTGTTCAACTTTGGCCAATACTTGTGGTTACGTTAATCTGATATTAAGTAATTTACAAACAATGTGCCATACACCAAAATAAATACAGAAAACTAAAAAAAATGGTAAATTTTTGTTTAATGTAACCTACACTTTTTTCAAGCTATCGTAATTTTAATAACAGCAATGGATAGATCGTCAAATTTACAGACGAACTGTATACTTAACTCAATTTCGTCATTTTGGCGGTTACATTAATTCATATTACAGGTGACGACGTGTTCTCATTTATCTACACCCGCGCCATACCTCAACGGTAGCCAGTTTATCAGTAAAGTTACGGAGTCTCTCTTTAGAACAATCAACGTGCCTAATGTATTTTTCACTCCAAAGTATACACCACAGGTTAACACAGTTGAAAGATACAACCGTACTATCATATGTTAGCAAATGTGGGTAGTGTGAACGAAAATCAATATTTATAGAAAGGGTAGAAATCAAAGTCATATATAAAACGTAATCATCATATATTTAACATTATTTCATGAAATTAATACTAATTACTTTCTGTTTGTGTGTCTGTACCTTTTCTATAAAATAATAAATATAAACTAGTTACTTTATTAAAACGTGAATTATAATGTTATTAATGTATTTTTACGATGGCAACATTAGTTGTCTTTGGTATTTCATGGTGATTTAAAAACTGAATTCATTCGTTACTGGTCTTCGATGTAATACTTATGCTGGTGTGGAATAAACCTTTTAAATAGAAGTTGAGTTATTCCTTAGTCCTGTGGTTCCTGAAGTACGGATAGCTTACACTTCAGAATTGTGGGATCCCAGATGTACAGCCCACGTCGCCGGGAATCGAGGTATTGCACAATCACAACAAAAAGGTCAGTGATTTATACTTTTGTGTGATTAGCGATTTCGTGTCTACTTTAGCATATTGGTGCCGTGAAAAGTGAAGTGATATACGCGAAATTATCGTTATTTGTAGATTAACCGTTTTTTTTTATTTCCGGACGTTTCCGTTGCGGGTGTGTTGTGAAATCTCATTTTAAACCGCGTAACGGAATTATTATGTAACATAATCCATCTGTAATGATTAATATATGCAGGAGTATGTATGTTTAGCGTGTCTGAGTATAATTTATGGACTGGAATAGTTATTTTTGAATGTTGTTTATAAGGGGAAGTCATATTATGTGAAAATCAATTTAAATCGTAAATGAATTTGACTCTGCGTTACAAATGAATGTTTGAGATAATGTCATGATGATAAATTTATTTATTATTGGTGGGTTGGACTAAAGCAAAGGGGGTCCCGACACAGAAAATTTTTCATCAGTGTGATGTCATATTGACACCTCATTTTTATGGTGTTATCGTATAGAGGACGCTGAAATAAGCATGTTTTGTATGGGCAACTTTTCTCTAAAATCAAAAATGACCGAGATATTCGCCCTCAAAGATTTAAGTTTTTCAAGGGAGCTGGGACTTAGCAAAATTTCGATGGTTGTTGGTGTTATTATAACACCTATTTTTTATGATGCTATCGTATAAAGGACGCTAAAATAAGCATGTTTTGTATGGGGAACTTTTCTCTAAACTGGATAATTACCAAGATAAATGACGGATTATAAAATGTAAAATTTTCAATGATGAAATGGGTACGTATTGAAAACATTTTGAATGGTTTTAAGTAAAGACCCACTGCCTAAAAGTGATATTCTATAGCTTTTTGTTTAGGTCAAAAACCGAAAACTGTAGGTTAGCGTCAGAATGCTTGCTTACTTTATTGCAAAATGATTGGAAGAACTGCGACAAAATGGACATGGGTCAAAAACCGAAAACTGTAGGTTAGGTTAGGTTTGTTTATGACCATGGATAGCGGAGCGAGCGAAGCGAGCGGAGCGACAGAATGCTAACTTACTTTATTGCAAAATGTTTGGAAGAACTGCGACAAAATGGAACAGGGGTCAAAAACCAAAAACTGTAGGTTAGGTTAGGTTTGTTTATGACCATGGAAAGCGGAGCGTCAGAATGCTTGCTTACTTTATTGCAAAATGTTTGGAAGAACTACGACAAAATGGAACTTAGGTCAAAAACCGAAAACTGTAGGTTAGGTTAGGTTTGTTTATGACCATGGATAGCGGAGCGAGCGAAGCGAGCGGAGCGACAGAATGCTAACTTACTTTATTGCAAAATGTTTGGAAGAACTGCGACAAAATTGAACATGGGTCAAAAACCGAAAACTGTAGGTTAGGTTAGGTTTGTTTATAACCATGGATAGCGGAGCGAGCGAAGTGAGCGGAGCGACAGAATGCTAACTTACTTTATTGCAAAATGTTTGGAAGAACTGCGACAAAATGGAACATGGGTCAAAAACCGAAAACTGTAGGTTAGGTTAGGTTTGTTTATAACCATGGATAGCGGAGCGAGCGAAGCGAGCGGAGCGACAGAATGCTAACTTACTTTATTGCAAAATGTTTGGAAGAACTGCGACAAAATGGAACATGGGTCAAAAACCGAAAACTGTAGGTTAGGTTAGGTTTGTTTATGACCATGGAAAGCGGAGCGAGCGAAGCGAGCAGAGCGACAGAATGCTAACTTACTTTATTGCAAAATGTTTGGAAGAACTGCGACAAAATGGAACATGGGTCAAAAACCGAAAACTGTAGGTTAGGTCAGGTTTGTTTATGACCATGGATAGCGGAGCGAGCGAAGCGAGTGGAGCGTCAAAACACTTGCTTGCTTTATACACACAATTGACAGGTTAGATTAGGTTTACAAGGAATGAAATGCTATACTGAGCGAGCAAACAAGTACGTAAACTTTAATTTTTTTTTTATTCTTTTTGTTTTTTCTTTTTTTTTTACTTTTACAATTTTTTTTTTAAGTTATGGTTTTTAGTATTTGTTGTTATAGCGGCAACAGAAATACATCACCTGTGAAAATTTCAACTGTCTAGCTGTCACGGTTCATGAGATACAGCCTCGTGACAGACGGACAGACGGAGAGCGAAGTCTTAGTAATAGGGTCCCGTTTTCACCCTTTGGGTACGGAAAAATCCATCATAACCCCCCCATAACCCCCCCCCCCCCCAACCCCCCATAACCCCCCCCCCCCCCCACCAAGTTTACTATGGGACCCCCTTTGCTTTAGGCGGACCTTATTGGTTTGTTATAAACAAATGATTGGAAAAATATTTCATATAGCGTTGTAAGTTGTAAATAACATTTGGAATCGCTAACCATGGGATCACATAGATCGTCGCGATCACGTACTCGTAAACGGCGATCATCAAAATATCGTCGTCGATATTCTTATTCTTCAGACCGTGATACGTATAGGAGATCTCGTAATTTCTCTCGCTCACCACGTTATCGTAGCCGTCGACGATATCATCGACATAGATATTCAGATTCTTCATACCGAAGCGTGTCTAGGTCAACATTAAGTAGTTCATTCTACTCGCCACCGCGCAGGCGACATAAAAAACAAAAGAAAAACGATCTTCACAAAAGTAAACAGACGCATACTGCCTCATCCAGACAAGCGTGTGGACGTAGTGTAGGGCCTAAAAGTTACACTCCACCGTTACCCGCAAATCAAAATTCTACCAATGATCACGTACCTGAAATTCAGGCTGTAAACATTGCTCAAGCTAGTCAACCAAGTACAAGTAATATCCCAGTGAGTAATTTAGTACCGGGTAATGCTTACACCGCTCACGTTAACGTAGTTCCTGAGTTTGACCCTAATGATGGTGCGCAAAATATCGAATGTTGGATACATAAAGTGAATGAGTGCTCTCAAATATATTCATGGACGGATACGCAAACATGTCACTATGCACTGACTAAGCTCGCTGGCTTTGCGAAGCGTTGGTACCAAGGACTACCATCGCTTTTGTACACTTGGCCTCAATGGGTAGAAAAATTAAAATTAGCATTCCCCTCGACGGAAAATTATGGCGATCTCCTTCAGAGAATGCTCAATGTTCGTTGTAAAGTTGGACAACCATTGGACGTGTATTATTACGAAAAAATGATAATGATAAATAAATGTGACATACCAGGCCGCAAAGCTGTAGGATGTTTGGTTCACGGCATAGATGACAAATTTGTTAAAATGAGTGCAAATTCGTGCCGTTTTGATGAACCGGAACAATTATTTTCCTATTTAAGAACCTTATCACAAAACGATAGTTATTTGATGTCTCAAAAACGCAATAAACCATGGAACAAAGATCAGAAACAGACTCAAAACGACACGAATGTAGGTACAGAACCAGCTAAACCAGGAATAGTATGCTATAACTGTGGAGAGGCTGGGCACATTCGATCTAAATGTAACAAACCTATGAAAAAGTGTAATATTTGTCGTAGGGTGGGCCATATGGCTAATGAGTGCCGTAATAGGGTAGCTTTAGGGTTAGCGTCTACTCCTAATGAAACTGGCTTATTACAACTCACTGCTCCACCAACTGACAAAGACGTTAGACGTGTTGAAGCTTGCAATACTAGTGGACCTCATATTCAATCGTCAGTAGTTGAAAGCGAAAAATATTACAAGGAAGTTAAACTTGAGGGCATAGTTACACGCGCTTTTGTTGATTTAGGCAGCTCATGCACTTTAATCGGAGAAAGCTTTGCCAAACAAATATTCGGTAGTTGGGAACATCCTGATAAAATTCCAAATTTGAGAGGATTCGGTAATTCGACCGTCCAACCTTTGGGACGTGTAAATGGTACTCTAAGCGTAGATGATGTAGAAAACCAGGTTGACTTTATTGTCGTGTCTGATCACTTTTTGCCAAGCAATATCATGATAGGTCAAACATTTACGGAACTACCCGGCATTGTGATTATAAAAACCGCAAAAGAATTGACATTCTATAGAGCTCCGGGTGAGGAATGTAATGAGCTCAAAAATAAATTTGCTTTAAGTACAGTTACAGACATAGCTATTGCAGCGAGTTCTACCTCACCTATTGAAGTGACTACATCAGAAAATTTCACTGGGTCTCTTTACATTCCTGCTACATTTTGTAGTGCGCTACACAAAGATTACATTGTCTTGCCTGGGCTGTATAGGTTTAATAACAGCCAAGGTTTTGTTATGATCACAAACGTAGCGGACACAGATTTAAACTTAAATAAAGATCAGGTATTAGCTAGGGGGAGCGGTTATGAGGAAATCAATGAACCATCGGTTAGATTAACTACAGTTACAGTTGAAAATAAGCAAGAATTGCCAATAGACGATGTCATTATAGGTACACAGCTCAATGAAACAGAACGTGAAACATTTCATTCGCTCTTGTCAAAGTATCGCGATTGCTTCGCACTAGACTTGTCCGAGCTAGGTAAAACTGATTTAACTGAAATGATTATTCGGCTTAAAGATGACAATCCCGTAGTCTACAACCCGTACCGTATGTCTCTTAAAGAGAAAGAGCAACTGTCTGTTATTATAGAAGATCTTCTCAAGAATGGCATTATTAGGGAGAGTTCATCGTCCTACGCCAGCCCCGTGCTGTTAGTCAGCAAGAAGAATGGTCAAAAGCGTTTATGCGTAGATTATCGCGCGTTGAACCGGAAAACTTTAAAAGATAAGTATCCGTTGCCTCGCATTGAGGACAAATTAGATTGCCTGGGAGGTAACAAGTTCTTTACCAGTCTTGACTTAGCCAGCGGATACTATCAAGTACCAGTTTCTGAGAACAGTAAGCATCTGACAGCGTTTGTCACGCCGGACGGCCTCTATGAATTCAATAGAATGCCGTTTGGCTTGGCAAACGCTCCAAGTGTTTTTCAGCGTGCGATAAACTCGATGGTTAATGGCGTTGGACAAAAACTAGTACTCGCGTACATGGATGACCTTTTAGTTCCGTCAAAATCAATCCAAGAAGGTCTAGAGAAGCTTGAAAAAGTATTTATCATGCTTCGGAATGCTAAACTCACGTTGAACCTAAAGAAATGTGTATTTTTCCAAAGGAAAATTGAATATCTCGGTTACGAAATTTCTATGGAAGGTATTAGGCCTGGATCATATAAAATCGACGCTGTCAAGAAGTTTCCCACTCCAAAGAATGTGCATGAAGTTCGTCAATTCGTTGGACTGGCGAGCTATTTTCGCAAATTTGTACGTAACTTTTCTGTAATAGCTAGACCTCTAACTGTTCTCACTAAGAAAAATGAGCCCTGGCGGTTTGAAGACGAGCAGTTAGCAGCATTCAATAAATTGAAAGATATATTGAGTAGCAGACCAGTTTTGGCACTGTATGAACCTCAAGCGCGGTTAGAGGTTCATACAGATGCAAGCAAAATGGGCCTCGGTGCCATTTTGTTGCAAGACGCTGGGCGGGGACTCCAGCCCATAGCGTTTTATAGTCGTCAAACCTCTCCTGAAGAGCAAAAATTTCACGCGTACGAGTTGGAGACCCTTGCCGTGATAACTGCTCTAAATCGATTTAGAGTCTATTTGCTTGGTTGTTCGTTCAAACTAGTTACAGACTGCAATGCAATTCGTAGTACTATGACTAAGAAAGACTTAATTCCTAGAGTCGCGAGGTGGTGGATTGCCATGCAAGAATTTGATTTTGCTATAGAGTATCGAGCGGGCACAAAAATGACTCACGTTGATGCCCTAAGTCGGAATCCTATAGAAGCAGAGAATCCACCATGTCGCGATGATGACTGCCATGTTTTCCACATCAACCCTGCAGCTTCAAACACTGCTACCGATGATAAATGGTTACAAACCATTCAACAATCGGACCCGGAATTGCAAATAATTGTACAGATTTTAAAAGATCCTGAAACTAACACAATGATAGACATTAAAAATAATTTTGTGTATAAAAATGATAGACTGTATCGCGTAGTTAAAAAGAACGAAGACGTGACCTTGCTGTGGGTCGTTCCAAAGTCAGTTAGGTGGCAAATACTTAAAAGTCATCACGATGACGTCGGGCACTTTGGTTATGAGAAAACATACGAAAGAATTCGTAAGGTGTACTGGTTTAAAAAGATGCGGCGGTTTGTAAAAAAATATTGTAATGCGTGCTTACAATGTGCTTATAACAAAGTGCCCGGCGGTCCGAAAGAAGGAATGCTCCACCCGATTCAAAAACCGGATCGACCATTTCACACCCTACATGCAGATCATTGTGGACCGTTTCCTGTAAGTAAAAAACGAAATTCATACATACTCGCGATAATAGACTCTTTCACTAAATTTATCTTCATAAAACCCGTTAAAAACTGCAAAACGACCACCACTATAAACGTCTTTGAAGAGTATTTCAGCCTATTTGCCGTACCAAGACGTCTAATTACGGACAGAGGAACTAGTTTTACTAGTAAATCTTTTAAAAAATATATAAACGATAAAGGATCAGTCCACATATTAAACGCGGTTGCTAGCCCTCGCGCAAATGGACAAATTGAGCGCTACAATAGATCTATTGTAGATGCACTTACGTCAATGAATCATGGTAAACCCGATAATGAGTGGGACATTAGTGTGCCAAAAGTTCAATGGGGTCTTAACAACACCATTAACAAAGCCACTAACCAAACACCGGCTCAGTTATTATTTAGTCTGAGCCCCGTAGGTAGTTCGGATGGGGCAATGAACGCGATTGTTTCTGAAGCTCAGGAGTACGAGGACCCTGACGTAATCAGGGCTGAGGCTAGTGAAAAGATGCGCCAAGACCAAGTAAAACAAAAAGAACGCTTCGACAGTAAGAGAAAACGTCCACATGTTTATAGTGTTGGAGACCTTGTACGTATTCAGAGGGAAATTAGTAATCCATCAGGGCAAAGTAGGAAATTGCAGCCTAAGTGTAGCGGTCCTTATAAAATTACCAAAGTTTTAGGTAATGATCGGTATGAGGTGGAAGATACGCCCATCACTAAAAAGGATGGTAAACCTTTGTATAGATCGATATTCGCAGTCGATAAGATTCACCCGTGGTTGGTTTTTGCGAACGATCCCATGGAGAGTGATTCTGAAGCAGACAGTATTTGAATTTAACATAAAGAAAATTAATATTTAACAATAAGACAATGATTTCAAATGTATGTTCAATTATATTTAAGTAACGGCGTGTTTATTTTGTAGTTACTAGCCCTGTGTGGCGTTAATAGCCCTTGGTGGCGTTACTAGCCCTTAGTGGCGTTACTAGCCCTTGTGGCGTTACTAGCCCTTAGTGGCGTTATTAGCCCCTAGTGGCGTTACTAGCCCTTAGTGGCGTTATTAGCCCCTGGTGGCGTTATAGCCCTTAGTGGCGTTATAGCCCTTAGTGGCGTTATTAGCCCTGCGTGGCGTTAGTAGCCCTGCGTGGCGTTATTAGCCCTGCGTGGCGTTGTTGAGTGTTCCTAGCATGTTGTAGTATTACTAACGCGCAGATAGCGTTTTTGTATTAAAACTTCGGTTGGGGGTTATGATTGCCTTTAATGTTTTCCAAATGATTAACGACTGATTTGAAACACAGATGTTAGTAGCGATATATTATAATGAGAATTTTAATTGTTTTTCTTGTACGCAAATCTTGACATTATTTAATACTAACGCGAGGACGCGTAAGATGTCAGAAAAGGCCGAATGTTAGCAAATGTGGGTAGTGTGAACGAAAATCAATATTTATAGAAAGGGTAGAAATCAGTCATATATAAAACGTAATCATCATATATTTAACATTATTTCATGAAATTAATACTAATTACTTTCTGTTTGTGTGTCTGTACCTTTTCTATAAAATAATAAATATAAACTAGTTACTTTATTAAAACGTGAATTATAATGTTATTAATGTATTTTTACGATGGCAACATTAGTTGTCTTTGGTATTTCATGGTGATTTAAAAACTGAATTCATTCGTTACTGGTCTTCGATGTAATACTTATGCTGGTGTGGAATAAACCTTTTAAATAGAAGTTGAGTTATTCCTTAGTCCTGTGGTTCCTGAAGTACGGATAGCTTACACATAATAACCTGTTTATCAACTTACGTCGAAGATGACCATAGGACTTGGGACGTTTTTATCCCTAAGGTGCAATTCGCCATTAACGATTCGGTGAATGAGGCGACTGGCTTTACCTCTTCATTCTTAGTATTCGGCAGAGAATTGGTAAATTGTGGGTTGCAGTATGTTGAGAACGATATTGGTGATGAAATGATATCTCTCCCTAGAGACGTCTATGTCGAAAACCTAGGTTGTCTTTCTGAAATATTTGACACAGTCCAGGCAAAACTATGGCATGCTCACGCCAAAAACACGTCTCATTACAATTTACGTCGGAAGCCCATGGAATTTAAAGTTGGTGACATTGTTATGAAACGTGCTTATGTTTTGAGCAACAAGGATCAATACTTTTCCAAGAAACTGGCTCCAAAATATATAAAATGCCGTGTTATTAAAAAAAGTCTCCATTGGTGTACGTATTAGAAGATATGACAGGGAAAAACATTGGTAAGTACATGGCATATCAAAGATTTGAAGCAAATAATTCTAAATCATAAATAAATAAGAGTTAAACATCATATTTTAAGTTCTGTAGCAGTGGTGTGGCATCAAAATTCCTAAGTAAACCGGAATATAAGTACCTTGCTATACTGTTTCTTTCAGAGTAAAAAAAAGTTAGTGTAAACGCTTTAAAATAGGCAAGCCGGGAATCCGGGGAATCGGGTTCTATGGACGCAAAACCACTGATACATGGTAATTGCTCCGGGCCATAATTATTATATCTATTACTTTTAATTTTCGTATGGGTCACTATCTATTTACGATAATAGTAACTTAATTAATTGCTAGATCGCGTTAGGAACTTTTAATATAGTACCTATGGCTAATTTGTTTGCGTGATGTATGAAGTGTGAATTTTAAAAGATTAAATACGAAAATATTACTCAAAGTACGGATTTTACTCTTAATATGGTAAAATCCTTTCGTGGCGCGCGGGATAATGTACCGTTGTATTGTACATACATACTTATTATTATTACAGAAATAATTACGAAAACAATAACATATTTGCATTACAAATTAATAAAAATATATATTGTTAACTTAAATATAAAATACGTTAAATAATTCAAACTTAGGTAATTATAATAACATCATAATAAACAACACAACTTAGCATAATAAAATAAATGACATAAATACATTAAACTAAATAACACTTGTGTGCGCGACGGTCAACTGCTTGCGATATCAGCACATCACCCGTATCGAAGTGCGCACTGATTGGCCAATGCGCGCGCCTTTGTCTACTTTAGCTAGAACATTCGAAGAAGAACTCGCCGCATTACTTACTTTCGTGATATTTGCTTCGGTCGCGTAGACTCGCCTCGCTGAGTGTCCTCTTACGCGCTGAACATTTATAATATTTTCAATTATTACCAAAAGTAATATCCTTCCGACATCTTTGGAAGTATTTTCAAAACCAAACGGTTAAACTATAAGTGTTTGTCGCACCCCACTGGGTAAGTCATTGAACAAGTGTTTATTTAGTGCCTAGCTGTAAGGTAGTGTTCATTTTAAACCCTAAGTGCCTAACGTTCAATTGCTTTATTTAATAGTTGTTTTATGTACAGTGTTAGCAGCATTAATCTACACTTTCGGCTTTTAGTATCGAGTGGTACCTAGGCTAGGATGGCACTAAATTAAAAGAACGGCACATACCATTCTGTTTTGCCTAAATTATTTAACAGTGCTTAACTTCGAGCTAGAAATTACGTGCAAGCGAAATGTAGATCTACCTACATTTTTGGAGTTTACTCCTTAAGAATCGATTTTCATATATAAGCCCGGGGTATGAAAAATATGGGGTATAAAATCGAACGTATCTGCCGTGCTAATTTAAAAAGTCATATCTCAGTATACGATCGGGGTAAAAATACGACTTCTTAATTTAGCAGGTTATGCGTTAAGCGTTATAGACTAAGATCCCGATATAAGATGACCTTCACCGAAATGTTTATTTGATGAAATGTATTTTATATTTAATTTAATATGTCAATAAATATATTGCATATGGGTTGCCTAACTTTTAGTCCAGGGTATGTTTAGTTAATAATCTCGCGCCTTCCAGTTTTGCTTCAGACCCACAGCCAAGCCAAGACCTGCAGCCACAGCATCAGAGCGGGGAAGTACCGAACCCCGGAGCTAAATCAGACGGCCATATAACCCACGACTTTTAAAATAAATTATTAATTGTATTGTTGACGACTTTGTTTAATTTAAGACCACTTCCTGCCTGTCTCAAACATATGCAATGAAATAAAGAAATACACCACTCAAAAAATTAATAACAGCTGAATTGAGTGTTTCTCAAAAAGTTGTCCACTTTCTTGAAAATAAATATAAAAAAAGATTGCCACACAAAATTTCCTCACACAATTTCGTGACGTTTTTTTGACGTCCAAAATTTTTTAACGTCAAGAAAACGTCACAAAAATGTGTGAGGAAATGTTGCGTGGCAATCTTTTTTATATACATATATATCAAAACAATCCATTTAACTCGATATATTAAGTCTCCAAAGTAAAAAAAAGTTTATGAATGTATTAAATTATAAGATTACTTACTTTTTGTATTAAAATTGTTTTTTTTTATGAACGTTTTTCATGAAGGGACAATTTATTTTCAAGAAAGTGAACAATTTTTTGAAAAACACTCAATTCAGCTGTTTAGCCTGTTTACGAACACAAACGCCATGTTTAAAAAAAGTTACTTCCCGGCTTAGGCCTTAAATTTTGTATGAAATCCTTTACGTTAGTTCTCTCGAGTAGTTCCGTCCAAAACGTGATACTTCGAAGCCTAACGATAACCTACTTATAAGCTTATAACCTTTGTAACGCACGTTATGATGACATATCATTGCATGTTTGAGAAAAAGTATGGATATACTGAATCGTGCGGGTGCAGTGATAAGATAAAAGCCTGCTGATGTCTTGGTTTTCGATTTCACGAATACGTGAAAAATTACATATTTCAACAATTTTGGAAAAATTGCGCGAATTTTAGCTCACAGGCCTGCTAGTATTTATTATTTTATTTAGATAATAATAAAACAATTGCATACAGTTGGTAAGTTATATTGCAGTATTTATTTACCGTAGTTTTGAATTACTATCATCTAGATCATCAGTATTTCTGTCTGAATTTCATCCGTTTCTCACACATAGCGTAGCCTCTATAGTACCACTGCCACTGCCACGGGCTACAATACGTAATTTCGTAGGTAAAATCTTGCGCAAGCATAAGGGCCTGACACCAGTTAGTAGTAGCCCAATTGTTAAACATTTGTGAAGCGTTCCAGCCCCATCTTGCGTAGCCAACCTCATGTATACTTTCTCCTGAAATAATGTCATGCAGTTAGATATAAATAAACAACAAAAAAGCTTTACCCTTCAGCATGGAGGGTCCAAGAGTTTTACAATATGTCAGATTGTAGTGTTACATATAAAAATAAAACATTTACTAAGTGTAGTGTTGCTATCCTTATCTCGTGCGCATACGTCACAACCAACGGAGTGGGGTGAGTTGCTGCCGGACCGTTGCCAAGAGAGGTGGTGTGCTGTCGAGCTAAGTTGTCGCATAGTGACCTATATAAACAGTTGTACTGTGCCTGGCATTGGGTATACTGCAAGTGGCGACGAGGACAAAAGTAAGTAGAAATCTAATTACGCCTTCAAAAAAAAAAAGAATAGGTGGGAACACGACAAAAGCAGTCTAACGTGTATTTGCACAGTAAATGTATAATAAATACAGGGCAAGCTGGATAGTGATATGATACATTGTCATTGAAGTTAATTTATCAAAGTTATAGTTTCACTAATAACTGTGAAACAAAAGACATCTATCTAGTGGATAGCGGTGCACTGCTCAACTATCCCAGTACAGGGATCGACTCGTAAACAAGTTTTAGTTCGTAATGGGTCTTTCGTTTAAAAAATACTAAACAAATAACGGTAATTGCACATTTGCAAATAACTCCTGGCGAATCATGCAGTTTTACTTACTTATAGATATTATCTTTGTTCGATATTTACTAACGGTATTAATGTCTAATATTTTTACCGGAAATGCGTCGATACCGCGATTCGTATATGATGAAAGATGTGTTAACCATAATAATTATGTACCTAGGCACAATGAGGAGGTATTGTTTAATAAGCGCAACGTTAGATACGTACCTATCTACTCGCGCCTAAAACGTAAAATTAATGCAATTGTACAGTTTAAAACCAGTGGAAAAATAATAATAATAACGTGTGATAAAATGTTATATTAGTTATGAAATAACGATCTGACTTAGAACTGCTAGTTTATAGTCATTTATAGTAACGGCTTGTAGGTAGATATATTTAAAAGTTTGTGATAGCAAAATTACTCAAGTAAACTAGCTTTAGTAAACAGTTCAGTTGTCAGAAACATTATCATTAATTATAAATAGACTTCGGTTGCTTCTAGCGGGATTTGAGGCAGATTAGATCGGGTGCAGTGTAAATTGTTTACGGGGTTGATAAATAGGTAACTAAGTAACTAGTTACAGAGTCCGGTATGTATAGAGACGGCATACTTAGCATTAATGCAGGTGCGTCCAAAAGTGCATAGTTTGCGTCTGGCGTAGATAAGCTTTAGAACCTAAGAACATTTTAATTAAATAAAGACAGTCTAATATCGACCACCGTACGAATAACTTGTATTTTAATTATAAGTTTAGTTTTTAAAAAGTAGTTTTCCCTCTGGCGCGATTTGACTGGCGCTGCGGACAGGATACCGGTACGAAATCCTGCGCCTGTGAGGATCACGAATTGATCCGAGTGCATGACTTTCGTTAACGTATTTACGTGAGAACTGGTATCTTCGAACCAAATAAATTTGTCTCAGTGCCTGGAGGACAACACGAAAACGCCTGCGGCTATAATTGGAGGAAATGGGGAAAAGCGTACTGTGAGTAGACCTCTTCACTGTCCCGTCTATCCCTGTTCTTATTCCATTGGCTGTGTAATTTAGTGTTAACTTTATAATAAGCTCTCTATACAAACTCTATAGTTGCGAATTATATCGTCCTAATATTAAGTTAGTTAAGAGTGTTTAAAAGCGATTATTGAAATACTAAATGGAAGAAATAGGAGTAGTTCCTAGAGATAATAATAATATAGAAGAAAATATAGTAAATTCCAGAGAAAATATGGATCAAATCAAAGTAATTCCTAGAGAAATTATGGATTTAATTCCAAAATTTGATAGTGATGAAAAATTGTTAAATTTATTTTTAAGTAAAAGTGAATATGTAATTCAAGCTTTTAGAAACCCGGAAAATCTTGCTCAGGATTTGTATATATTTCATGCAATTACTGGCCGGCTAACTGGCAAAGCCGCCCACTTAATAAGCGAACGCCAAGATATCGATACTTGGATGCAATTAAAAAAGCTGTTAACTCAACATTTCGGCGACCCGAGGTCAGAGGAGTGTATTGCGATAGAGTTAGATAATTTAAAGATTAGACACAGTGAATCATATGCTAGCTTCTGTAATCGTATTCTAAATGTCAGAAGTACATTATTTGCCAAAATAAATTTAATTGAAGATCCTCGTGAAAAAGAAACGAAAAAGACAATATATAATCACTTGTCTCTAAACGTCTTTCTTTATAACTTGCCGGAAGTCATGTTACGCATAGTGAGACTCAATAGCCCCAAGAAGCTGGAAGACGCCTTAACAATAGTGATGGAAGAAGTCAATTTCTTAAACCAGTATAACGCAAAAAATAGAAACAATAGTAAGCCTTCACAGCAAAGGCCCATTTTCCCACAAAATAATAATTTTGGACAGAATATGAGATTTTCTCAACCACAAAATGCAGGGTACAATTTTAATAACGCACAAAATAAATTCCCACAAACTCAAGGTTTTAGATTTGGAATTCCCAACCAGTCAGCTCCACAAGGTTTTAGATTTGGAAACCCTCAAAATCAGGGATACAAATCTTTGATGCCCAATCAACACACACCAAACTTTAAATTTGGGATTCCCCAACAAGCAGGTTATAGACCATTTGTTTCTAATAACAATCAATTTAGATCTAATAATTTCCAGCCAGCACACCAACCGCAATTTAAATTCGGTATTCGACCTCCATATCAACAACCACAAGGTCAAGGCCAATCTTCTCACCAATATAATAACGATGTCTATGCGAACAGCACCCCAACCAAAACCAAACTACATACCCCCGCGAACAACTAACAATTTGTTTTACGCAAATGAACTTCAAGAAATCGAACCTGCACCTGAAAATTTCAATGAACCGAACGCCCTTGACTCAAACTACCAACATTATTACACGCAAACTGAAAACGAAGAATACTTCGTAGACGATCAAAATGAGACTGAAATGTTACAAGACTTGCCTGAAAATGAAAATTTTCCCATAAAGGCCTCTACGACAGATTCCCAGAAATAGTACACCGTAACCATCACAATGCCTTAAAACTGCCACACATTGAAATTTCCGAAATAAACTCCAAATTCATGATAGACACTGGAAGCACACGATCATTCGTAAGCCCTGATATTGCAGACAAATACTTTTCCGAATTCAAATATAATGAACCATTTGAAGTAGTAAGTACCCATGCTCGAAGCTCTCACGCTGAAGTAATTGAAATCCCATTGCTGAAAACTTTTAAGAGTTGTGACACTCATAAATTTTATGTATACGAAGTCGATAATAGTTACGGAGGACTAATTGGCTCAGATTTACTGAAGCAACTTGACGCGAACATTGACATGAAAAACCAAGTACTGATAACACGAGACACACAAATACCTATAATTTACCTTACACAATTCGCATTGAACCCCGATCTGAAACACGCACGAAAATTCCCGTAAATCTTTATAGTGGAAATGCAATTATAAACCATATAGATTTCGGCGAAGGTGTACGAACACCAACAGCACTTGTAGAATGTACAGAAGGCTTTGCAACCACGGTTATCCAAAATACATCCGAAAATCACTTTGATATAAAATTCAGTAAACCTCTCAATGTCACACCATATGAACCAAAAGATATTGAAATTAACGGTTTACATTCAGTAGATAGCTGTGAAAAGGATGAAATTTTAACACAAAATTTAAGTAAATTACGATTAGATCACATGAACTCGAGGAACGAAATCAAATTTACAATTTGTGTTTAGAATACAAAGATATTTTTTACACTGAACATTTACCATTAACCTTCACAAATCAGGTAAAACACAAAATCCGAACCACTAACGAAGACCCTATCTATATAAAACCATACCGTCAGGCCCCAGTAGAAGCAGCTGAAATAAAAAAGCAAGTAGAAACATTATTAAAGGATAATGTTATTCAAGAATCTCACTCACCTTGGAGTGCCCCGGTACATTTAGTTCCAAAAAAAATGGATGCTAGTGGAGAAAGAAAATATCGCATGGTTATTGATTATAGACGGCTAAACGACATTACCATTAACGACAAATACCCACTCCCGAATATTACAGACCTTTTTGACAAGCTAGGTAAAAGTAGTTATTTCTCGGTACTCGATTTAGCGAGCGGGTATCATCAGATTGAAATCAAAAAAGAAGATCAGCCAAAAACAGCGTTTTCTACACAATACGGCCACTACGAATTCCTGCGCATGCCCTTTGGGCTCAAGACGGCTCCAGCGACGTTTCAAAGAGCAGTAGACAACGTTTTAAGAGGACTGCAAGGTATTCACTGCCTAATTTACCTCGATGACATTATAATTTTCTCATCTAGCCTGGAAGAACATATGACAAAACTTAAAGCAGTTTTCGAACGACTCCGACAAACGAATCTAAAAGTACAACTCGATAAAACTGAATTTCTATGTAAAGAAGCTAATTACTTAGGACATACCATTACACCCGAAGGACTAAAACCTAACACAGACAAAATAGATGCTATACTGAAATATCCATTGCCGAAAACAGTTACCGAAATAAAGAGCTTTCTTGGACTCATTGGAAACTACCGAAAATTTATTAAAGACTTTTCTAAAATTACTCGCCCGATGACGTCTTGTTTGAAAAAGAATAGTAAAATTATTATTGACGAAAATTACCTGAAAGCCTTCGAAAAATGTAAAGAACTGTTAGTAAGTGCACCTCTATTACAATATCCGGATTTTACGAAGCCGTTCATATTGACAACAGATGCATCTGACTTCGCCCTGGGCGCAATACTTTCTCAAGGTATCATAGGTAGCGACAAACCCATCGCTTATGCCAGTAGAACCCTAAATGATTCTGAAAAACGATACAGCACTATCGAGAAAGAGCTATTAGCCATCGTATGGGCTGTAAAACACTTTCGTCCCTACTTATACGGCAATAAATTTACTATTTTCACTGATCACAGACCCCTGGCTTGGTTAGACTCGCTAAAAGAGCCCAATAGCAAGTTAACTCGTTACAAAGTCAGATTAAGTGAATATACATTTAAAGTCATACATAAAAACGGAAAACAAAACACAAATGCCGACGCTCTCTCACGAATTCGATTAAACGCATTAGGAAATGACAGCGATAACGACCAATTATCAACAGCAGTTAACGTAGGAGATACTGACAAACTGGATGACTACATACAACGACTAACTGACGACATAGTTAGGTTAGGGCAACAAACACATGACCCTCAGAACCCTACTAATAACGAAAACCAGCCCGATATTAATTCCAACACCTCTGAAAGAACTTTAAGTGCAAACGAAAGTACCTTATCAGCACCAACTGACACACAAACAAAATCTAGTACAGAGACTGTCCATTCCGCCGTAGATATGGATACAAATGGCATACCCATTCTGCATGAAGCTATTGACACCAAACCGAACCAAATTCTAGTAAACGCCTGGCTCAAAAATGAACTTTTAGGTAAAATAGAATCACATCCAAAACAGAAAATCCTAAAGGTTTTCCTACCCTTAGACAACACTGAATTAATAAAGAAATTCCTCAAAGATTATATTAGACCCAAAATTAAATATTTTATACACTTTAACAATACCGAACACAGACGCCAATTTTCAGATATAGTCATTGCATTATTCCGAAAGGATACCATACAACTTTATGAATGTACTGAAAGAGTAGTAAACGTAACTGACGAAAAAGAACAGGAAGAAATTGTACTTAGATACCATGTAGGCAAAACATGTCACCGTGGAATCAAAGAAACAATTTGCCATTTAAAACGGACTTATTTTTGGAATAATATGGAACAAACAGTTACTAGTATAATTAACTCATGCGAAACCTGCAAAAGGACGAAATATGACCGACGCCCTTTCAAACCACAATTACAGCTTACACAGACTCAGACTAAACCATTTCAAGAATTATTTATGGACATATATACAATAGAAGGCAAATACTATTTAACTATCATAGATGCTTTTAGCAAACTAGCGCAAGCTCTTGAAATTCCCGATAGGTCTACCCCCGAAGTTGTTCGTGCCCTAATAAAGTATTTCTCATTTTATGGTATTCCCACTAAAATCAGTTCAGACCCTGGCTCCGAATTCAATAACAGACTCATGAACGAAATGCTTTCATTTTATAAAATAGACATTCACATTGGAACCCCTAATAACCCGAACTCTATGGGAATGATAGAACGCTTCCATTCCACAATCGCAGAAATATATAGACTTGCAAAGTATGAAAGGAAACATACAGATGCCGCTTCCGTAATGACGTATTCAATATTGGCCTATAATCAAACTATTCATTCAGTAACAGGACTCACACCGTTCGAAGTTGTCTTTGGACATACCGAAGGTAAAAACCAGTTTAACGCAGATTTTGATAAAGAATATACCCAGCAGTTAGTTAAAGACCATTGTAAAAGAACAAAATACCTATATAAATATTTGACAGATAAAATGTTAGCTAGAAAAGAAAATGTTCAACAAGATAGGCAAGGAGAAACTAATTTCGACTTAGATGATAATGACGATATTTTCATTAGAGGCGTAAATAGAAGACGTGCCAAGGACAAACCTAGGTATCAAAAGGCCAAGGCTAAGGGCAAGGTCCACAGAAATATAATCCCAGTTGAAACAAACGCGAGAGAAACCAGAGTCCCTATTAAAGATGTACGACGTCCTCCACAGGTTCGTCCTGCTGCTGACCCAGGCAGTACTGACCCGGGCCCTTCAACTTCATAAAATCGAGAAGAACCCCGGTGTTTTTCCAATAAGAGAGGGTACCGCTCTTGTTAGTTATAATAAGTGGCTAGTTATTAAGATATTAGATACTAGCTGCGCCCCGCGGTGTTACCCGCTCATCCCACGGGAACACTAAATTTATTCGGGATGAAAAGTATCCTATGTCCTTTCCCGGGTCTCAAACTATCTCCATACCAAATTTCATCTAAATCGGTTCAGCGGTTTAAGCGTGAAGAGGTAACAGACAGACAGACAGACAGACAGACAGACACACTTTCGCATTTATAATATTAGTATGGATTAGTATGGATTAAACTTATTAAGCAAGACCTAGATTTAAATATACATAGATATAAGGAACTGGATAGGTTAGTTGGTTCATTTTATAATATTAATGCCTCATACTTAATATACTGGGATGACGTAAAGCGACAAGTAAATCACATGTTAGATATCACTGTGGAAAAATACACTCAATTAGTTCCCAATAGCAGGCAAAAGAGAGGACTCATCAATCCTCTAGGATCTTTAATTAAACTTATCACTGGAAATTTGGATCACGACGATGCTATTAAATATAATAATCTGATAAATGAAGTTAAAACCCGACAGCATTCTATAGAAAAGAAAACAACACTCATATCCGAAATGGTGAGACTTTTTACAAATACTACTGTAAATATAACTGACAATCTCATACAATTGAATACAGCCATAAATAAAGTTAATAATGACATAACCGAAATTTCAATAATATCTCATGTCAATCAGATAATACAGGCTTATAAGTAATACAGGCTTGCGTCAGATAAGAACAAAGAATTATAACACGACGGAAACAAAAAAAAAACATCAACTAGAAGACACGGCAGGGAATCAAAAGATGAGAAATAGAACTTTCCGGTAACGTTATCTCCTCCAACATGCCTACTGTAAATACGAATACAACACGCAAAGACGCCAACGAGAGCACGCGACAACTCACCAACGCTCATCCCCGATGCTCTACCCCCCCTCACCTAACTTCCAATATTGGCTCAAGGTTGCATAATCGGCTGATTGTGGTCGACCGGTTGCGGCTAGTCGGCCCTCCTATCCCATCCAAGAGCGTGTCACTCCTTATAAATCTGTGCCCCCTGGTGTATCCGGCTTGTCCGGGTCAGGCTACGACCTGGCTGGGTGTGGTGCCTATGTTCATGTTCATGTTGAAAATGTATTTTTGGAATAATTATCTGGAGTATCTTGTATAGTTGATAAACCGTATGAATCCAGCTTCCACACCCAGCAACATCCAGCTTAAGGGTTGTGCATTAATAGGTACATATGACACGTGTAGGTGCTTATGTCACATGTAGTCAATTTGGTATAACAAAATCAGTAATTAAATAACAGCAGACACGTCTTGTAAGGTATAGTATAATTTAAGTATAGTATTTGATAGACCAAACTGGATTTAAAAGTGATATGGAAGACTCATAAGTGCAAAGTCGTTAATCAATATGATAAGCTCTGACGGGTGCGCCAAAGTTCACATAATTTTTCAACCCCGATTATTGGAACTCCGAAAATGTTACTCATACAATTTTTCATCATAATAGTCACTATTTATACTTAGTCACTATTACTACCGATCATAACTCCGAACCATTTAAAATCATAATGTCAATTTTCATAAATATCTCTAATACTACTTTTTGTTTTCATACATTTATTCGTCATAACTCTTTGATCCTATTTTTCACTGTCATACATTTTTTAAGCAGACTAGTTTGTACTCATAAACTCCACAATCCTATATTTTATAAGCAGATTGTGACAAAATGGAACGTGGCTCAAAAACCGAAAACTGTAGGTTAGGTTAGGTTTGTATTATGACCACGTATAGCGGAGCGAGCGAAGCGAGCGGAGCGTCAAAATGCTTGCCTGCTAGCTTGCATGAACACTTGTAAATAATCTACTAACTATTACATCCAATTTTTATAAGCAAAGCAGCAGAGCCAGGATGGATTCGGGAAGAAACTTTATTTACTAAGTAAGTAACTGTGTAATGCTGTTAGTTTAAATGGAACGTGGTTCCAAAACCGAAAACTGTAGGTTAGGTTAGGTTTGTATTGTAACCACGTATAGCGGAGCGAGCGAAGCGAGCGGAGCGTCAAAATGCGTGCATGCTTGCTTGCATGTACACTTAACTCGCTATAACTCAAAACAAGTATTGTGAATAAAAACATATGGAGAAAAACTGTATCGATGTTTAAATGTTATGATTGACAAGTTTATTGTAATTTATGATTCTAAATGCAAGAAATATGAAAATCAGCATTATGAGTACACACATAATCTTAGTGACGACATTATGAATTACGATGTTCTGAAAACTGTCTATTATGAACTCGGTTGGTAGTAGTACAAATTTATGAGGGACAAATGTATGAAGTAAAAAATTCGGAAGAGTGATGATTCTGACTACAAATCGGTAGTAGAACAAAAAAACGGAGGATCAATTTTATGTGAGCCAATATGGACCCAGCTCTGACTGTATTGTTACTGGAAACGAATAGCTTTATGTCAGGGGTCAATTTGATTTATTTATTTATCTATTCATTTAAAATAATTACGCAGCATTACAGTTAGTAAAGCCTGACCAGAAATATATGAGGATGCGCATATTGCGGAATTTCACTGGAACTAATTTCTTACACTGGCAATGATTTTATGATGGTTTGTCAACAATGTCAATGTCATTCGTGGTGCTTTCTTTAAAATACAAATATTTAAAATTATCCAAAGAAAATGTCGAAAACCATTTACAGTCATGAACTTAATATTATAAATAAAGTGTACACGTGTTTACTACACGAAAAACAGTCAGGAAAAGAGTGCATTCTATTAAATGATATTACGAGGCTAACATAGTGGAACTGACAGGTATTTAAACTAATGTCATTATAGTGAGTTGCGATTGGTTGCAAAATTGTTGCCATATAAATCTTATAAATAGCGCCCTCTTGACAATCCTCATATATTTCTGGTCAGGCTTTACTAATGCACTGTGAATTACAAAAATAATTTAACAACATGTTACATATTAGGTAGATTTAATTACTGAAAAATTATGTCCATCCATCGCCTCACAGTACCTTAAACATTCACGACACACAATTATCCAGCTACTTCCAAAAACGCCCAAATCCGATGCTGATGCGAGAAGCGCATTAAGTTCTCGTAAGGCTCGAACTGGAGGAGAATTTTTCCGCGTTATGGTTCGCGCCTCAGGAGCGGCCAACAGTAGCCGGCAGCGTGGACGAAAATTGAACCTCGATTTAGAAGGGACGAGCAATCGGATAACCTGACTGGATTGTCTGCTCTGGACAGTCAGAACATCCTCGGAAGATTTTACAAGCGCTGGTCAGTAGCACATAATTTCATCTAACCTTGAGGGAATAGATTGATAGACCACGCTGTATTGCCAATATGATAGGCTATGGCGTTATGCGGTCAATTTGATAGACCATGCTGGATTGCCAATATGATAGGCTAAGCGGATTGTTAAAGTAAGCGAAAGGCATTATGAAACGTCTATTTAATAGACCGCGGGAACCAAACTATTCGTAAGAAAGATAGTAAGGCTTAACGGCTAAGCAAATACAATTGCATGGAAGGTCAATTTGATAGACCATAGAAAAATTATAAGCGGTATGTAAAGTGCCGCGTTCGTGCTGGAAGGTCAATAATAGTAGTTTTAAGACTTTAAATTCGAATTTGTAATGAACCTGAATAGAACTATTGTTAAAACACCACTTAAAATCACACTATTTATTGAAAAAGTAAAAAGCGAACATACAACAGAAACACAACAACGTAGTTAGGACTTTATAGGACATCAATGTATGGGAACCAATATTTTTGTCATTAAAGCATGAGCCTTGGCACACTTGTTACCTTGGTGGACTAGAGTTGAAAACGCCCGGGAGACGAGCGCGGACGACCCGCTGGTGGGGAGGGGGAGGGGGGAAGTTAGGTTCCGCCGCGCGTTCTTTCGGTCCTCCTATCATCGTATTTATAAAGACTATGGCATGTTTGGTATCGTTTTCGGATAAATTGAGGACGGCCGATCATTTTCTGGGACATTAATAACAGGTTTTCATAGAAAAAAATAGAAATAAAGGCAAAAGTCAGAAATTCTTAGTTAAAAAAATTTCTTTCTGCACCGATTACGTGAAAATGAGCAACGATATGGGCATGAAAAAAATATTTTTATAAAGCCACATTTATGTAGATTCAAAAAACATATAATTTATTAGAACTATTATAAATAACAAGTACAATTTTTTTTTTTAACAACAGACTCCTCAAATTTTACTTTATAAAAATAAGGACCCAACAACAAATTTTATAAATGTTGGAATATGTAACGTAAGTAGCTTAATTGTATATTACGTAGTTATTAGCTGTATTTACGTTTGTTAGCATGTGTATTATATTTTTAATTGCGAATAATATAACCGTTTTATGACTTCAATTGACTGGTTCAAAATAAAACTAACAAGTCACAGATCCGATTATATATTATTGTTAATCTGTATATAAATACTTAAATTCATGCATATATTTATGTGTAACATGCTCCATCACATGCACACAACTCGGCGCACTTGTATTTTTATTGAATACACCTGCAGTCCTGCATCTAGCAGCGCATTTCTTTTTGCTGCACCTGATCATTTCCATGCAGGCTTTGGGCTCGCAACCTACTGGCAAGCTAGTCCATGTACGTTCCCATATCTCATCAACTTTTGTACATCCCCAATCAGATGGACTAGGAATATTTTGGATCGGTAACATTTTTGACCCCATACATGAACTGCTTGAAAAACGGCCCGCAGGAAATGCTGGTGCAATGCAGCATTCGTTGGTGGAATATTTCCAACTGGCGGTATTTTTTCGTAAACAACTGCTTTCTGCAATCATTTACAGCAGAAACTGAGCTGGATCTAAAACAAAAATGTTAAATATGCACTATTACCCTTCAAGTGACTCATTGTTTTATGAATAAAGTAAATACATGTCTACAATAAACTTTTCCACGATCGCCATTGCACCTTCAATTCTGCCGTCGTATGCTGTCAGGAAACTTTCTGTGGTGCCTGCATTTGAGGCTTCGAAGGCACTCTTTTTTTCCATTTCCGTTAAAGATAGTTTCTACGTCACGACATGTGAAGGGGTACACAAAACCCACCTCGGAGACCTGCCCTCCGGCGACTGGCAACTACTTGATTAAGAACCGGACATAATCAGATCGGACGCTCCGCTCTAAGATCACTTAAGGTCAAAAAAGCCCCCGGACCCGACAATGGCATAGACGCATTACACATGATATGCAATAACATCTGGCGTACTGGAGAGTGGCCCAAAGATTGGACGCATTCTGTCGTTCTGCCTCTGTATAAAAAGGGATCGACGGTCAAATGTGATAACTACCGCACACTCGCGCTACTCTCACATGCTAGCAAGATACTGCTCCACATAGTCAACCGTCGCATCCGGCCTTTCCTGGATTGGCAAATTCCACAGGAACAGGCAGGTTTTGTTAAAGGTAGAGGCACTCGTGAGCAAATCCTTAATGTTAGACAACTGATTGAGAAGGCTTACAAAGACACGCCTATGTGCTTCATAGATTACAATAAGGCCTTTGACTGTGTTGACTAGACATGCTTGTCGTGGCGTGTCCGCCCTCTTGACAGCGCATGTGCAGAGTTTATACTATGGCAGTCAGGAAGTTGTTCGAGTTGAGGATACGCTATCTGCGCCTCTCATTTATCAAAAAGGGGTGACATTCAGGTGCTGCATTCCATCCCTTATTCTCTTTAATGCCTACGGAGAATGCATCATACGGCAAACATGTGACCAATGGGAGGGAGGCGTCAGCAGGAGGAGTGAAGCTCACTAATCTGCGGTATACCGGCAACACCACCATTATAGCGGCAATCGCAGCTGAAATGATAAACTTCTTGGCAAGAATGGAGCGGATTAGCAACAGGCTTGGTCTCTTCATAAACAGGTCGAAGACCAAAATAATGGTGGTGAAACGAAGTCAGAAACTGAAACTCATTGGGAGATTAAATGTTGACACGGTCCAGACTTTCAACTACCTGGGTTCCCTTATAGCTGACAACGGCTCTTGCCAAATGGAGATTCGACGACGTATCGGGATATCCAAAGATGCCATAAATCAGTTGCACAAGATATGGAGAGATCGGAGAATCACGCTGCGAACGAAGACAAGGCTTGTGCGCACACTGATATCCTCCATCTTCCTATATGGACGATGAAATGTGGATCCTCAGAGCAGCGGACCGTTAGCGTGTTGACACTTTCGAGATGTGGTGCTGGAAGAAGATGTTTCGCATCCCCTGGACTGCGCACAAGACCAATGCTTCCATTCTTAAGAAACAAAAATTGACTACCAGATTATCGACCATCGTCTCACAAAGAGTGCTGGATTTCTTTGGGCACATTTCCAGAAGAGAAAATGATAATCTGGAAAAAACTATTGGTCACCGAAAAGACCAGGCGAAGAGGCCTTGGGGCCGCAGCCGATGCGTTGGTCCGACCAAATCCGCACTGCACTTGACTCCAACTTTCATGACGCGGTCAAGGCGGCCAAGGACCGGCAGAATTCAAGATGCATGGGAAACTGCGGAAAAAATTATTGTAGACATAAAACTATGAATAATTTAGGGTAGTTGTGCATATTTAACATTTTAGTTTCAGATACAGCTCAGTTTCAGCGGCTGTAAACGTTTGCCGAAAGCAGTTATTTACGAAAAAAGACCGCCAATTGAAAAATATTCCACCAACGAATGCTACATTGTACCAGCATTTCCTGCGGGCACTTTTTCAAGCAGTTCATGTATGGGGTCAAACCATCTGATTGGGGATGTACAAAAGTTGATGAAAGATGGGAACCTACATGGAATAGCTTGCCAGTAGGTTTTGAGCCCAAAGCCTGCATGGAAATGATCAGGTGCAGCAAAAAGAAATGCTGCTAGATGCATGCTGCAGGTGTATCCAATAAAAATTAAAGTGCGCCGAGTTGTGTGCATGTGATGGAGCATGTTACACATAAATATATGCATTAATTTAAGTATTTATATACAGATTAACAATAATATATAATCGGATCTGTGACTTGTTAGTTTTATTTTGAACCAGTCAATTGAAGTCATAAAACGGTTATATTATTCGCAATTAAAAATATAATACACATGCTAACAAACGTAAATACAGCTACTAACTACGTAATGTACAATTAAGCTACTTACGTTACATATTCCAACATTTATAAAATTTGTTGTTGGGTCCTTATTTTTATAAAGTAAAATTTTGAGGAGTCTGTTGTTCAAAAAAAATTTTTTTTAGTACTTGTTATTTATAATAGTTCTAATAAATTATATGTTTTTTGAATCAATATAAATGTGGCTTTATAAAAATATTTTTTTCATGCCCATATCGTTGCTCATTTTCACGTAATCGGTGCAGAAAGGAATTTTTTTAACTAAGAATTACTGACTTTTGCCTTTATTTCTATTTTTTTCTATGAAAACCTGTTATTAATGTCCCAGAAAATAATCGGCCGTCCTCAATTTATCCAAAAACGATACCAAACATGCCATAGTCTTTATAAATACGATGATAGGAGGACCGAAAGAACGCGCGGCGGAACCTAACTTCCCCCCCTCCCCCTCCCCACCAGCGGGGCGTCCGCGCTCGTCTCCCGGGCGATTTCAACTCTAGTCTACCTAAGTAACAAGTGTGCCAAGGCTCATGCTTTAATGACAAAAATATTGGTGTTGTCCTATAAAGTCCTAACTAACGTAAAATTTTCAAATGTCAAAAACTTCTTTTGCTTTTTGTTCTTTTTTGTTAGCGCGTCTTCGGGTGGCCAGTACGTGGTTTAGAAAGAAATGTATGCAGAGGTTTTTAAGTGTTCAAATCTATGTACATTAACAAACATGCCGCGGCCCAAGGACTACTGTGGTCCTTTTTATATCGCGAAAAGAACAAAAACACATTTTATCTTGCATACATAACAAATAACAGTAGCATAGATTTACAAATTAATAGCTAGGTTCTGAAGTATCAAGAGGCAACGGGCACAGTTTAGTCACGGGTATTTTAAATATATTATCTTTAAACTGCAATGACACTACGCGTGTTATGCCGTCAGCGCCAGGAGGCTTCGCCACCACTCTGCCCAAAAGCCATTTTCCCGGAGGTAAGCGGTCATCCTTCACTAAGACAACTGTACCAACATCAAGATCGGGTTGATTTTGGGACCACTTGTATCTATGTTGCAACATAGTGAGGTACTCGGATTGCCAACGATGCCACAGTGCTTGTACCATACGTTGTACCTTTTGCCACCGATCTACACAATTAAGTTTGGTATCAATAATACTTTCTTCGGGAACGGAGATTGGAGTTTCTCCTATCAAAAAATGCCCTGGGGTAGTTCATCAATGGCGGAATTGATTAAGGTAAGTGGCCGTGAGTTAACACAAGTTTCCACTTGTGTGAAAAGGGTGTTAAACTCTTCGAATGTTAAGCAGGTCTCACCAATGACGCGTTTTATATGTCCCTTTACGGACTTGACTCCTGCTTCCCACAGTCCTCCAAAATGAGGTGCACTCGGCGGTCTAAAATGCTACGTTGTGCTGTCATTTGCCAAAAGTTGAGCGATTTCTTCTGCAATAGAAGATTTGCTGTTTTTAAACGCAATATCAAATTCCTTAGACCCACATTCACTCCAGATATCTTTACAATGCCCACGTCGAGCTGTGAAAGCGGAAGGCTGCTAGGAAAGCGGCGCTAGATAACGAACTCACCAGTTCGAGGTGAATGGCTTTTGTGACCATACAAAGGAAAACACTTATATATACTTTACAAGTTTTTGTACATCTACCAGAGTACAGTTTCAATGTGAAGTGACCACAGAAATCAACACCGCTTCTCAAAAAAGGGCGTGAAGGGTTGACTCTGCACTGTGGTAAATAGCCCATTAACGGAGTTAAAGTTTTGGCCACCTGTTTAAAAAAAATCTTTACCAAATGTTTTGCGCCAATAATCAAATATTTTTGTTGAACAATATTTAACGTTAAGCTATTCCTACCATGTAGTGTTCTCAAATGTGCATCAGTTACTATCAATTTTGCAAGATTACAACTGTAATGAAGAATCACAAGAGACTTCATATCATAAGGTGTTTGATTATTAGCAAGACGTCCATCAACTCTGATAATTTTAACATCGTCAAGGATCGGATATAGAGAATTAATTTTGCTACTTTTAGGAATTGGTTTATGTCGGCTTAACAAATTTAATTCACTCTCGAATGAAATCGATTGGGACATCCTACCTAATACATGTTTTCATTGCATTTTGAAGTTCATTGGTAGTAATGTATGTTGGTTTCGGGTTACGATTTTTGAGAACTTTATCTTTACAAAGTCGTATAAATCGAAAGCAATAAGCCGTCACGCGTATGAGTTTCAATAGACTCGAATATTTATTTAAATACTTTGTAGTTTCATCGGGTACACTGGTGCATAAGTGACTGACTTTTGTTATCGGTTTAGCTTCAATTGTGGTTTCCGATACAGTGAAGTTAGGATAGCTTATGTCTACAGATTCTTTAAGAAATGCTGGACCCTCCCACCATAGTTGTGACTGCTCAAGATTAGCAGGACTAATACCACGACTCGTGGAGTCGGCCGGATTATCAGCAGACTTTATGTGATGCCACTGACCACTGTTCGTGGCCTAACCACATTTAAGATTTCAGTGGTACGATTACCAACGAACGGTTTCCATGTATTGGGTGTTTTGCGAAGCCAGGCCAGAACTATGGTTGAATCCGTCCAAGCAAACACACAGTTGTCAGGAATGTTTATGCTTATTTTGATATTTTGAATCAGTTTTGCCAATAACACAGCACCACAAAGTACAAGACGTGGCAATGAGATTTGTCGGACAGGAGCTACTTTACTCCTGGCTGGCTGCAAGTTAACTTTAATCTCATTGTCCGTAATAACTCTGAGGTAAACAACCGCCGCATAGGCAGCACAAGAGGCATCGCTAAAACCATGTAATTCAAGTCTAACGTTCGTGTTACAGGTTCCCAGCCAACGTGGAAGCTGAATAGGTTTCATGTGTTCGAAATTTCTCATATAAGTGAGCCATTCAGCTTTCATGTCTTCGGGAAGTTCGTCATCCCATTCTAAGCCGGCTAGCCACAGTTTTTGAATGAAAATTTTCAACAGAACTATACAGGGTGCTAGCCAGCCTTGAGGGTCAAATGTTTTCGCTATCGCAGATAGTACAGTTCTTTTAGTGATAACATTGTTATCGTGAGGTAACTTAACTACGAGTTCGAATAGATCACTTTGGGGCTTCCATGTGATGCCTAGAGCTTTCACTGAATCATCCATTATTAAATTCACTGCACTTGGTAATACCCTTTGGGTATCAGGTATTTCATTCAACACTTTATCACTATTAGACGCCCGCTTGTGTAAAACGAAACCTCTTTTTTGGAACAACTCGATTAGATGACCTTTCAGCTTAATAGTTTCTTCTTCTGTAGATGAGCCCGTCCTTCAGTCATCCATATACAGGTCAGTTTTCAGGAGCTCCGCTTCAGGGAAGTCTACGCGTTGATACAATGTTTTAATTGCAAGGTAAGGAGCGCATGAACTGCTATATGTGACCGTCAATAAGCGGTATTCCTTTAAAGGATCCTGCGGTGACACGCGCCACAAGATTCTTTGGTAATCTGCGTCTTTTCTTGATATGAGTATCTGTCTATACATCTGCTGAATGTCTGCAACCAAGCAGTATTTGTGCTGTCTCCATCTTGTCACTAAATCTCTTATATCTTGTTGCAGAGGTGGCCCAATCAGCAGCTCATCATTTAGTGAATTTCCATTTACTGGTTTAGCACTTCCGTCAAATACCACTTAGTTTAGTGGTCAGACTAGAACCCCTGAGAACCGCGTGATGAGATAAGTAATAAGCTTTTTTGTCTTTTTGTTCAGTTTCAGGTGCGACCCCCATGTGGCCGAGCGATTCATACTACCGCATGAATTTAGCATATTCTTCTTGAAACTCAAGTTTGTGTTTAAATTTATTTTCCATCTGATGCAACCTATTTTCATCTAAAGATCTAGAGTCACCAAGATTTGGAACATGTGCATCCTTAAAAGGTAAACGGACCTAGTATCTACCATCAGGGTTTCGAGTGAGAGTTTTCTTGTAATGCTCTTCGCAACTGTATCTCGAGTTTCGACAAAGGTCGGGCGTTTAATGGATATTCGTCAATTTCCCAAAACTGTCTAAGTAGTTGATCCACTTCTACTTGCGTGTGCATAACAACTACATTGTGCGTGTGTGCGCCTGGCTCTGTAACGCGTCCAGATACTAACCAGCCAAAGCGTGAATTTAAAGCGATTAGTGATTCATGCTTTCTTAAACCGTCCAAAATGATGTGAGCGTGCACGTCGGCACCCAATAAAACGTCTATAGGTGCTGGTTTATGAAAGTGGGGATCTGCAAGTTCAGACAATTCAGACGACGGCCATGTGTCTGCAGGGAACTCTCTTGATGGTAGCAATGACGTGAGTCGCTTGAGGACGTACGCCTCAGCGGTGATTTTGTGTGAAGGATCTCCTACTGCGTGAAATTTTACTTCAACCATAGACTTGGTTGTGAGTGTGGCACTAGATATTCCTGTGATTTTACCACAGACTGAGCTGCGCTCGAGGTTGAGTAATTGCGTGGCTGCCTCAGTGATAAAAGAGGCTTGTGAGCCCTGGTCAACCACAGCCCATAGAATAACAGTATCGTTATTCCTTGACTGAACTGCAATCTGTGCGGTTGCTAAGATAACTTGTTCACTTTGAACTTCAGCCTTAGCGACGACCGTGGATGTAGACTGGCTGGGTGGTCGAATCAGTTGGACAAGGATTGTTTTCCGGCACTGGTGTATTCTTGTTAGGGCTTGTGAAGTGCAACAGAGTGTGATGACGACGGTTACATCTCTTACAGGTAGTGCTCTGTTGACACGCATTAACGGAATGACCCTTAACAAGGCAATTAAAGCAGATGCCGCTTTTCTTTACAAAATCCTGGCGCTGTGGAACATCTAGTAAAGCAAATTCTTTGCAGTGGCAAATTTAATGTTGCTGTGAGCAATAAGTGCATTCGCTATTTACTTCTGTGGCATACGATTTCATAGTATGAGTGGATTTGTGCGATGTAGTGGTTTTAACTAAGAAATTTTTCTGCAGTGGGTCTTTTCTGTGGGTTACGTTTACCATTTTCATAGAACGGAAGCGAGTTTGTAAGAACGACGATAGTTGGGCGAATGTCGGTATGTCCTGTGATGATCCAAGAGACTGTTCCCAATTTTTGTGTGTGTCTAAATCTAGCTTGGATACAAAGTGCACGACTATCGCGTCCCACGTGGAGGTACTTACGCCGATATTGTCTAAGGCATTTAGGCATTCTTTCGTAGTATCTAAGATATCTTTTAAGCCTCTATAACACTCTGTGCTCATCTTTTTTTGATTCATTAAGCGGCTGATTATCGTTGTAACACTCATACGTTTGTTATTATAGCGACTCTCTAGTGTGTTCCAAGCCTTTTCATAGTTAGCTTCCGTAAGTGCAAAATGTTTTAATAGCTAGCTGTTCAGCCTCACCCGATAAGATTGTTTTTAAATAATGGTGCTTTTCTATAATTAAAATGTGCGTGTTTTTATGTACCAGTGACACAAACAAGTCTTTGAAGGTTGTCCATGCATCATAATTGCCTGAAAACTTCGGAATTTGATTTCGTCGCCAAAAATTAAAAGGTCTGATAATTTAATTTAGGACCACACAAAATAAATATTTTCAACATGCATTATATTATAAACCTATACATATTATTATTTTATCGATATCGACTATTTTGATTTGATCACGCCCTTAACCTTTAGAATCAGTAGATGCATACCGCTGGCTGAGTTTACATGACATTTTCTGGGTCGTTAAAATTAAACCCCGTACCGTAACATCGGGGTACTTTGACCCTATAAGGTTACTTTGTCCACCAAAAAAAACCATTGTATTGAATTAATTAATTCTTTAAAACAACATCACGTGATTCAACTGTAACTGTAGAAACGTAAGGTGTCGTTTAAAAAAAAAAAAAAAAAATGGGGTTTCATGGGTGGACAAAGTAACCTTGTAGTGTCAAAGTACCCCGACGTTACGGTATTACAAGGATAAGGTTAAATTTTAAATGTTTTAAAATTGTAACATAAAACTTTGTGATATTTTGCCAGCTTTAATATCAAAAGTGACACTACTGAATTGACGGAAGTAGAAATCAATTTCTTGTCAATTCGAGACTTTGTCGTACTGAATAATAAAGTTTCATTTGCCTTTTATTTTATTTCTATTTAAGTTATAATAAAAATAAATGCATTGTCTGATATGCATACCTATAAGGGCTAAAATTCTCGATACTTTGATCGTAGTAGTGTATGTCCACGAAAATCGCACACATTAGCTCAGCCAATGTCAACTCACTTCTGTTTGTTGTAAAACCTTATTTTTATACGAATATAATTGTGTGCGTGTAAAAGTCGGCTACAGCGGTGCTAGAACAAACTGCGCTGAATGCCATCTCCATATACTCCGTTCGCTGGGTGCGAAGTAGGTGGTGGGGGAACCACGAATCGATCGCAGCGCGCGCCGTGGCCAAAAAAGGAACTTTCGTCAGGCCAACTTTTACTAGCGAAATAAAGGCATCTAAAAATTTATAAATATGCGGTACGAAACCTGCAGCGTAGTTAAAGGCAAAAACAGTGATCACAAGTTCAAAAACAGTAATCATAAATAAATAAATTTCCACAAGCAAGTTGGAAACGAGAACAACGAATTAAATGGATAATCGCTATCAAGCGGAAAAAGTTAGTATAACCTATAGAACAACATTTTTTATATTATATCTTGTATGTTGTATGCATGCATGTTTATGCGTTTATTTTCTTTTACATTTTGGACATGTTGAGCAAAAACGAATTGTTTCCCATTGTATTGTAGTTTGGGATTTGAAAGCGTTGTTGTGTTTGATTGAGCAAATCCAGTTATAATAATTAATTTGACCATGTTTAACTGAAAAAAAACCGGCCAAGTGCGAGTCGGACTCGCGCACCGAGGGTTCCGTACAAACACTTTCCATCCCTAAGTGGTTAAGTTAAGTTTGCACCTGGTATGTATAGCGCCCCATATAAATTAGGTGCAAAGTTAGGTATTAAAAATTTTTTTTATGGTTTTCGTAATTATTCCTTTATCTATGCTATAAGACGTTGCTTCGTACCAAATTTCAAGATTCTGAGTTCACGGGAAGCACCCTGTAGGTTTTGATTCCCTTGCAAGTGTCGAAAATATGCAAATTAGGTGCAAAGTTAGGTATTAAAAAAAAAATTTATGGTTTTCGTAATTATTCCTTTATCTATGCTATAAGACGTTGCTTCGTACCAAATTTCAAGATTCTGAGTTCACGGGAAGCACCCTGTAGGTTTTGATTCCCTTGCAAGTGTCGAAAATTTGCGGCATAAACGGCTGTATCTTTTGATTGCGTTGGCTTAGAAGTTTGATTTTTTCACAGCTTCAAGGGACAGTAGACCTGAGTAATTGATATAAATTTCAGCTTCATACGTCCACGCGTTCCTGAGAAAAAGGGTCTTGACAGACGGACGGACAGACGGACAACAAAGTGATCCTATAAGGGTTCCGTTTTTTCCTTTTGAGGTACGGAACCCTAAAAACAAAATAATCTGTATTATTACGAAAATACAGTCATAAATGATCGGTTGCATTATGCATGAAATGCGTTTTCCGGTTAAATTTGTTTATTTTGTAACTTACTTTTCGTGAAGACAACCATGAAAAGGTCCGTGTGAATTACATCTGAAAGTCATTGATTTTGCTATTTTAAACGGGAAATAATAAAGGTCAACGTTTTATCGACACTATAGAATAGATTAACATAATCTAATAAAATGAAAGAAAATTACGATATTTCATTGAAATTATTTGTTTGTTTACTTACTATTCGTAAAGACAGTCAGCCATTTGCCATTAAAAAGCCCGCCGTAATTGTAACCGCTAGTTGACGCTGTCATCGCGCACCCAGCGATCCGGTTCAGGCGCTGGACTTTCCAATCGCTCTTTATGGAACCGAAACAAAAAGCAGCTGATCGAAACAGGTGTCGCGACGAACGCGATCCTCAACAAAACAGCAGGTGAGTGTAATTTTGTAAACAATCTTAATTAAATATACTGGCAACAGACAGATAATTTAAATGGAAAACGAATCCCTTTTGACAGTTGAAAGGAGAAGTTTTATCATTCCTGACGGAACAATATTCGCGTGGCGGGAATAACGAAGAATCGAAATCAGTTAAGTTATACTTATTAGAAAGAAGATCAGCAGAATAAACTGGTAAGTGTTGGACATGTAATTTATCATTATCTATAGTAGAGAGATGAAGAGATAACTAACATATGAGATGATACTTAGAAAAGAAAACAACCAAGAAGTTATAACGAGCAGCCAGACCAGGACCACACCACACCGACGAGGGCCTGACGTCACAGCGCGCGTCACCGCAGCGAGGCCGGACGGCGCGGGGCGACGCGTCGCTTGCCGTTAGCCGGCCGCCTATATAAGCCGACGCGCGCCCAGTACCAGCAACGCGGTGTCTTGCAATCCCTCGTGGCAGTCAGGTCGTTGAGACGGCATTCACTGTGAGGGTTGTAAGCAGCGCTCGCTCGTAGCTCGGAGTGTGTACCACGCTTCTCGAGATACCATAGGTCCTCCCGAGTGGTGTTTGGTTTCTATCCCGAAGTCTGGGCTAAGTCTTAGGTCACCTTAGCGCGGTGTGTACCACGCTTCTTGGCTCGCTAGTGTAGGGACCTAGTGCTATGCTCTGGACGGGTTGCTGGGCGCGGTGTGTGTAACACGCATCTGGTACGAACAGCTAACCCGGGGGGGGGGGGGGGGGGGGGGTTCACTCCTAAGCGCGGTGTGTGTACCACGCATCTGACGCCTAGGGTGGTGGCTCTCGCCAGACGGATACCGGCCAAAATCTCCCTTACCCGCGTATTAACATTCTGTCGTTTACTAACCTTACACCCTGCCGCATGATTGGGATACCGGGTCCCCTAGGATATCGTAGGAATACCGTAGGCATAAACGTAGGGAACGTAGGATCTAGATTTAAGAGTTTAGTTAAATAAACAGGCATAAAGCCTCCGTTATTTAGTATCTATAAAATCCCGGTTTCATTTAGCCCAATCCCTTGCCTCCCGGTCTGAGCTAGTTACGGAAACCCTCAAGATCCCGTTTGGATCGAGGGATATGGAGTAGTGCCTAAGCCCGTTACGTCATAGCGTACCCTACATCACAAAGTAGCCAAACGGTTGTGAGTGGACAGGGTCAGGCTATAAGGGGAGTTGTGGAGGCCCGCGGCGGAGAAAGAATCTCCGCCAAACAATCAGAATAGAATAAGAATTAGAGTAAAATCCAGAACAGAATATAATTGTAGAAATCATTTCATCTCTCACTCTATTGTTCAACCATCTTGTCGTTATGTTTTAATTTAAACTCAAGTTACTCAAGCAATGTTTGGGTTTAGAGTTTTATAGAACATCAGTATACAAACTTACCTTGTAGAATGTATAGACGTCACGACAACAGGGTTGATGGTTTTAAAATGGTGTGATAGCGGCGCCGCTTACTAAGAATTCCATGGAAAGATCACCGCACGGACATCTCGGTCCTAGGCCAGCTAAAAATTAAGAACGCCTGTCTACCGCCTGTCTGCAGAGCATAATGCGTTACTTTGGCCACATCTCTCGCTGAGGTGCGGATATCTTGAAACGTCTGGTAGTCACCGGAAAATTAGAAGTAAAGCGACCTACAGACCGGAGCCCGAAACGCTGGTCAGACCAGATCTCAGAGCGGACCAATGAACCAGGTAGCGCCGCACAACACCAGGCAGCTGACCGTATCTGATGAAGGCAAGCAGTTGACAAGCTGAAGCGGAGTATGATCCTCAGCAATTAGGGAGCGATGAAGAAGGGACTTTCTCATAAGCTAGTACAGTTGGAATTTCGTCGAACAAAAATACTCATGTTCTATAACCAAAAGGTAGTAATAATTAAAGTGTACTATTTAATCATGCTTCTTTTTAATAGCATTATTCGCCTCAGAAAATATAAGTTACCTTCTAAATTACTAAGTCGGCCACAACCAACGCGCGTCTGAATAATAATATCTCAGCCACTAGTTATCTTTTTTGTAAGCCACTATAATCGTAACTTAGCATGGTGGTTATTTTTTAGCATCTAAATTTGAGGCATGCATTCAAATAGCAAACTTCTAAAATATTAATATATGACACCAAAATAGTAATTCTATTAGCTTCTAATTATATAATTTAGTATGTTTAAAATGTAAGTCATAATACATTAATCGATCGTAAAATTTATAGTAATAGTATATTAAAGCCATTATTATTACATATGAACTATTGAGGAGAGAACAAAATAAAATACTTAAATCTCATTTTAGGTTAGGGTCGCAGTTTAACCTAACACACCTCCTCGCTTCGCTCGTCGTCGTACCTGTTGGAGCCTATACAAACTACATGTTGTATGTCTGGCTGTTTTTGTAGTAACGTAACGTTAGATTTAAATGTGACGGTTGCTATGTATTACAATTCATCATCTTCAACCTATCACTGTCCACGGAATAAACTACTCTTACAATTTGAGTGGTTTTACTCTAACATGGTAGCAGAGCGCTAATATAAGTAAGCGCTAGTGATGTGTTGAGTGTTTCTTTTATCGTGAAAAGTGTGTGCACGAAATCTCAAATATAGTATGTATGTATGTATGTATGTAAACGCTTTATTGTACACAACAACTGGTTATAAATACATTGATAACAAATGAAATATGTACAAAGGCGAACTTATCCCTATTAGGGATCTCTTCCAGTTAACCTTTGAGCAATTGAAGGAATGGGTATTCGAAGAAAATAGGCAAACTAGACTGCGTACAACCAAGATATGTATATTATACTTAATAAAACTATAATAAGTACATCAACTAAGTAAGTAATAATACACATATATTTATACTATTTATAAGATATATATTATATATATATATGTGGGACTGCGACTGATGGCTGGCTGGTGATGAATGACACAGGTTTGTATTTGAATGAGAATAGTGACGGATGTCAACAAAGACGAAGAAAAATATGGAAAACCGATGAAAAACATTGTGTTGTTTGATAAAAATGTTTATTCTTTGATTGATTCGGGCAGTGACATAAATTTAATTAGTTTTGATTGTTATAAATCGTTAGGCGCGCCGGAATATAAGCGAGGTGAGATCGCGATGTCGGGACTCGGTGCGACGCGAGTGAAATCAATGGGACATTTCACAACGGACGTTACTATCGACGGGCAAGTTTATAACGACGTAATTTTGTATATTGTGCCTAGAGACACTATGCCTTTTTCTATTATTTTAGGGCAAGATTTTTTGAAAAATGTAACGCTCGTTATGGAAGGCAGTCGGGTTTTATTGATGAAGTTTAACGATGGTTGGCTTCGTAATCTCATGTGTGGCGTGTGTGTTTCCGACATTTCAGGTTACGTAAGTGATCCAAAGCTGCGCGAAGATACCACCTAGTAGATACTTACCGACCGACGAAGACGTGCGAGGCTCCAGTTCAGCTACGTATTGTGTTGAGGGATGACGTCCCAGTAGCTCAACGACCACGACGACTCGCTTTGGTGGAACAACAAGAGGTAGAGCGGCAGGTGAAGCAGTGGCTCACAGACGGGGTCATTAGATAAGTCATTCAGAGTATGCTAGCCCCTTGGTGCTTGTCAAGAAGAAGGATGGTAGCACGAGAATTTGTGTCGATTACAGGATCATTAACAAAGAAGATGGTGAAAGACGAGTACCCATTGCCTGTCATCGAAGATCACATCGACAAGCTTCTAAAGGCAAGAGTATTTAGCACACTTGACTTGAAGAATGGCTATTTTCATTTGTCTGTTCACGAAGATTCGATAAAGTATACTGCATTTGTGACGCATAATGCACAATACGATTTTTTAAAAGCTCCATTTGGATTGTCTGTGTGTCCAAAAGTGTTTACAAGATTTATAACGACGATTTTTAGAGATTTTATTGAGAAAGGTTTTATTTTGATTTTTATTGACGACGTAATAATACTTGCAGAGGATGAATTGCAAGCAGTGATGCGGTTGAAGGAAGTGTTGAATAGAGCGTCGCAGTACGGATTACAAATCAACTGGAAATCTTCTTCCACGCAGTTGGTGCAGCGCAAGGTGGAGTACCTTGGACACGTCGTGGAGAATGGCACGGTGCGACCATCGCCAGATAAAACGGACGCTGTGGTAAGGTTTCCTGAACCTACTAACGTTAAACAGCTTCATAGTTTTGTTGGGTTAACGTCGTAGTTTAGGAAGTACATCGAAAACTATGCGTTAATTGCCAGACCTTTGACGGAACTATTGAAGAAGGATGTTGAGTATACTTTTGGAGTGCCGCAGAGGGCAGCATTTCAGGAATTAAAGATGAAGTTGGCAAGCAAGCCGGTTTTGAGGATCTTTAACCCAGAACTGTATACTGAGCTGCATACTGATGCCTCTATGCTAGCGATGTCGGCAATATTATTGCAGCGATGCCCGAATGGCGGTCAGTTGCATCCAGTATATTATTTGAGCAAAAAGACGAACGACGCTGAGAAGAAATATACGAGCTATGAGCTAGAAGCATTGGCGGTCATAGAAAGTGTGAAGAAGTTGAGACATTATTTGTTCGGAATTAAGTTCAAAATTGTTACAGATTGCCAGGCGTTTGAAATGACTCTGAGGAAGAAGGCCATGTCGACACGAGTGGCGAGATGGGCTTTAGTGCTACAAGAGTACGATTACGAGGTAGAGCACCGCACCGGATCGCAGATGCGGCATGTTGACGCTTTAAGCCGAGCACCGCATGTCGGAGTAGTGACGAGAGAGCTTCATGAGCGGATAAAGCAAGCTCAGGAACAAGATGGCGGATTGAGCGCCATAAAGAAGATCTTGAAAGATAATATATATTTAGATGACGCAATTGAAGACGACGTGCTATATAAAGAACAAAAGCTGGTCATACCTTGTGGTACGAAACGTGAAATTATCAAAAAGGTGCATGGAAAAGGGCACTTTGCCAAGAAAAAGACTACACCTTTTGAGCTCATGCATGGTATGAAGATGCGTATGAAAGAGGACATTCAAATTTATGATTTGTTATCACAGAAAAGTCGTAATAGCTATGACGAAGCCAGAGAGCAACTACGGAGATCTGCTCGAGTGCAGATAATGAAGATTCAAGAGGAAAATAGGACTACCTACAATAGGAAACGGAAGGAGAACACCGTTTATAAAATAGGAGATAGTCGCCATACAGTTAGAGACAAGGATCGGTACGAGGTAGGAAAGGAACTTAGTTCGATGGAGGGGGCGGCACGCACATCTTCGTCGGCGGATAATACGAAGCCGTGGCCTACGGGGTAGAGGACTCCACGTCACATTGGGTAAGTGCTCAATTATTTTTATTAAGCGACTGCCTCCGTAACGACGATATATCTTTATTTTACGGCTCAGTTAGTAGGTATGTAGATTTATTTTTGTTTTTGGATTTATTGTTGTAGAAGACGTTTATTTTAAATTCATTGATGATTATTGTCCACGATGTTTATGTTGTGTTGTCAGTTAAGTTGGAGTAGCCAGAAGTGTTGGCAAATGCAATAGAGGTATGCCTGAGGACAGGCAAGGATGCAGGATGGCCGACTGTGGGACTGGGACTGATGGCTGGCTGGTGATGAATGACAGAGGTTTGTATTTGAATGAGAATAGTAAGAATGAAGGTGTCAGAGCGAGACGTATGTCAGTTTATACTCATTGCCGGAAGACGACTGTTGTTTTGTGTTTTTCTGTTAATTTCTTATACTTTTTACATGTTCTATCTACAAAATATACTTATTTCACCTATAGCCGGTGTTTATCTACGCCTCCCGGCTATATATATATATCTACATATAATACATATATACATGCGTAAATAAATATAGTATTCAATGAATTCACACGTCATCGGACAGCCACAATTTCTTCAAGTTAATCTTAAGTGATGCAACAGATGGAGACTTCCTAAGGGACAAAAGTGTTAATAATCATTATGTATTTAATGAAGCGAAATAGGATGCGTTCGGAGATTTACGTTGGTTACGCCGACGTAAAGATAATATTTTAAGCTACTGTTTGTATGAGAAGTGCCCAACATGCATATATGTTTAGAAACCAGATTAAATGAGCTTTTTGAAATAATAATAATAATTTGAAAATGTTCATTAAATTGAACTAATTTACCTCACTGAATAAAAAAACTTGTTGTGATTTTTACCTTTTCGGCCATTACACCCATATTTTATAAAGAACTATACAAAAATAACATAAAAAATGTATTTCTGATATTTGTTTTACACGGAAACAATACCAAACAGGTTCTAGTAGACTTAACTGACCAGCAATAAAGAAAGTAAAGAGGGATACCCAGATTCACGTTCGCACGTACGGGTCGGACGCGCGAGAGATCGCTCCGCAGCTGTTAATCATAAAATATATAAAATGTCGCTTGCAAATATTGAAAGTGATGTGCAAAAAGTGCTTCAACATGTGTCCAAACTAATGGATAAAGTAAACCAGTTGGAAATCGTTATTAGTGAGCAAAATGCGAAAATTTCTCTACTAACTCGCGAGCAAACAACGAAAATGGACGGGAATCAACCCACCCACAAGTCCCTGCAAAAAAAGCCAACGGTCATACCGGCACTTGCCCAGCTGCAAGCGCGCACCAACGCAACTGCGGCGCTAACACGTGCAACACAGAGTCGAAAGTCGACCACTCCGGCGGCGCCCCCGACACCGGTTCCAGTTGCAACCGACGCGGACTTATCTGCTGATACAAACAACGAGATACCTACAGTACCTGGGTTAAATAACACAAATGTATCCCAAATGAATCCTGAAATTCAGCCCAAATCCACCCCTGAACCGGCAGCAAAAATCCCACCAGCATCGCCCATCATTTCTGATTTATCAGAAAATATTGATGACACGCAAACATGGGTAGAAGTACGACCACGAAACAAAAACCGAAAAATCATGCGCAGATCCGTTATCAAAGGCACCGGATCGGTAGATTCTGAATTGCAATCAATCGAGCGAGTAAGACGCATCCATGCATGCTTTTTTAAGGCCCAGACTACCTACACCTGACATCTTACTCGGATATATGAACAAGAAAAATAAATGTGACAAATACATAGTGGAACAGCTTACTCTAAAGCATAACTATTATGCCTCGTTTTCAATAACCCTACCTAGCGACAAATACGACTATTTCATGGACCCGAGTAGCTGGCCGGCAGGAGTCGAAGTCAGTAAGTGGTTTCGTGGCGGAGCCCGGCGCGGCGGACCCGCGCCCGACAGTGCCACCACCACCCCGAGGGCCTAAACACAAGGAGACTACCAACAGTGGAGTCAAACCAATCTATGTAATCCACCAGAATATAAACCGTCTAGAAAATAAAACCCATAGATTGGAATGTGAACTCCAAGTACGCGATCCTGCCGCTCACGTGGTTTGCCTGACGGAGCACTGGCTGCAGTCAAACCAGCTAAGTACAGTCAATATCCTTAACTACTCCCTTCGTGCTCAATACTCGAGACCCTCGCGCCGTGGCGGCGGTGCTTGTATTTACGCCAGGACCGAACTAATAACAATAGAGCGACCAGAAGTTGGAAACCTATCAGTTGAGATGCACTTCGAAACCTGTGCCGTCGAGTGCATCGGCGCCGACCTCATTGTGGTGTGCATTTACAGACCTCCTAACGGTGACGTACAATTATATTTTTCTAAGCTAGCACTTGTATCGGTCATGCATTTACCAATGTTCCAAAATCTGACATTCAAAGTGTATTTTGTATCGAGCTTAACCTGTCTGACCACATAAGCATAAATGTGTCTGTAAATATTAATAATAATTTAAATACAAGTAACCATGTATTATTTATTATTTATTTATTTATTTATTATTTATTAGGAGAACCAACAGCTACATACAATACATTGCTCTTAGAAATAGTTAATGGAAAGCCAAACGAACCTTTTCAAATAGCAACATAAATAATTTTATTTTAAATATGGAACAATATAATTGGGTTGAAATTTATAATAAACACATATGTCCTGGTGCTAAGATAGGTTTAGTTATGAATGTCATAAAGTATTATTTTGATATATGTTTTCCACTTAGAAAACAATTGGTAAAAAACAATTTGAGTACCTGGGTTACGGACACGGTTCGACAAATTCGGTACCGAATTCACAAGCTTAAATTAGAAATATCTAAAGTCCCTAACGATTTTGGGTTGCGCCTAGCCCTTGAAAAAATGGAAGTACTGTATTGGTCCACATTGAAAACTACTCGCTGTGAATATGTAAACAGTCGGATAGCCAGATCGAATGAAAACTTATCCCGGTGCATATGGCGCGTAATTGCCTCCGAAACTTGCAAAAACTCTAATAAGAATAATAGTGCCATAAACGTATTCATTTCTAAATCAGCTGGCGAGAGCGATACCGCACGTGCTGTCGCCGCCGCCGACCGTCTAAACCGGTACTATACACAAACAAATGTAAACAAAACAAAGCCGTGTAATCGCTCTGCTCTTGCCTATTTGCATAACTATTTACCAATGTATGTGCCTACATTCCAGTTTGAACCCTATACTCTAACTGAATTACTTAAAGCATTTAAAACAATTAAACGAAAAAAATCCCAAGATGTAAACGACACGTCTACGTGCGTGCTGGATTACCTACCGCCGGTGGTCGTGTCACTACTCCTGTTATTATTCAATGAGTGCCTACTTAACGGGGTATATCCAGACATATTGAAACTTATAAAAGTACAACCTATGTATAAAGGTAAGGGTGAAATGGAACTCGAGAAAAGTTTCCGTCCTATATCTCTAATACCCATTATTTCCAAAGTGTTCGAGTACCTTATAAGTTCATCACTCTTGAGATACTTCATGGGGAACGGTTTACTGAATGGGCAACAGTATGCATATCAAGCGGGGCGGTCGACGACAGATGCGACGCGCGACGTCGTGGCGCGGACGCTGACTCATCTCGAGGCCGGCCGACAGGCTGCTGCTATTTTTTGCGACCTGTCGCGCGCCTTCGAAATGATCGACCATTCTTTGCTCCTTGAAAAATTATCTAGGTGTGGTGTCGGAGGCCAGTTTCATAATACCATACGCTCCTTCCTAAATAACCGTAAACAGAGTACATGCGTTATGAACTCTAAATCGAATTTAGAAAATATTGGCAATATTGCTGTACCCCAGGGATCGACAATGGGAAATGTCCTATTTTTAATCCTGGTAAACGACATCTCAGCGGCTAGTCCCGATTTGGAGTTCATAACGTATGCCGATGACACATGCATTCTGGTGAGTGCTGACAACCTTCAAATTTTAAATTCTAAGGTTGAAATTGCTATGCAACAAATATCTCAATGTTTTGCTGCAAACGGAATGCTACTAAATTTAGAAAAAACCAATATCTTATATTTTCAGCTTAGACATAACATCAACAACAAATTAGTTATAAAGCTAAATGACATCGAGGTACCACAAGTTAAAGAGGTAAGATACTTGGGCTTCATCCTGGATTCTGGTCTCACGTGGTCCCCTCATATCGACCGTATGTGTGACAAACTATCTTCCGCATGCTATGCGCTTTCCAGAATAGCATCGTCCTTGTCACACGAAAATGTGATAAAAGCATACTACGGATATTTTCATTCTGTTCTTATTATGGGTGCTGACCTGTGGGCGACGGCGGCCGACCGCGAAAGGCCTTTCAAATTACAAAAACGTGCTGTTCGTATCATTAGCGGAAAGTCATATGATCATCCTGCAAAAAGTTTGTTTAAAGAGCATAAGATTCTCACTCTTCCGAGTGTTTACATATTGACCGCATGTAAGTATGTGAGGGCAAACGTGGATCAATACGCTACCCATTCCCAGCCTCGTAGAAAAAAACCGTTTAATCGTCCCCCGGTGCAGACTTGCAAAGACCCGAAAGTCACTTGGGATCTTAGGCCCAAAATTGTATAACTTGCTACCTGAGGAAATAAAATTAGCAAAAACAGACAAAAAGTTTGACCGAAATCTTAAAACAATGTTAACTGACTTAGCATGCTACAGCGTCGACGAATTTGTTGAAACGTGCACTAACCTCTAGTAATTTAGCTACTAATATGCTAATTTGTATAAGCTACATAAATTTTATAAATTAAATGATGACCTGCTAAGCCATATGCGATCCTATTAACTACTGTCTATGAATTTGTTTTTGCTTAAATGTAATTATATTCTATTAATAATAATAAGTTTAAGTGACATATATATTACATACTCCAGAAATGTGTACCTAATTACTCTAGTACCTATTAGTTGAATTATATACCTACCTGTTAACCTGACTTGTAAAACATTAACTTTTATCAATAAATGTCTTGTATCTTGTATCTTGTATCTTGATACTTGGCCGTATTCACTCCGCTCTCCCGCCTGACAGGGGACGAATCTGACTTTCCTCCACATCTGAAAATAATCACCGTGGAACACTATCTGTGGTAGAAATTTCATGCTTGTAACCCGATGCGCACAATTATGTTAGAAAACAGCGGACTAACAACTCTACTAGTACAGTTTTCTGGTGTACAATACCATGCTGCTTCAGAAATAACTCGAAGGGTTTATTTACATACTCGCCTCCATTGTCGGTCCTCAACACTCTAATAGTTTTATTCGTTTGACTCTCGAGAGGGCTAATCGCACGATTGTTGAGGCTGCACGGTGTATGTTGCAGGGTGCCGGCTTGGAACAGAAATACTGGGCGGAAGCAATGAGCGCCGCAGTTTATTTACAGAATAGATCACCAACGAAGGCTGTGCTGGGTGTTACCCCTGAGGAGAAGTGGTCGGGAAACAAGGTAAACTTGAACTATTTAAGAATTTTTGGTTGTGTTGCTTACTCCGTCTTGGAAAATCGGAAAAAGTTGGATCCGAAATGTAAGAAGTATATATTTATAGGCTACTGCGAGGATACTAAAGGATATCGACTTTTAGATCCTGCTCGTCCTAATAAAGTCGTTACTACGCGAAATGTCGTGTTTGTAGAAGATAAATTCTATAAAGATATTTTTGTACAGAAGGATCAGCAACAAGTGGTCAACGTGCCGACTCCGTACATGATCATCAATAACCCTGGATCTGAAAATGTACGAGCGCTGGCGGCAGAACCTGTTGAACCGATGCAAGAACCTCACGAGCACCAGACTCAAGACACAGAATCTTCTGAAACTAGTGAATCTTGTAGTACTTCAGATGAAGACTACGTTCCTGGATCGTCCTCTTGGGATTCAGATGAATCAAGAGATAGGAACGAATTCAAAGATGCTTTGGTATCAGCATTAGCGAGTTAATGCGATACGGATACACCAAATACCGTACGTGAAGCACTCGACGGACCTGAGTCTACGCAATGGAAGGCAGCAATGCAGGATGAATATCAATCTTTTTGGATAATAAATGTCTGGAACTTGTGGACTTACCGAAGGGAAAGAAACCTGTTAAGTGCAAGTGGATATTTAAGAAAAAGAGAGGATTAAATGGAGAGCTCCTGCAGTACAAGGCTCGATTGGTTGCGAAAGGATTCACGCAGAAGTATGGAGTGGATTATTTTCAAACATTCTCACCCGTCGTGAGGTACTCCACAATAAGGCTACTTCTGGCATTAGCGGCTGAATATGATATAGAAGTTGATCATATGGATGTGAAAACTGCTTTTCTCAACGGAGACTTAAAAGAAGTCGTTTATATGGAGATTCCTGAAGGCTTTGATGTAGAGAACAACAAAGGAAAAGCATACCGATTACTCAAAGCTGTGTACGGATTAAAACAAGCCAGTAGATCATGGAATGAGAAGATAAACGACGTGCTTGTTAAGAAGTTGAAATTCAAAAGGTTGGCATCCGAACCGTGTGTGTACGTAAGATCGATCAATAATGGACTTGTCATTCTCGGCCTATATGTTGACGACATTTTGGTGTTTAGCGACAGTCAAACTGAGAAAAATGCGGTAAAAGAGGAGATAATGAAACAGTTTGTTATGAAGGATCTTGGGCCTGCGAAAAGTGTATTAGGTATACACGTCCGTCAGGAGGATGGAAAGATTATTCTGGATCAGTCTAGCTATATTAGCAAAGTTTTGGAAAGGTTTAATATGACAGATTGCAAACCTGCTAAAACACCGATGGAAGATGGCTTGAAACTAGCTAGAGCTGAGAAGAATGGAGACTACGAATATAGAAACTTGATTGGTTGCCTGATGTATATCGCAGTCTGTACGCGTCCTGACATAGCGCATGCTGTGAGTATGCTAATTCAATTCAACGATTGCTACTCGGAACCTCACTGCAAAGCGGCGAAGCGTGTGCTTCGATATCTTAAAGGTACGATTAACCACAGTATTACGTATGAGAAGAGTGGAATGAATGTGACAGGTTCAACGGACGCGGACTGGGCGGCTAGTATAGTCGATCGTCGGTCTTATACCGGATATATATTTAAGTTAGGCAAATCCATAGTTTAGTGGGAGAGTCGTAAACAGCGTAGTGGCTCTTTCCAGCACCGAAGCTGAGTCGGATGCGTGCAAAGAGGCATTGTTCCTTAAAGCGTTCATGTCGGAATGCTTGAATTTAGACGTGAAAATATTGGTGTATAATGACAATCAATCTGCAATTAAATTGTCGGAAAACCATATGTTTCATGCTAGGACTAAGCATATTGATGTTAGGCATCATTTCATTCGTGAAATTGTCGAGAATGGTGTGAACTCTTCTATTTGGCATACTCTTTAACCCAGCAACTCCACAGTACCTTAAGGAGCGTTTTAGTTATTTCTCGTCTGCAAGGTGCGCTAAAAATTTCCTTTTAACTGTTCCCCCCGCACATTCTAAATTTTATTCCAATTCTTTTACTGTCCAAGCCGTTCTGCTATGGAACTCGCTCCCAGTTGAATTGCGAAGTGCTAATTCCCTGTCTATATTTAAGAATAAGATTAAAGAACATTACCTATCTCTCGAACAATAAAATTGATTGTATTGCGTTGTGTTATATAAGATTCTTATATATGTCTAGTGTCTATTTATATTATTGTATATATATATGTATGTATGTGTAAGTTTATGTATATCTATTTATGTATGTGTATATTTACCCATATGCGTACTTGTTTTCTGTTAGTATCTAGTTATGTGCTCCCTTCGCCTTTAGCTGCACCTACTCTGTATTAAGTTAAAATTTTCATCAATTTCACTGCCCAAAGGTTGTCTGGAAGAGATCGCTCTTTAGCGATAAGACCGCCTGTTGTCTACCGTTATTTATAAATTGTATTTATCTTGTTTCCTTTTGTAAACTTTTTTGGTGTGCAATAAAGTATTGTTGTATTGTATTGTATTGTAACTGTTAAGTACATGTGCACTGAGGACATGTTAGCGGATATTTTGACAAAGCCTTTATGCATTGAAAAATTTCAACGTTTTGTAAGATTTATATAATATGCTTAGTGCTCCGTAGTGTATAGGTAGTTATTATTTGTACTGGACGGAACATATAGTTTAAGGGGTGGTGTTGGAGCCTATATAAACTACTAGCATTAACCCGCGGCTTCGCCCGTGTTCCTATACAATATACATTATCCTACGGGAACGATGCTCTTTTTTTTAGGATAAAAAGTAGGCTATTTGTTAAAGTTAGGGTATAGGGTACAAGTCGATTGGCGATACATCCAAGTGTTGAAAGGTCTTTACAATGCCGCTAGCATGGCCGTCCAAATACAGAGCCGGCAGTCTGAACCTATCCCCATGCATTGTGGTGTGAGACAAGGGATGTTATATCCCCCAAATTGTTCACAAATGCATTGGAGGATATGTTCAAGACGTTGGACTGGCAAGGACAAGGCATTAACATAAACGGTGAGTACCTTTCACACTTGCGATTTGCAGACGACATTGTCATCCTGGCGGGAACGCTGCAAGACTTGCAATTTATGCTGAACGGCCTAGCTGAGTCTTCAAAACGCATTTGGCCTCCGGATGAACTTAGACAAAACCAAGGTTATGTTCAATGAACATGTTAGTCCGGAACCAATTGCGGTACAGGGCAGCTTTCTCGAGGTTGTTAAAGAGTACGTCTACCTTGGGCAAATATTGCAGTTGGGTAAAAACAACTTCGAGAGAGAGGCTAATAGAAGAATACAGCTGGGCTGGGCAGCATATGGCAAACTTCGTCGGGTCTTCACATCGCCAATTCCACAATGTCTGAAGACGAAAGTTTTTAACCAGTGCGTCCTACCCGTAATGACATACGGTGCCGAGACGTGGACACTCACGGTTGGGCTGGTCCACAAATTTAAAGTCGCTCAGAGAGCTATGGAAAGGGCAATGCTCGGAGTTTCTTTGAAGGATCGAATTCGGAACGAAGTGATCCGTCAGAGAACCAAAGTTACCGACATAGCTCACCGTATTAGCAATTTGAAGTGGCAGTGGGCTGGCCATTATAGCCAAAGAACCGATAACCGGGGGGGTAAACGTGTTCTTGAGTGGAGACCGCGGATCGGCAAGCGTAGTGTGGGACGCCCTCAGACTAGGTGGAGCGATACATAAATTAATTAATTAATTAATCCATAAACTAAAACACACTTTATTACAGAAATGTATGCACTCACAATTCACACTAACTGTACTTAAAATCGACTAATTAAAACACACTTTATTACAGAAATGTATGCACTCACAATTCACACGAACTGTACTTAGAACGTTAAACGCACTACTTAATCACTTAAGAGTCTTTCTGTCTGATTATCCTTTAGCTCGCACTGTATCGTACTTTAATCGTAACTGCTTGCTGCCGGCCGGCGCCTGAAAATTCCTGAAAACAATTTTCAGGTTATGGCGTTATCTGACGAGAGATAGAGCTTCTTCTGAAACGACCTGAAATAACTTTTCAGCCTGCTGAAAACGCTTCCAAAGCGCCTAAATTGACGTTTAAAGGTTTGACCTAACCTACCGGCGTAACACTATTACCACAGATGACACGTATGAAGCCTTTAATTATGAGAAATAATAAATACGGCCAGAGATTTTTTTTTAGTCACATGGTCGAACTTCTCATTTAATAAGCATCGGGAAAATGAGATAGCCTCTAATAAACTAATTCATCTTCTTTACAAGGCCAACTAAAAAACAACCATTATTTTTACTTTTCCTTCCGATTTATACATTGGCAACTAATTTACTAACTCGGCCACGGAATTTGCAACTCATCATCATTTTACGTTATACAGCGTCAATACAAGCTCCTCAAAAATTATATATTCGAGCTTCTATAGACAACATCATATATTATAACTTAACATGTAAAATAATACTTCATATTCTTTTATCGTGAAAATAGCCACTGTACGATTTGGCACGAGTGCGCGACATGACAGCAACCGGCCATTTGCACCAATCAGAGAGCGCCATTCGATTCTTGTACCGACCCGCCCGTGTTTGTTTATTGTCATTCGTGCGTTCATGTTGCAATAGGTTAAGTTAGGTTAAACATTAATTATAATATCGAGTTTAAACATTAGATATTTGATAACGGTACGTAACCCATTAATCTAGTTCTAAGGCAGGTCCTTGGCTTAGGTTAGGTACTGTTAGAGTAAAACCACTCAAATTGTAAGAGTAGTTTATTCCGTGGACAGTGATAGGTTGAAGATGATGAATTGTAATACATAGCAACCGTCACATTTAAATCTAACGTTACGTTACTACAAAAACAGCCAGACATACAACATATCTATGTATATAAAACTCAAAGGTGACTGAGTGACTGACATAGTGATCTATCAACGCACAGCCCAAACCACTGGACGGATCGGGCTGAAATTTGGCATGCAGGTAGATGTGATGACGTAGGCATCCGCTAAGAAAGGATTTTTCAAAACTCACCCCCTAAAGGGGTGAAATGGGGTTCCAAAGTTTGTATGGGGAAACAAGATTGGTTAGACTATTTTATTCGAAACTTCACAAGAGTATTCCTGACGATAAATGAGTAAACACAATGTTAAGACATGGCTCGTACATAAATGTTACTATAGTGTTAATGATTATTTGGATGACGTTATTTGACCTATTATGTATTTAATTAAAATTATGATATTATTTTGCATTGCACATTCTTGTACTGACATTTAAATTAATTAATTTCGTTGTTTCTATATTATTATTCTAAAATGTATGTACGCCTGAAAAGGCAGGGTTTCGTGATACGATGTATTAAGCAATGATGACTGCAAATGTTACCCGATTTCCCACATGCATTAAATAAATCATTTCATTTCATTTCATTTCACGTGTTTCAGGTTTTTTGAAAATTCAACCCCTAAAAGGGAGAAATGTGGTGACAAAGTCTGAAAATCAGCATGGGTATTGATTTTATGGTTTATCGGGTCGCTGATTACAAAAACCGCAACGATTTTAAAATCCAACGTGGCGGACGTGAGTTACCATCTCCCCTGTTGGGGTGAAATGGGGTTGAAATGTCTAAATACTAAACCGCTGGTCCTAGAGAGTTCAAATTTGGCACGTAGGTTCCTTATAAGGTGTAGGGGTGCACTAAGAAAGGATTTTTCAAAATTTACCCCCTAAAGGGGTGAAATGGGGGTCCAAAGTTTGTATGGGGAAAGAAGATTAGTTAGACTATTTTATTCGAAACTTTACAGGAGTATTTCTAACGATAAATGAGTAAACACGTGTTTCAGGTTTTTTGAAAATTCAACCCCTATAAGGGAGAAATGTGGTGACAAAGTCTGAAAATCAGCATGGGTATTATTTTTACGGTTTATCAGGTCGCTGATTACGAAAACCACAACGATTTTAAGATCCAACGTGAGTTACCATCTCCCCTGTTGGGGTGAAATGGGATTGAAATATCTAAATACTAAACCGCTGGTTCTAGAGAGTTTAAATTTGGCACGTAGGTTCCTTATAAGGTGAAGCGGTGCACTAAGAAAGGATTTTTCAAAACTCACCCCCTAAAGGGGTTAAATGGGGTTGCAGAGTTTGTATGGGGAAACAAGATTAGTTAGACTATTTTATTCGAAACTTCACAGGAGTATTTCTAACAATAAATGAGTAAACACGTGTTTCAGTTTTTTTTTAATTCAACCCCTAAAAGGGAGAAATGTGGTGACAAAGTCTGAAAATCCATTGGTAATGCTTTTATGGTTTATCGGGTCGGGTCGCCTGTTGGGGTGCGATGGGGTTGAAATGACTAAATATGAGTACGGGTGTAATTTTTATGGTTTGTTGGGACGTTGATTACGAAAATGCCACCGATTTTGAAATTTTATTTGTGGTCATGAAAATTCTTGAAAACATTTGCGCCAAATTGCATTTTAATCGGTCCAGTAGTTTTGCAGCAAATCGCTTGTAACAGACGGACTGAAAGACGGCTACACGTGATCCTATAAGGGGGTTCTTTTTTTGCTTTTGAGGTATGGATAGAGACCCGCGTTATCCTAATAGATTAAAAAAATTGTACTTGGTGGCATTTCGATCGTCGTCAATCGGTACCTTTAGGCGGGCGGCGCGTTGGGACGGACGGGAGGAGTAATGATCGGGAAACTTCCTGCATCCGTTATAAATACATTCAAGCTTTTCAATAATAAGTCATTTCTGAATTCTAAATTACGTTTATCTGGCTAAGAATAATACATTTTTTATTCATCAACGAAGAAAACCTCAATATCTTACAATAGAACATGACGTAACTTAGAACATGGCTTAGAATCATTAAACCAATCTCGAATATCCCAAATCGATAAGCGGAGGCTCGGGACATTATAAAAGCTTTATACAAATAAAATGCACACATATCCCGGTGTCTTAGCTTCACTTCGAGTTATGAATTTTGAAGTGAACTTTATTTGGTACAGTAAAAGCTGAGATCGCTTGATTTGAGTGCTTGAGTTTTCGGTTTGATTTGATAAAGTGGATTTATGATAAAATAAAAAGTATTTCCCAGTAATATTAGAAAAGCAAAAGTCTGTGTATGTTTTGTTACTTCTTCACGCTAAAACGGCTGGACGGATATGCATGAGGGAAATGCAGATTGCAGATTATACCCTAACTTAACAAATAGCCTACTTTTAATCCTAAAAAAAAGAGCATTGTTCCCGTAGGATGATGTATATTATATAGGCACGCGAGCGAAGCCGCGGGTTAATGCCAGTCTAAATATATAAAAGAAGAAACTGACTGACTGACATATCAACGCACAGCCCAAACCGCTGGTTCTAGAGAGTTCAAATTTGGCACGTAGGTTCCTTATGAGGTGTAGGGGTGCACTAAGAAAGGATTTTTCAAAATTCAACCCCTAAAGGGGTGAAATGGGGATTTAAAATTCTGTGCAGGGTGGCTGGCAAAAGCTGGATGAGAGTAGCCGAGGATCGCGTACAATGGCGTGCAGTTGGAGAGGCCTATGTCCAGCAGTGGACAAGAATAGGCTGATGATGAGGGTATAATCTGCTTATCCCTATCCGCATCCCTATGCATATCCGTCTAGCCGTTTTATTGTTGAAGAGCTTGAATGCATTTATTACGGCTGTAGGAAGTTCCCCGATGACTACTCCTCCAGTCCCGCCGCGCCGGCCGCACTGGCCTTGACGACAACCGAGATGGCACATTGGCACCAAACACAAATTTAAACATCTATTAGGATAACGGGTCTCATTCCATACCTCGAAAGCGAAAATAGAACCCTTATTGGATCACTTGTAGCTGTCTGTGAGTCCGTCTGTTACAACCGATTTGCTGCAAAACTACTGCACCGTTTGAATTGCATTTAGGCACAAATGCTTTCAAGAATGTTCATGTCCACAATATTAAATTTCAAATTTAATGCCATTTTCGCAATTAAAGTCCCAAAAAACAACAATCATAACGTCATCGCGCCCCCACAGGGGAATGGTATTTCACGTCCGCTACGTTGGATTTTAAAATAATTGTTGTACCCGTAATCAGCGACCCGATAAATAATAATAATAATACCCATGTTGATTTTCAGACTTTGTCAACACATTGTCCCCTTTTAGGGGTTGAATTTTTGAAAGGCTTGAAACGCGTGTTTACTCATTTATTGTTAGAAATACTCCTGTGAAATTTCGAATATAATAGTCTAATCTTGTTTCCCCATACAAACTTTGGATCTCTATTTCACCCCCTTTAGAAAAATCGTTTATTAGTGCGCCCCTAGACCTTATAAGGAACCTACGTTCCAAATTTGGACTCTTTAGAATCATCGGTTTGGGCTGTGCGTTTAAAAACGACACCCATATTTTTAGACATATTTAGACATTTCTACCCCATCGCTAACATGAGAGATGGTATGACATGTCCGCCACGTTGAATTTTAAAATCGTTCTTTTTTTAGTAATCAGCGACCCGATAATCCATCGAAACCAACTCTTCCCTCTTCCCTCTTCCCTCTTCCCTCTTCCCTCTTCCCTCTTCCCTCTTCCCTCTTCCCTCTTCCCTCTTCCCTCTTCCCTCTTCCCTCTTCCCTCTTCCCTCTTCCCTCTTCCCTCTTCCCTCTTCCCTCTTCCCTCTTCCCTCTTCCCTCTTCCCTCTTCCCTCTTCCCTCTTCCCTCTTCCCTCTTCCCTCTTCCCTCTTCCCTCTTCCCTCTTCCCTCGTTAAGTTATCTAATCTTGTTTCTCCAAACAAACTTTAAATCCCCATTTCACCCCTTTAGGGGTTGAATTTTGAAAAATCCTTTCTTAGTGCACCCCTACACCTCATAAGGAACCTACGTGCCAAATTTGAACTCTCTAGAACCAGCGGTTTGGGCTGTGCGTTGATATGTCAGTCAGTCAGTTTCTTCTTTTATATATTTAGACTGGCATTAACCCGCGGCTTCGCTCGCGTGCCTATATAATATACATCATCCTACGGGAACAATGCTCTTTTTTTTAGGATTAAAAGTAGGCTATTTGTTAAGTTAGGGTATAATCTGCAATCTGCATTTCCCTCATGCATATCCGTCCAGCCGTTTTAGCGTGAAGAAGTAACAAAACATACACAGACTTTTGCTTTTCTAATATTACTGGGAAATACTTTTTATTTTATCATAAATCCACTTTATCAAATCAAACCGAAAACTCAAGCACTCAAATCAAGCGATCTCAGCTTTTACTGTACCAAATAAAGTTCACTTCAAAATTCATAACTCGAAGTGAAGCTAAGACACCGGGATATGTGTGCATTTTATTTGTATAAAGCTTTTATAATGTCCCGAGCCTCCGCTTATCGATTTGGGATATTCGAGATTGGTTTAATGATTCTAAGCCATGTTCTAAGTTACGTCATGTTCTATTGTAAGATATTGAGGTTTTCTTCGTTGATGAATAAAAAATGTATTATTCTTAGCCAGATAAACGTAATTTAGAATTCAGAAATGACTTATTATTGAAAAGCTTGAATGTATTTATAACGGATGCAGGAAGTTTCCCGATCATTACTCCTCCCGTCCGTCCCAACGCGCCGCCCGCCTAAAGGTACCGATTGACGACGATCGAAATGCCACCAAGTACAATTTTTTTAATCTATTAGGATAACGCGGGTCTCTATCCATACCTCAAAAGCAAAAAAAGAACCCCCTTATAGGATCACGTGTAGCCGTCTTTCAGTCCGTCTGTTACAAGCGATTTGCTGCAAAACTACTGGACCGATTAAAATGCAATTTGGCGCAAATGTTTTCAAGAATTTTCATGACCACAAATAAAATTTCAAAATCGGTGGCATTTTCGTAATCAACGTCCCAACAAACCATAAAAATTACACCCGTACTCATATTTAGTCATTTCAACCCCATCGCACCCCAACAGGCGACCCGACCCGATAAACCATAAAAGCATTACCAATGGATTTTCAGACTTTGTCACCACATTTCTCCCTTTTAGGGGTTGAATTAAAAAAAAACTGAAACACGTGTTTACTCATTTATTGTTAGAAATACTCCTGTGAAGTTTCGAATAAAATAGTCTAACTTATCTTGTTTCCCCATACAAACTCTGCAACCCCATTTAACCCCTTTAGGGGGTGAGTTTTGAAAAATCCTTTCTTAGTGCACCGCTTCACCTTATAAGGAACCTACGTGCCAAATTTAAACTCTCTAGAACCAGCGGTTTAGTATTTAGATATTTCAATCCCATTTCACCCCAACAGGGGAGATGGTAACTCACGTTGGATCTTAAAATCGTTGTGGTTTTCGTAATCAGCGACCTGATAAACCGTAAAAATAATACCCATGCTGATTTTCAGACTTTGTCACCACATTTCTCCCTTATAGGGGTTGAATTTTCAAAAAACCTGAAACACGTGTTTACTCATTTATCGTTAGAAATACTCCTGTAAAGTTTCGAATAAAATAGTCTAACTAATCTTCTTTCCCCATACAAACTTTGGACCCCCATTTCACCCCTTTAGGGGGTAAATTTTGAAAAATCCTTTCTTAGTGCACCCCTACACCTTATAAGGAACCTACGTGCCAAATTTGAACTCTCTAGGACCAGCGGTTTAGTATTTAGACATTTCAACCCCATTTCACCCCAACAGGGGAGATGGTAACTCACGTCCGCCACGTTGGATTTTAAAATCGTTGCGGTTTTTGTAATCAGCGACCCGATAAACCATAAAATCAATACCCATGCTGATTTTCAGACTTTGTCACCACATTTCTCCCTTTTAGGGGTTGAATTTTCAAAAAACCTGAAACACGTGAAATGAAATGAAATGAAATGATTTATTTAATGCATGTGGGAAATCGGGTAACATTTGCAGTCATCATTGCTTAATACATCGTATCACGAAACCCTGCCTTTTCAGGCGTACATACATTTTAGAATAATAATATAGAAACAACGAAATTAATTAATTTAAATGTCAGTACAAGAATGTGCAATGCAAAATAATATCATAATTTTAATTAAATACATAATAGGTCAAATAACGTCATCCAAATAATCATTAACACTATAGTAACATTTATGTACGAGCCATGTCTTAACATTGTGTTTACTCATTTATCGTCAGGAATACTCTTGTGAAGTTTCGAATAAAATAGTCTAACCAATCTTGTTTCCCCATACAAACTTTGGAACCCCATTTCACCCCTTTAGGGGGTGAGTTTTGAAAAATCCTTTCTTAGCGGATGCCTACGTCATCACATCTACCTGCATGCCAAATTTCAGCCCGATCCGTCCAGTGGTTTGGGCTGTGCGTTGATAGATCACTATGTCAGTCACTCAGTCACCTTTGAGTTTTATATACATAGATATGTTGTATGTCTGGCTGTTTTTGTAGTAACGTAACGTTAGATTTAAATGTGACGGTTGCTATGTATTACAATTCATCATCTTCAACCTATCACTGTCCACGGAATAAACTACTCTTACAATTTGAGTGGTTTTACTCTAACAGTACCTAACCTAAGCCAAGGACCTGCCTTAGAACTAGATTAATGGGTTACGTACCGTTATCAAATATCTAATGTTTAAACTCGATATTATAATTAATGTTTAACCTAACTTAACCTATTGCAACATGAACGCACGAATGACAATAAACAAACACGGGCGGGTCGGTACAAGAATCGAATGGCGCTCTCTGATTGGTGCAAATGGCCGGTTGCTGTCATGTCGCGCACTCGTGCCAAATCGTACAGTGGCTATTTTCACGATAAAAGAATATGAAGTATTATTTTACATGTTAAGTTATAATATATGATGTTGTCTATAGAAGCTCGAATATATAATTTTTGAGGAGCTTGTATTGACGCTGTATAACGTAAAATGATGATGAGTTGCAAATTCCGTGGCCGAGTTAGTAAATTAGTTGCCAATGTATAAATCGGAAGGAAAAGTAAAAATAATGGTTGTTTTTTAGTTGGCCTTGTAAAGAAGATGAATTAGTTTATTAGAGGCTATCTCATTTTCCCGATGCTTATTAAATGAGAAGTTCGACCATGTGACTAAAAAAAAATCTCTGGCCGTATTTATTATTTCTCATAATTAAAGGCTTCATACGTGTCATCTGTGGTAATAGTGTTACGCCGGTAGGTTAGGTCAAACCTTTAAACGTCAATTTAGGCGCTTTGGAAGCGTTTTCAGCAGGCTGAAAAGTTATTTCAGGTCGTTTCAGAAGAAGCTCTATCTCTCGTCAGATAACGCCATAACCTGAAAATTGTTTTCAGGAATTTTCAGGCGCCGGCCGGCAGCAAGCAGTTACGATTAAAGTACGATACAGTGCGAGCTAAAGGATAATCAGACAGAAAGACTCTTAAGTGATTAAGTAGTGCGTTTAACGTTCTAAGTACAGTTCGTGTGAATTGTGAGTGCATACATTTCTGTAATAAAGTGTGTTTTAATTAGTCGATTTTAAGTACAGTTAGTGTGAATTGTGAGTGCATACATTTCTGTAATAAAGTGTGTTTTAGTTTATGGATTAATTAATTAATTAATTTATGTATTTATTTATTTATTTATTTATTCATTCATTTATTCATTCATTCATTCATTCATTCATTCATTCATTCATTCATTCATTCATTCATTCATTCATTCATTCATTCATTCATTCATTCATCCATTCGTTCGTTCGTTCGTTCGTTCGTTCGTTCGTTCATTCATTCATTCATTCATTCATTCATTCATTCATTCATTCATTCATTCATTCATTCATTCATTCATTCATTCATTCATTCATTCAGTCATTCATTCATTCATTCATTCATTCATTCATTTATTAATTCATTCATTCATTCATTCATTCATTCATTCATTCATTCATTCATTTATTCATTCATTCATTCATTCATTCATATTCATTCATTCATCATTCATTCATTCATTCATTATTTCATTCATTCATTTATTTATATATTCATTTATTATCTATTTATTAATTTATTTATTTGGAACCGACGAAACACGACTCCTATCGGCCAGAAATCAGCACACGCGATGGTCTCCTGGAGCGGCCGCGGCACGCGCAATACAAACGAGCTGAAGTGCACGTAGTGGCGCGAATGCAACTGGAACACCCTCAGCGAGTATATAGCCGGTTTTCTGGCGAACATACTGCGTCACTTCTTCAGCGGTGGCAGTGTGATGCAGGCGCGACACGTACAGCGCCTTGCTCGGTGTGGAGACCCACAGACCACAACCAACCGGTTCTGCAGTACCACCATAGACTCTTGCGTGTCTTACGCTTTCTTGACACCGTTGTGAAACCCTCCTTATCCACACTGGAGCGAGGGGTTTCCTCTTTTGGAGGATCCCGAACTTCACGCGCTTTTGAGGAAGCGGCTTTCCGGCGGGCTGGAACAGGCTCACCAGCAGAAACGACGTCAGCAAAACGACGACGTGGTTTCGATGAAGCGTTGACGAGATTCCCTGCGAGGAGAGGGCAGGGAGGCTGCGGATCAGCATGCACAGTGACATCGCTTTGCGCAGTGTCAGCTACACGCGAATTGACCGAGTTGGCATTTGACGTCCGGTCATTATTCTTGAAATTTGACGCCGTCAGTGACCGCGTTTCTAGGGCACCGTCGCGCAAACGGATGATTTCTTTATGCCTTTTCTATCAAATACGAACCCCACGCTCATAACATAACATCACGCTCGTAACAATGGTAATAAGTGAATGGTTTGGCACCGACATCAAAATGTAGACTCAGGCCCGGACTAAGAGGGCCAGGGCCCATAGGCACTTGGCATTTGGGGCCCCCTCCCCTATCTCGAAACGGTTTTCAGCAAACTAAATAGTAGGCATTGCTTCTGGGATGGGGCCCCTAGACTGGCTAAGCCCCTAGGCCCTGACTTTGTGAGTCTAGGGGTAAATACGGCACTGGATAAGTATACTTAATCTGTACCTACATAAACGGATTATTTAGGGCTTTTCAATTATTTTTGAAGACGGTTCTTTTTAATTTTTACTCGTAAAATTATTGGAACTCACCAGCGGAGGTTGTGAAAAGGGCCGTACCGTTGTACCTTACAAAATCCATGTAGAAAGGGACAGAAAGCTTTGATTCTATAATTATCTGCTTCACTATTTGGAATTCGACGTCGTCGTCAATAACAACGAAGTTGGCGTTGGGTTCTTTTGTGCAAAAAGCTTTTGCAACGACCCATGAAAAATTTGTGGCGGTAATGCGATAACAACTGCCTATGAGTTCAGTTCTGTCCAGATAATCTGAAATTAAAGATATTTTTAGAAGGTATTTTTTACGACCGTAGTGTTTTCAACGTAACTAAAAATTACAATATGATGTTAGCATTGATCTCTATGTATAACATATGTTCTTCATATACCTAGGTGAACCGGTTAAGCACTGGGATACACTTTTAATTTATATTGTTAGCAAGAAACTGGATAATAAGACATTTCGCGAGTGGGAAGAACACAAAGGAAGTTTAGACAATAATGCGCCTATAACGTTTGATAATTTTATCACTTTCATGCGTAATCGTGCAGATTTGATTGAAACTTTGGAGTTATCGAGCGCCTCCAGCGCCGGTCAATCAAAACAGCCGGCTAAAATCGCATCTAATCATAGGATATTGCTTTCTACACAAGCTACTGATCGCGGTGTCACTACGCCGTCTAAACTGTGTCCAAAATGCAACGGCGGGCATAGCTTAAATAACTGCCAGGTTTCTAGCATTAAGTAATGACGATAGAATTAACTTGCTGCCGAATTATAAGGTATGTTTTAACTGTTTCCGCAGCGGTCACTTTGCCAACAGGTGCAAGAAAGCGGGTTGCAAGATATGTAAGCGCAAGCACAATTCACTCATTCATATTGCTGATCATAAACATAAAGCGGAGTCAAACTCGTGCGTTCGGTCCGGGGCACAGGCAGGTACTGCGCCGGCGCCGGCGCAAGCGGGAGGGAGCGCGGCCGTTGCGTCATTATCATTAAACATGAGCACGGCCATGGTATAATAATAGCACGGCAACGACGCGCAACGGCATGCGCCCGATCAGCGAATTGTAGTATTAGCAACTGCCTTAATTAAAGTCTATGGACGCCATAATAATGAGATCATCGTAAAAGCAGCCTTAGATAAGCGAAAGGCTATTCTCGCGGTTAAGCTTGCATGCTAATAGATCGTTGTAGGAATAAATAAATTAAGATCCCCTGTAAGCAAAATATGTCAGGTACCGATTAAATCGCTCAACGATTCTTATTCAAATGTTTTATCTTGCATTGTTTTGCCGGAAATATCTGACCCCATGTCTCACGAGCGTATAGATATATCGCAATTAAATATCCCATCTGACGTGTGCTTGGCTGACCCTAACTTTCATACGCTGTCCGAGATTGACGTTCTTATTGGATCTGATATTTTCTGGGACTTGTTAGGAACAAATTGTTGCAGTGCGTCTAGAATTTAATTTATGGTCATGGCTTAAAAGAAATAAGCTTGACATTACTGTCACAGATTTAAAATGAAACGATTGTATTGTGTTTAAATAAAATTTCTAATAAATAAAAGATTCGTGATTCAAAGGCTGTTTTAATATACAGCTGCCCACAGGTTATGGGCGACTAATACGCATGTAAAATAAATAAAAATACGAGAATATAAAAATTTTATAAAAAAAAAAAAAACAAAAGTTGGAAAAATGTCAAGACTTGAAAATGAACATATAGAAAAACTAACTGGTGTTGAATCTTATCGTGGCTGGAAGTTCGGGCTCACAATATTTCTACGAGCTAAAGGTTTGTTGGATTTAACTAAACCCAGTGACAAAACTGACAAAGATGGTGAAAAAACCTTTGATGAAAAGCTAGATGCTCAGGGTCAAGCCCTAATAATTTCAACTATCGACAGAAAGCATCTACAATACATTCTAACATGCGAAACCGCTGCACAAATGTATAAAACCTTATGTGACATTTATGACGGGCAGGAATCGCGAAACAAATGCAATACTATGCAAGATTTTTTCAACTATAAATATCAAGGGCAAAATATGACCGAGTATCTCTCCGAGTTGGAAAGCATAACATTTCGTTTATCCAAGCTAGGCAGTCCAATCGAACAAGAATTGATAATGTCAAAGATTCTCTCAGCACTTCCCGAGACTTGTAGCAGTTTTATAACTGCATGGGAATCTTCGAGTGAAAAGACACTGTCTAACTTGAAAAACCGCCTGTTGTTAGAAGAAAATAGAAAGAATAGCCAACCTTCAAGTTCCTCAGTAGCTTTCAAAGCAAATACAGCAATCGAATGCCTGAAATGCAACAGGAAGGGGCATAAAGCAAAGGACTGCAGGTCTAAACAATGCAGCATTTGTAAAAAGTATAACCATCCGGAAGAAAAATGTTTTTTCAAAGACGCTAACAAAAATAAATATAAAAAGCTTGGAAGAGTGGCATTCCTAACAAGTTATGAAGAAAATGAAATATCTGCCAGGAAACTCGAGTTCATTGTGGATTCTGGATGTTCAGCACACATGACCGTACGTAGCCTTGAACCACATCAACAACATTTTGATGTATGACCCAACTCTGGACTTGTTCACGGAATCGGAGCCGAGATTTTTGTCCACAGCCACCTGCTATCTGGAGTCAATTAGCAGGCCCACCACAGTACGACAGTAGATAAGTGTGACAAAAAATGTATTATAATTACAACAATGTTTATTCTTGTTATTTCTAATTTAATTCTAATTTATTACTAATTTTTATTACTTTATTATTTTGTAATGTGACCTATAACTTTCATGTGTGGCAATTTGCTGTAAGTGTAAGTTGGTTAATAATAATAAATAAATAAATAAATAAATGACTAACAACATCGAAAACATAAAAAAACTTCAAAAGTCAAGAGTCTACAATATGTATAGCCAAAAGTGAAGGCAAGATAGTATCCAAAGGTATCGGGACTGTCGAAGGAGATCTCTGCGTACTGAACAATACTCTTTTCGTACCTGAGCTCTCACAAAACCTAATGTCTGTGAACGAAATTACTAACAACGGTGGTTCTGTACTATTCTCTAAGAACACCGTTGAGATACGTAAAGAAGATCTCACACTATTAGGAAAGAAAAATGAGCTTGGCTTATACACTGTAAATTTGAACGAAAAATGCAATGTGGCGATGTGTGCAGAAGATGATTGGCATATTAAAATGGGACATCCTGCAAAAGAAGCAATTAAAATCTTACCAAAACTAGCTGAAGGTATTTCAACACATGATGAAAATAAATGTAAAAATGAGCTATGCGAAGTATGCATCATGGCAAAACAAACAAGAAAACCATTTAATACTGAAAGAACAAGAGCAGAAAAACCCCTGAAAATAATACATACCGATGTCTGTTATGTAGAACAAACAACATGGGATGGAATGAGATATATAGTTACAATTTTGGATGATTACACTCATTTCACAAAAGTATACCTAATAAAGAACAAATTTGAGGTTCCTGAAATAATTAAACAATATATTAATGAAGCTGAAAGGGAATTAAATCAGAAAGTAAACAAAGTAAGATGCGATAAGATGAGACCCATTTGGGACGCCATACGGAGCGGACGCGTTGTCTTAGCCTCTCCCGATCCCGATCTGTATTAGCGTTGTAAAAACCCGGCCAAAACAATACAGTCACAAGACAAAGACAAGGCTTGACCAGATGTCCGCATGGCAGCCTGTTAAAGTTTAGCCGCGTGTCAAAGAATTCGCCGCGTTTTCACTGCTTCGGTTTCTCTATCATACTTAGCAAAGTAGAAGTTCTAGTGTTTGGTGCGTCTATATTACGCGGTCTTTCAGTGAGTGTTGATCAAGTGTGTGTGAATGAGAGTTCGCAGTGCCCCTTCGTGCGGTGCTCACACGTCCAGCATCCTTGCTGGGCCCGCCTAGGAGCCTAATTTGGTGAGAACGTTCCATTTCACTTTTTGCTGCCACTTGCAATTTTTTACTCCTTATTTTCTATTCATCTACCCCAGCCCCTACAAGAACTCTTGAGGAGGCCAAGAGATACGATCATAAGACTTTAGGCAAAGCCCGTACCAAGACAAAATCGGTATAAGTAGGCACGGCCATACAGTAACGCTCTGTAAGTTTTTTGCACGGAGGTAAAACCCAACGGTAATCACGCACGGTTTAAATTCTCTTACTTTTCTTCCCTTCCTTTAATCTCATCGGTTGAAACCCGACCACACTTCATGGACCTCCACATATAGACGAACGTAATACAAGACTTACCGAACACCAGCAAACCCAACCGCCGAATTTGGAAAGCAGCAGGATAATCCTATTTTAATTTTTATATTAATTCGTATCTAGGAGGCACCACACAACAGCAAACGTATCGCGAGTCGCTTAAAAATAGTCCACAAAACACTTATAATAATTATATTAGTTTTATATTAATTAAGGCTTAACCTAGTCTAATAGTTTGTATTAAAGTTAAGTAGTCTTAGATTGTTTTCCCTGCAATTCTTACTACCATTACTTAACCACAGTAGGTATATAACGCACCTCCTTTATGTATATATTATATATACGTACTCCTAGTTAATACCAAAATATAATACTTCATCTCTCACCGTAAAAATAAACTAATATATTACATACATATGTACTAATCTTAATTAAGGTTTAGTGACTTCGGCACACGATTGTTAAATTCTTCTCTTAGTAATAAGTGACGCGTTGGTCTCTTTATCTCACTCTGTTACGCTCGCAAGATTATTATATTATATTATAAGATTATTATAATACCGAAACTATACTAAAAGTCCTGCTTTAAATCAACGAATAGCGGGCTGAAGTACACACATGATACCTATCTTTACCTGCAACTGTAGGAAACCTATAGCATAGTTTGGGTAACTGGTAAATGTTAACTGTTTGTCAATTATTATTTTGTTAGTGACTAAGCAAGGAAGAAGTGCAACATCTTGCAACGCTTTTACTTCCAAGAACAAAGAGGTACCTTTTTTTCCAACGCCATTATAGGCCAGGTCACTTTGCAGCGAACACGTGCAGACATCGCGAGCTACCTACCCCAACAAATAGCCTAGCCATTGCCAACAAAAAAAAAAGGGTTTACAAGTGCATTGCCGGCCCATCTGCGACACTAAACTCGGCGGTTTTAACTTCGCACGATGGAAATTTTACCAATTCCCAAAGACGGCAATTGTCTGTATAGGGCGATAGCGAACCAATTGAACGCGGTGCGCAATACCGATTTCGATCATCGAGAGGTACGAGAATTGCTCGCTAATCACCTGTCCGCTGAGAGAAATAACAGCCAAATCCAAATGGCGCTCAATGGCAGTGTCTTAGACGTCAGGTCTCCCGGTGACAATACACCTCCCTCCGCGGAACAAATTGATGAATATATTAGGAACCAGTTCATAGACGGTTTCTGGGGAGGAGAAGAAATAATCTTAGCCGCTACCGGTTGCTTCACGGTAAATATCTATGTACACATGAATCATCAGCGACCACTACAATATAGGGCCCCCATATACGAATACCACAAAATGGCAAATCTTCACCTCTTCTACGGAAACCATCACTATGACTCCGTTCACTTCAACAGCCCTGACATCGAAACATCATTCATCCAACAATCCATCGCTGAACAAACCACGACGGATGATAAAACCAGCTACCCCTTATTCAACTCCCAACGGAGTATAAACGAAGACTTCACACAAACTACTGACGCCTCTTCATCCCCCAGCCAGGCACATAATTCAAAAGAGTACTCACCAATAATCGCGCTGAACCCCTCCTACGATCAAAACGACTACGTCGACGTGACCGGCTCACGGTTACTAAGAGCCACCCCTACTGCTCCCCAAACGCTGACCCCACAACCCTGCACGGAAGTCTCAGTAGCTACTTGGAACGTAAGAGGCTGCGCCCCGCTACAAGACAAAACAAAAATTGACAGCGAACTCTCGAAGCGGAATATCACAATAGCGGGCTTACAAGAAACCCATCTAACAAGCGGAGAGCTCACCACCAACAACTATCGCTGGCTTTTAAACGGGGGCCGGAACGCAAAAGAGAAAAGAGGGGTAGCCATTCTAATAAGAAAAGATGCTCAATTTGAAATAGTCAGCACTATCCGAAAAGATAAAAACATAATCGGTACGCACCTAAAACTCTCAATAGCTAATAAGAATGGTCCCATTGAGCTTTTTATTGTCAATACCCACGTCCCAACCGGAGCCGCAACCTGTCTCGCCAAAATAGGCACGCTACTACGCCAAGCCCCCAAAAAGGCCTTCCCCATAATTCTAGGAGACTTCAATGCGCATATCGGGATCAAAGACGTAAACAATATAACCAAGCATGTATCATCGAAAAATCTGCTACTTACCGAGTCCAACTTTAATGGTAGCTTGCTTATCCATTTCCTACAAGAACATAACCTCTGCGCGAAAAATACCTGGGGCCGCCCTTCGTGCAAAGCGACATGGCAAGTTGGTAACCGAATATCCCCAATAGATCACATTTTAACCAGTCTTCATCGCCCTCTATTTTTCCAATCTATCCAAGGAATCCTCACTCAGTCCGTCAGCACTGACCACAAGCTAGTATGGGGCGTCGTCCGAAATTCCAGTTGGGACCACCCCATCGCCCGCAGATCCAATAGCAATGTCCCGAGAGAAGGACCCAAGAACAAACGACCGTTTAACGCCAAAGCAATTAATTACGAAGCTCTACAAAGTTCAGCCGTAGTAGAAGAGTTTCAAAAGGAAGTGAATCGTCTTCTAACTACCTGGGACATGAAATCACAAGGTCAGCGTGAGTCTGATAAGAATCCCACGTGGAGCGAACTTAATGAGATTCTCAGACAGGCATCTCATACGATTCCAACAAAGGCCATAGTGCGGTCACGGGACAGTAGATTAGCGCTCGCCTTCCTTCAACAATCACTGTTTTTGAAGAATAAATTTCCAGGTAACCCGAACTACGATACCAGGGTCAAAGCAGCGCGCAAGAGACTCCGTGACGCCCAAGAACAGGACTCCCATAAAGAGTGTACGCTCTTCTTTCGTAATCTCAGTAAAGCACACCGGGCAATGAGAATGAAGATCACCTACAGGTACCTAAGAAGATTCAAAACTGCATCTGCACAAAGATCTTCACCAAAACACTACATCCCAATGTCAAACTGGGTAAGAGAGTTGAAAAAAAGCGAAGGAAAACTACCTGAAACATTCACAGGCCAGAAGGATGAAGTGCCTACCGAAGATAGGCCCGACACGGACACGATAAACAGCATTATTAGGCGAATGAAGAACGGTACAGTTCCAGGCACAGACCAAATTGCGCCGGAGCACCACCAGAGGGGTCCGTAATGTTTCATATAATGTCAGATAAACTAACATACACTTGATATACAATCGATTGGTATAAAGTTGTTTCATATAATGTAACGTTTCATATAATGGTTTTTTCCTATATTTTGCTTTTCTCTAATTATCGATTGATATAATAGGCTAAATGACATAATTGACGATATGCATAATTATACTTTCGTATAACATATTTATCACATAAATTTGTTTAACATACATACTATTTAGAATAATAGCGTTTTCATATAAATACTGCCTTAAGGTGAAATAGGTAATGTTAGGAATCGTAAGCAGAGTCGGACCTGCGCGGCTCGCTCGCTTCGCTCGCTCGTTAGGGTAGCAGTTCAACCTAACACTCCTCCTCGCTTCGCTCGTCGTCGTACCTAACCTAAGCCAAGTCGGACCTGCCTTATGGTGTAATAGGTAATGTTAGGAATCATAAGCCAAGTCGGACCTGCGCGGCTCGCTCGCTTCGCTCGCTCGTTAGGGTCGCAGTTCAACCTAACACTCCTCCTCGCTTCGCTCGTCGTCGTACCTAACCTAAGCCAAGTTGGACCTGCCTTTAGGTGATATAGGCGGTGACAGCCTAATATATCTAGTGGGAACCACCTTTTTTGGTTATAGTAAAATCAACTTATATCTTCTGTAGTTTATAGCATTGACGAATTATATCAAGTAAGTCATTATGATAAATATGTTTTATGCCAAGTAATAAATATAATAAATGTACATTATACTAAAAGTAATTATACCTATAATCCATTATATCAATTGTTACATTAGATCATTTGAAAATTATCTAAAACAATATTATACCATTCGTTACATTATACAAAGTAATGGTATATCAAACCAAAATAGATTAAGTGAAGTTATATGAAACGTCGGGCACCCCCACCAGAGTTTATCGCAAGGGTCGCAAACGTAATGCAAGAAGCCTGGGCGAAAAATAAAATCCCAGAAGAATGGCTGCTGTCCAAACAAGTGCCAATACCTAAGAAATCATCGCCAAAAAATGTAGACGAGTATAGGAGGATATCTATCTGCAACGTCGGTTATCGTATCTACGCCAACTTCCTCCTTGAAAAATTAGACAAGGAAATTGAGGCACTAGGTAACTACCAAGCGGCCTTTTTAAATAATAGGTCCACCGATGACCACTTGTTTACCCTGCGAAGAGTCCTGGATGCCAATTGGAGGGAGGGAAAGAGACTTTTCGTAGTGGCCCTTGATATTGAAAAGGCTTTCGACAATGTAGATCTTGGGGCCTTAAGGGATATCCTTCTCAGCCGGACAAATGCCCCCCTGACAAACAGAATAGTGGCTGCGTGTATGAGAGAACGAACGTTTATTACCTGGTTCGGCCAAAACTCCGCGATAATCAACAAGGGCAAAGGGGTTAAACAAGGCTGTCCACTATCACCACGCTTATTTACGATCCTCATGGATGATGTCCTGAGAACTCTGGAGGAAGAGGATGCGGCTGTTATTCTAAACCAGGATAAAGAAATCACTCTGCCACTAATCCTTTCCTTCGCGGACGATCTAATTATGATAGGTGACTGCATAACGACGCTTGACCGTCTTGTAACAAAACTGAAAGAACTGCTAACCACAGTAGGACTCACTATTAACGGAACAAAAACCAAGCTTATTGTGAGGGACCCCTTCGGTCCACCCGTTGCCGAACAGCAGCAGAGAATCCTTGGTGGCGTACCAATAAAGCCAATCGAGACCATAAGGTACCTGGGCTCGTACATTACTGCAACACACAACAGAAGAGCATCTATCAAGACAAGATGCGTAAAAGCGCTCCGTAACGCCAAAATCCTGACAAAATTCATACAAAAATACAAAATCGAGTGGAAAATCGCAAGATTAATGTACAAGATGGTTATCGCACCCTCCATGACATACGGCCTGAATGTCATGGCCCTTACAAAAGCGAATAGATCTCGGCTCAGGAAATATGAAAGGCACATAGTAAAAGAAATGTTGGGTGCATCAAAGGACCCTCCCAAAGGAAAAATCCATCAAATACTGGAAGGGAAAACCATCACAAAAACCATCAAAGTGCGGAGAATATCCTACTATGGTCATTTAACTAGACGTCCGAAACCACACCTGCTACACGCGGCACTGGACTACTTGGAGTCAAAGCGGAAGATTGGCAGACCGATCTTCACCTGGACTGACTCATTAAATCACGACATCACCCGGTACACGAACCGGAACCGAGCCTACTGGGAGCGCATTGCAAGGAATCGCGGCCTCGTCAAGAAGAAAGCAGAAAAAATATATAAAACTGTGGAAACGGACACGGAATCAGAAGAAGAAGGAACCAGCGTACAAGAAATAACGGCTCAACAAGACCAGCCTCTCCAAGAAAATATTCATCGTGCCGACAGGGCACTGTAATCGCAGTCAAACATCCTTTCTATATTTATTTACACACGTATCTATATATTTTCCTTTCTGGCTCGATGCTAGTATTCTTGTCGGATCTCTCCCATCGGTCCTCATACCGACTGCAAAGGAACCCACACTCCCAACCTGTAACTTCTGGCTCCCCGGTGCCTCGGATAGGAGGGCCAGTTGATCTTGCCGGAGCGGCAGAAGACGGAGGGGAACTCGGGATGACCCGGATGCGTACCCTGCCACTGAACCGAAGGCTCCGGCCAGGGAATGTTAAGGTTTCTATACTACCCTGAACGACTTTTGGTACGGTGTCAGCATGCGCTTCTGAGCCTTCTCGCAGAGCTTCTCTGTCCCTCCTTCCCTTGCATGATCAACGCCTCCGCGTCCTTGCAGCAGAACTGCTGGCTGGGTGTAGTCACCGAAACGAAACGAAACGAAACGAAAGTAAACAAAGTAAGATGCGATAATGGAGGCGAATATACTGAAAAGGAATTTAAAACCTGGTGTCAGCGAAGAGGCATTAAACTAGATTACACAATCCCTCACAGTCCTCAATTAAATGGCAAAGCGGAACGGCTCAATCGCACATTGATAGATAGCAAGAGTCTTGCTATTTCAATCGGGACTAGATAAAGAAATGTGGGGAGAAGCAGTTTTAACATCTACCTACCTGCTGAATCGCCTTCCTTCAAAAACAACTGATAAGACTACTCCATATGAACTATGGTACCAAAGAAAACCAAATCTAGAAAACATAAAAACATTTGGAACCACTGGATATGTCAAACGGCTGGGATATCTTAAAAAACTAGACTAGAACTAAAAAACAAATAATGGTAGGATATGCTCCAGTTGGATACAGGATGTGGGATCCTGAACAAAGAAAAATCACAATTCAGCGAGATATTATATTTGAAAAAAGGGAAATAGATGAAACATCTCAAACAACTGCGATCATACCTAGATTCGAAAACGAAGAAGATTGTGAGATCAAGATATTGCAAGAACCAAGAACATCACAAGAAATTGATGATGAAGACACCGAATTCTATGACCCAATGAACACTGACACTGAAATTGAATATGACACCCACGAAGAAGAAAAAGATAATGAACAAGATCTAAACACTGAAAATAAAGAACAAGAAACAGTTCCGGAAAGTATCAAAAACACAGATATAAGAAATAAGAGGACTAGAAAATTACCTGAAAAATACAATGAATACGTTTTGATGACGTATGAACAAGCTATAGCCAGTGCAGAAAAGAAAAATTGGGAGAAGGCTATTCAGTCCGAAATTGACTCTTTACAAGAGAATAATACCTGGATTATGGTTAATAAAGAAGAGGCAAAAGGCCATAAAATACTATCGAATAAATGGGTATTTCGATTAAAGGAAGATGGAACTTATAAGGCGAGGCTGGTGGTCCGTGGATGCGAGCAGAGAGATAACCTTGACCATGATCAAATATATAGTCCGGTCGTGTGTCAAACTGCTATCAAAACTTTATTTGCCATAGCAGCGTCGAAAAACTACCATATAATGACCTTCGATATAAAAACAGCATTCCTTTATGGCGAACTAAAAGATAAGATATTTATGAAACTGCCTAAAGGATATGAAAAAACTGAAAAAGTATGCATGCTGAAAAAAGCACTATACGGCCTTAAACAAGCGCCTCTTACTTGGAATAAAACTTTTACTCAAACTATGACAGATCTTGGTTTTAAAAATATAAAAAATGACAGATGTGTTTTTGTCAACAAAGACAAATCAATCATCATTGCTTTGTATGTGGATGACGGATTATTGATCGGACAAGACAAAGAAAAATTAAAACAGATATTGAGTAAACTAGAAAGCAAGTTTCAGATGAAGAATAATGACAATCCTATAAATTATTTAGGAATGGAAATACAAAATTTGGGAGAAGGTATTAAACTTACACAGAAAAATTATATCAACAATATTTTGCAAAAGTATGGCATGGAGAACGCCAAACCCGTTGATATACCAAGTAACTTGGATTGTAAACTGACACAAGAAACTTCCCAGGAGAAGGTAGACTATCCATATCGGGAAGTCGTGGGAAGCTTATTGTATTTATTCACCAGAACCAGACCTGACATAGCTCAAGCTGTGAACCAAGCTACCAGAAAAATTGAAAATCCTTCTAAAGCTGACGTGCTTGCAGTGAAGAAAATAATGAAGTACCTAATCGGAACCAAAGATAAAGGGATAATGTTTAAAAGGAATATACCAATATCCAACATACAAACATATAGTGACTCTGACTATGCGGGGGTGACTTAATGACTAGACGGAGCACAACTGGAACTGTGTTGATGCTTGAGAATGGCCCTATATGTTGGACATCAAAAAGACAGCCTATCGTGTCGGTCTCGTCTACCGAGTCCGAGTTCATAGCTGCTGCTGATAGCTGTAAGGATGCCGTGTACTTGAAATCCTTGCTGAACGAATTGGTAGAAGAAAAAGTCAAGATTTCTCTGCACGTCGACAACCAGAGCTCAATACAGCTGATCAAAACTGGCTCATTCAGTAAGAGATCCAAGCACATAGACGTGCGTTATTATTTTATACATGAGAAGTATGCTGAAGGTCAAATTGACATAGCATATTGTCCTTCAGAGAGCCAGTTAGCAGATATTATGACGAAGCCTTTGAACAGATTGAAGTTTCAGAGACATTGTAATAAATTGATTTCGTAAAACCATTTTCATGTAATGTTAATACTGCAATGTCTGTAATTGTTAAATTGTCATACTTTAATTTGTTTAAGTGTAACTAATGTTATCATTAGACTTAAAGACAATTTAAAAATTAGGACAAGGTGTTGCAGTGCGTCTAGAATTTAATTTATGGTCATGGCTTAAAAGAAATAAGCTTGACATTACTGTCACAGATTTAAAATGAAACGATTGTATTGTGTTTAAATAATATTTCTAATAAATAAAAGATTCGTGATTCAAAGGCTGTTTTAATATACAGCTGCCCACACAAATAAAATAAAATTAGGGCATGGGCGAGCCGTGCTATGGGAAACCACACTGGGGTATATTGTTGGAGGCCCGATTTTCAGCGGTAAAGTGATGAGCTCGTCGCATGGCGTTAGGTGTAACTTCGCGAATGTCATTCCTAGCGCTCGCGATGAATTGCTGAACAATGAGATTCAAACCGCGTAAGTTGGGACGCGGTTTTGGCAGCTTGAGGAAGTTTGCCCTAAAAACTCTCATTATTCTCCTGAGGAGAAGTTATGTGAACAGCATTTCACTGATAATACGACTAGGCTAGAGAATGAACAGTTCTGCGTGAGACTGCCATTGAAGGAAGACCCGAGTGTTTTAGGGAATTCTATCAATCGCGCTAGACAGTGCTTCTTATCGCTAGAGCGTAGAAACGAAACACGCTCTAAATTCCGGGATATGTATAGGGAATTCATGGCTGAGTACGAGTCATTGAAGCACATGAGTAAGACCAAGGGGTCTGAGTCAGAGCGTCAGGCGTACTATATCCCACATCATGGCGTGTTGAAAGAAAATCGTAGCACCACAAAATTGAGGGTTGTTTTTAATGCTAGCGCTCCCACTACTTCAGGGGTATCTCTCAACGAGATTCAGATGGTAGGGCCTACTGTACAGGATGACCTCTTGTCTATACTGCTTCGTTTTAGACAGCACAAATACATTATTTCAGCGGACGTCGATAAAATGTATAGACAAGTGGTCGTGCATCCCGATGACAGATATTTACAATGGATTCTGTGGCGGGATGACCCATCTAAACCTCTAAAGATTTTTGATTTAGCCACTGTCACGTATGGATAAACGAAAATACAAATAAATCTCGAAAGAAGAAATATAAAAATATATCGCTACTTGTCTCTGATAAAATTACAGATGAACCAAATACTGTTGCTAATTTATTTAATGACTATTTTGTATCATTGAACAGTCAACAACCCAAAAAAATTGACACTATGATACCCCCCTCCACGAACTCCCACACTGGCAATTCGCCAATAAACTCCTTTTATTTAAGCCCTGTTAGCGAACATGAAATACACAAAATAATAACTAAACTAAAAAATAAAAAAAGTTCTGGACACGACGAATTACCCCCTGCAATCATTAAACAATGTGCAAATGAATTAACTATTCCACTCACATACATTATAAACCAATCGTTATATGAAGGTGTTATGCCTGACTTACTTAAAATATCCGTAATTAAACCGATTTACAAAAAAGGTGATTGCAATAACCCAGCCCAATATCGTCCAACAGCTTTATTGCCCACATTTGCAAAAAATATTGAGACCACAATGGCTAACCGGCTCTACTCATTCTGCGAGAAATTTAATATACTAAACGATAACCAAAATGGATTTCGTAAGAATAGGTCCACATCTTTAGCTCTATTCAAATACGTGCAAGAAATACTTGACATTATTAACAGTAAAAGCTATGCCATTGGCGTTTTGTTAGACATGAGTTAAGCCTATGACAAAGTTTCCTATAAAATATTATTAGACAAACTTTATAACATAGGAGTAAGATGAATTGCCCATAAATGGTTCCAGTCATATTTGTCAAATCGTGCACAACTTTTCCAAATTGAATACCACAACTTCCAAACTAGAACCATAGAGAATATTAAATCCAATGCCAGGAAAATGTTAGGATCTATCCCTCAAGGCAGCGTACTCGGCTGTCTATTGTTCCTCATTTATATAAATGATCTCCCAAAAGTAGTTGACCACACCTGTGTTCTTTTTGCAGATGATATCTCCATAGTGTTCCCATATAAAACACAAGACAACAACTTAAACTCTGTTTTAAGCAATACTTTTACAAAAGTAATCGATTGGTTAGAACTTCACCACCTTGAAATAAACATAGATAAAACAAAAATTATGCAGTTTAAACCTCATCAGAAACGTATTTTAGATATTAACCTTTTATATAATAATCAAACCTTAAAATGCACAAATTCTTCTAATCTGCTTGGCCTGGAAATCGATATTAACATAAACTGGAAATTGCATATCCAAAAAATTACATCCAAATTGTCGAAATTCACCTATGCCCTAATGGAAGTAAAAAAACATGCTGATCATAAAACCGCTCTATGTGCTTCCGCTCTATGTGCTTACTACGCATTCGCCCATTCCTGGCTCCGGTACGGTATCTTGATGTAGGGCAATAGCACAAATATACCTGACCTGTTCCTGCTACAAAAGAAATGCATAAGAATCATAGTAAACATAAAACCAACCAAAAGCTGCAGACCCCATTTCCGTAAACTTAATATACTAACTTTAACTTCCATATATATACTAGAAGTATGCAAATTCTTTAAAAAACATCCCCACTCCTTCCCATCATCCACGAACCAATCAACCACCAACTTGCGTCCTAGAGATAATATTCCTGTCCCATTCTCTAAACTAAAACTCCATAGTTCAAGCCCATATGTAATGTGTATCAAAATTTATAACAAACTCCCAAAGAATATTAGAAACGAGGACAAAAATACAATTTTTAATAAAAAAATTACCAAATACTTAGTTGATAATTATTTTTACACCATGGAAGAGTTCTTTGAAAGTAGTAATTAATGATACAAGTATAATGTAGAATGTTTATAATTATAAGACCTATATGTCTAATGTTAGCCGTTAGGAAAATCAGACAATTGAGTAATGTTGATACAGCTCGCTTAGTTTATCATAGTTATTTTCATAGTGTCATGTCATATGGTATTCTGGTTTGGGGCAAAGCAGCTGACATTCAGACTATATTTGTGCTACAAAAAAGAGCCATTCGTTCTATATATAACCTAAATTCTCGTGACTCCTTAAGAGACATTTTCAAAGATATAAACATCTTAACTGTAGCGTCCCAATATATTTATGAGAATATTATGTATGTTATTAGAAACCTAGATTCATTTACAAAAAATTCCGATGTCCACAGTTTTAACACTAGAAATAAAAATAAAATTGCTATTAGAAAGTTTCGTGTTCGTAAAGTAAGTAAATCATTTTTAGGCCAATGTATTCATTTTTATAACAAGTTACCTGATCATGTTTTAAAATTAGCCTTTCCATCTCTCAAAAATTATTTAAAAAAATCTCTAATGTCAAAAGCATATTATACAGTAGAGGACTATCTGACAGACAAAAATGCATGGCCTGAACCAGAAACCGCGTAGCTGACTCCTTCATAGATTGTACCTAACTAGTTAAAGGGACACAGTTCTAATAAGAAAGCATATCAAACGTACATAAATTGTGATAAACCGTCAGGCTTTCTTGTAGTTTCTATTTTATTCTTACAGTTTTCCTCACTTATGTCTTAAATTACACTTTTAATATGTTTTCTTGTAGAACTACGTATAGTTAAGTACATATCATTGTAATAGTTAAGTACTAATGCTTTCTGAAAAAAAATGACTGACTGTTGAGTTTCTTTCGGCGTTTCTTCTCAACAGTGGTCTCCTCTTGTGAAATGCCGGTAGACTCAGACATGTAAAAGTGCCCTTGTGGCCTACTTGCAGAATAAAGTTCATTATTTCAGTTCATTAATCTCATAGTTCAACCCGTCCATGTTGCCATAAGATAAAAAAAGATTAATAATTGTCATTGTTGTACTATAATAATATATAATAGTCTTTATTTGTTATATAATTTAATAAGTTAAACCATTTTTCTTTTTCTTTTTTATACATATAAGACTTTGAACACTGTGCAGACCAAATTAAGGGTCAATCTCATAATTGTTGTTAGTATATAATTTAGTATTAAGAATACTTAGTGTTAGTAAACTGACATTCTGTCAAATGTTGCAGTGCCCTACAGGGTTTCATAGCGGAAACAATATATAATGTACCACCTATAAATGTACCTATGAAAGCAATAAATAAACTGATAAACTGATAAACTGATGTGCCAGTGCGGCTTTCCTCGCAACGCGTTGCCTAAAGCAGTTAGGGCTTGATTGTGAGGATGATGTCGTTCGCAGGGTCATCATTCACGACTTTTACGTCGATGATCTGCTCACTAGTGGGGATGATATCCAGCAGGTGCTCGCGATCAAAAATAAAGTATCTTCTGTTTTAGCATCTGCATGCATGAATTTAAGAAAATGGAAGTCTAATGATCCTCAGCTTATGATAGACTCTGAATCGTCTCAGTTAGACTTAGATATAGGCACGGAACCCAGTAAAACTTTGGGACTTAGTTGGCAGCCAAGTTCAGATGAGCTGTGTTTTCCGGTGCTCGCGCATTGCTAAAGCAAAAAGGGATTTTCTGTCAGTAGTATCGCAGATATTTGACCCGACTGGTGTTTTAGCTCCATACGTCATTCTCATGAAAATGTTGCTTCAGGACTTATGGTTGCAGAAGCTTTCATGGGATCAGGAGCTGCCTCATGAGATTAGCAGGCTCTGGAAAAATATTACACGAGATTTATCTTGTTTAAACGACATTCGTATACCACGCTTGGTTTTATGCGACTTGTACGAGGAGGTTGAGTTCCATATTTTCACTGACTCGTCAGAGCGCGCATATGGTGCTTGTTTAAATGTTCGCAGCGTTAACGGGAAGGAGACGTGTTAGTAAGGCTATTATTAGCCAAAAGTCGCGTAGCTCACGTATTAAGCAAACGTCGATTCCGAGGCTCGAGCTGTCAGGTGCATTAGCTGGCGTTAGGCTGTATGAAAAGGCTATGAACTCGCTGAGAATTCAAATCAATAGCACAACGTTCTGGACGGATTCTACAATAGTATTAGGCTGGTTGTGGATGCTACCTAGTAAATTACAGCCGTTTGTTCGCAACCGTGTAGCTGAAATCTTAGATAAGACTGGAAATTGTATGTGGTGACATGTGCCGACTCAGGAAAACCCTGCTGATCATGTCTCCCGTGGAGTTCCAGCCAGTCTCCTTCAGTCTTGACATTTGGTGGTCTGGGCCTGCTTTTCTGAGGCAGGACAAATCGCAGTGGCCTGTGGGTCCAGCAGCAGTAGCGGTACTGCCAGAAACTCGGCTTGAGGTTGCGCTTCACATAAATATCGCCAGCAGCCAGGCTGAGACCAGCAATAACGGACTTGTTGAATTTTCTAGATACTCTAATTTAACGCGGCTTAATCGAGCAGTTTCATATGCTCTGCGGTTTACAAGTTTGTGTAGAAAGCAAATCCCGTCAACGACTTATTTAAATAGCACTGAACTAAAGACCGCACTAAATATAATAATTAGAATATCCCAAGCAGAATCATCCGAAGAATATAACTTGCTATTACACAGTCAGCGTCTTTTAAAGAAAAGCCCTTTACTTAAACTTAATGTACTCCTGGATGAAAATAAAATCATGCGCGTCGGTGGCCATCTCGATAACTCTAATCTTCCATTTGAGAAAAAGCATCCGATTGTGATTCACGCTACACATAGGTTCACGCAGCTTTTATTTGAATCGGAGCATAAGAGGTTAATGCATGCAGGACCTCAATTATTATTGTCATCCATTAAAGATGAATACTGGCCCATTGGTGGTACTAGCTTAGCGAAAGCATGTTTTCGCAAATGCCTCAAATGCGTACGTATGAAGGGTCAGGTGGTGGCTCCGCTGATGGGGAATTTGCCTGCCTACCGTGTAACTCCAAGTCTACCATTCGAAAACGTTGGCGTTGATTATGCGGGCCCTATAACTTCTGTCAGTCGTCAGGGCCGTGGATGTAGACTTGTAAAGGTATACATAGCCATATTTGTTTGTTTCACTACAAAGGCCATACATCTAGAATTAGTAGGTGACTTGACTAGTAATAGTTATCTGGCCGCACTACGTCGCTTTGTATCCCGTAGGGGTTTACCAGCACACATCTATTCCGATAATGGTACATCATTTGTAGGTGCATGCAATGAATTATCGAACTTTTTAAAAAACAACTGCAATTCTCTAGCTGAAGTAGTAGCTAATGAAAAAAAAAAAACCACTTTATTCCTGCCTACTCTCCGCATACAGGCGGGCTCTGGGAAGCTGGGGTAAAGTCTACCAAATTCCATTTAAAAAGAGTGCTGGGGAATTGTCATTTAACTTACGAGCTACTCAACACAACGCTGGTTCAAATTGAAGCCATCTGAAATTCTCGGCCGCTTACCCCAATGTCATCAGATCCAGAGGACTTGCTGCCTCTCACTCCGGGACATTTCCTGATCGGACGTCCCCTAACCTCACTGCCGGTGAAGGACCTCAGGGAAACAAATTTCAATCACCTCAGCCGTTACCAGCGTATTGAGCAACTACGACAGCACTTCTGGGCTAGGTGGAGCAAGGAGTATCTTTCAGAGCTTCAAGTCAGGACGAAATGGCGGACAAATAAAGAAGCAGTGCAGTTGAACACCCTTGTACTCCTCAAGGAAGATAACCTGCCACCACTCAAATGGAAACTAGGTCGCATCGTTGCCATTCATCCTGGTGAGTCACTAGGGTAGCTGATATTAAAACCACCGCTGGACTGGTTCGTAGATCATTCAGCAATATCTGGCCACTCCCTGTGTCAACTGAATCTGGTTGAAAGACGAGCTTTCAACGCCCCGGGGCATATTAGGACCCAGGAGAGCAGCAGCACGCCTACGAAAATCACATAGCAAATGTGCTATAAACCGCACATGCACGCACGTCTAGTATTAGGATCTGTTTTACCTTTTATCAAAATTTGCATGTCATTTTAGTTCCCATACTGCTTGTCTAGTCTGTACACGCATTAAGATTGACTCCTGAAGTTTCTTTTTATACGATCCATCAGACCCTTGAACAACATATATAACTGTATCTAATATATATATAAATACATTAATATTGTTTTTTACTAACATGCGAATTACATTTTTTTTAAACAGTACAGGTATCTAAATGGCGCAAAACATGCTAAATGGGAATTAATAATAGTCAAAATATTACAAATATGGTTCCAAAAATATTGTTCATATAACCCATTTTTTTTCAGACATATTACTGGGAAGATATTTCATCAGTAGTATTAGGCTCCGGATTTTTTTTTTTATTCAAAATAGCCATGCATTTAACCTCGATTGCACCTGATGTTAAGTGACAATAAGGCCTAAGATGGAGCATGCTTGGCTAGAAGATGCCTATTCACTCTCGACTTGAAGAGATCCAAGTAATATTTTTCAGGAAACAGGTGCGCAGGAAGAGAGTTCCATTCCTTCCTTCCGGTGTTGTAAATGTTGGAATAATAATTCGCGAACAGTCCTCCTCGTTCCTAATTCTCCACGCCTGTGCGCCTTTTGCTCTTCTGACGAGGATATTACCATTGTGTGCCCACACGTACTTCCATTCATATTCCTTAGCCAACGCTCGAGCCTTACGAAATATCTGCCGATTCCTTGGTGTTAGCCGCTCGTTGATATAGATAGGGCGGTCATCACCCGACTGGTTACCCTCCTGGGCTGCAGCAGTCCCGCGCCGTACCCTCGCGTATTTTATCAATTTGTCTCGGACGTCACGGCGCGATAGGCGAACAACAAGGGGTCGCGAGCGACCGTCACCGGTCTCGTTCTTCTTTCCGACTCTGAAAGCGCACACAATATCGCGTTCGTCCAGATGAACACCTACTTTTGTGGCGGCTACTATAACCGAATGTATTGGGTTTTCTCCGTTAGTCTCTGGCACACCGGATATGTCAACATCGTTCGCCAGCGCCTCCTGCTCACGGTCCTGCAGCTGCTGGCTTAACCCTGCTATGATGTTATGAAGCGCTGCTACCTCATCTTTCATCGCTGTATATATTTATGTATATATTTATTTATATTATATATGTTTATACAATACAATACAGCAACACTTTATTGCACACCAACAAGAAAAATATTACATGAGAAATCTTAAATTAAACAATGGTAGACAATAGGCGGTCTTATCGCTAAAGAGCGATCTCTTCCAGACAACCTTTGGGTAGCGGAGAAAACAAAACTAAACAGAAAATAGTAGGTGGTGAGATAAGAACTTCAAGTAAATCTAGACACGCGGCAGCGTGTCCAGCCAAGTTCACCGCAGGAACTGGCGAGCAGCAGCCGTGTGTTCTATTTAACATAAAAAAAAAAATTGGCTTATGTATTAAGATCCTTTAGAACAAGTAGAACCCCAAATTTCATTAATATAGGTTAAATAGTTATTTAGATATTAAAGTCCAAAAAACGGTATTTTTATCACTGACTGACTGACTGACTGACTGACTGACTAGTAATCAAAAACCTAACCCACTTCCAGGTGACCTAGAAAGGTGAAATTTGGCATCCAGCTTAGTAATTGTGTGTGTATACATATAAAAATCGAAAACAGTGATTTTTTATGTTTTATTTATTATTTTTATTATTGATGGTTGTTGCTTCAGAACTCTGTCATTTATAAACCGATTTGGAAAATTCTTTTCTTTTTGTTTGAAAGATATACTAGAATAGCGTATACACTCACACACACACACACACTTACACATACATGCACATAAAAATTCAATACGTACTAATCGTTTTGGAAAATTCTTTGTTCAAAACTTTCAAAAGATGTACTAGAATAGCACACAGAACTAATTAACAAATAATAATTAAGTAGTTTACACATCATAATAATTTCTGTACAAAAAGTAATGATATCCCATCAAAAACATAAATGTAAAATGAGAGCCAAGTTCAATATCGCGTGCACTTCGCCGACAAAAGAATTGAGATCTGCAAGGGCGGCAAGGTCTTTGCCCTAAAATTTTTAGATACAAGGACATGCGACATACTCAATGCATTTATTTTACTTGGGGTGTAATTCAATATCAAGACTTGACTTGGCTAGTTTTAAAATATAAATTTATATTATAAATCAAAATCAATCAAATCATTAACCTATTTTCGTAAAGGTAAGTACGCAAGTTAGTGTACGTCTTGTTACTTATACTGTTAGCTTGATAATGAACTATGACTATGTTACTTTTATAAAATTTAGTTAGTTTGTGAAAACTAGCCAAGTCAAATCTTGATATTGAATTACTCCCCAAGTAAAATAAATGCATTGAGTATGTCGCATGTCCTTGTATCTAAAAATTTTAGGGCAAAGAACTTGGCGCCCTTGCAGATCTCAATTCTTTTGTCGGCGAAGTGCACGCGATATTGAACTTGGCTCTCATTTTACATTTATGTTTTTGATGGGATTATACATACAAAATATTAGACAGATAGGTCATACACTTACACAAATAAGTATCTATATATATAAACATACATAAACGTACATACATACAAAAGGGAAGAATTAAAAGAATATCACAGCTAACATTAGACTTATAATGAAAAACGACAGCATAGAATTATAAAAGGATTAGGCTACGGTAGAGACAAATAGTGATCTTTTAGTTTATGTTTAAAAATTGCCAAAGTTTTAGCTTGCCTTAGATCCAGCAGAAGCGAGTTCCACAGTAAAATACGAGTAGCTTGCACAGTAAAAGAATTAGAATAAAATTTTGACTTCAATGCCGGAACAGTGAGTATACAATTTTGAGCGGACCTTGCAGATTTGAGGTAACTAAAACGATCTTTAAGGTAGCGGGGAGTTGCAGGGTTAAAAATAATATTATAGAGAAGTGAAAGTGCGTGAAAGTTACGACGAAGACGGATAGGGAGCCACTTGAGTTGTGAACGGAAACTGGAAACATGGTCATACTTGCGTAACCCAAATATGAACCTAATGCAGATGTTTTGAATACGCTCAAGTTTGTTAAGCTGCTCCTCGGAAAGGTCAATATAGGAAATATCAGCGTAATCTAAAATAGAGGAGTAAAGTCTGAGCAAGCGTAATTTTAGTAGCAATGGGTAGGAAATTGCGAAGCCTCCTCAGAGAACCTACTGCGGCAAACACCTTCCTACTAACCTCACCAAGCTGAGGCACCCAAGAAAATGTGCGATCCATAATAACACCCAGGTTTTTAACCTGATGAGAGAAAGGAATCGCAATGCCATTGAACAAAATAGGTGGGAGGTTTATAAAGTCAATTTTTGCGATCATCTTAGGGCTACCAATGATTATAACTTGAGTCTTGTCAGGGTTGATTTTCAAACCGTAGCTACTGCTCCAGTCTGAAATACGCTCCAGATCAAGATTTGTCAAGGATATGACTGATGGTAGATCACCGAGCACACCTTGCGAATATATTTGAAGATCATCGGCATAAAGGTGATAAAAAGAAGATAAGTTACTAGTAATGGAATTAATAAAAATGGAAAACAACAATGGAGACAACACGCCGCCCTGCGGAACGCCGGTCAACGTATTGCACCAAGAAGAACGGGAAGTATCCACCTTTATACGCTGCCGACGACCAGTTAGATAGCTATGAAACCAATCAATAACCGCAGGAGATATGTTAAGAGAACGTAATATCGCCAATAATATGTCAAAATCTACGGTATTAAACGCGTTGCTAAAATCGAGCAACGTCAGCACCGTCAACTTCCGCTCACTCATACCTAACCGAATATCATCCGTAATTTTTATCAGAGCAGTAGTCGTGCTATGACTAGATCTGAAACCAGACTGGTAAGGATTCAGGAGATCATTACGATTAAGGAAAGGTGAAAGCTGCTGAAACACCAAGCGCTCAAGGACTTTGGATAAGAAAGGAAGAATAGAAATGGGACGGTAGTCAGAAAAAGTAGGATTGGACTTTTTAGGCAAGGGAATTATATCAGCATCTTTCCAAATAGCAGGAAATACACTAGATGAAATCGAAGCGTTCACGATGCTGGTAATGACAGGTACGAGGAGGTCAAGAATGGGAAGGATCATATTCCGGCTGACATCATCGACACCAACGGCATTGGAAGTAATTGATAGTACGTTCTTCTTAACATCACTGTCGGAAAATTGAGTAAGAGAAAAGGGATTGAAGTCAGGAGTTGGGAGAGATGAAAGATAACTGAGGGTCCTGCCTTTAATTGGGCCACTGAAGATAGAAGAAGAGGAGAAGTGCTGATTCAACCGATCAGTGTCGACATCTTTAGAACAGGAGTTTTGCTGAGCTTCCACACTTTAGCAGGGTCACCATTTTCAACAGACTGATGAATATGGCGCCTTTGAGCGTCTCGTTATACAGTGCTACAACGGTTCCGCAAAGTGTGATAACGCGCTTTGTTTTTATCAGAGGGGTCAAGTTTAAACCTGGACTTAGATAAATTCTTTTTCTCGATGAGCGATCTAATTTCCTCGGTTAACCAGGGAGCAGGAAGATGTTTCACCTTGGTCGTACTGGAGCATGCGCGTCGTAGAGCTGAGTAAGAAGCGAATTGAATAAAGAATTTTTTCATCAACAGTATCAGCCGCAAACACGACACTCCAGTCAGCCTTCAACGCGTCATCACGAAGCTTATCCACATCCATCCGACTAAAATTACGCTGAAATATGGTTTTAGGTCTAAGTTTAGGCGGACGAATTTTATATGATAAATAAAGTAAATCATGATACGAAAATGCATCCGCGGGGTACTGTCCAAATTTGGCAACATGAGGTTTTGAGGAAGTCAGGGAGAGATCAAGAAGTGAAGGAAGGCAATTCGGAAAGTGATGCGTAGCTCTAGAAGGGAGAATGCTCATATTACAAGCATCTACGGTAGATTTCAAAGATTTAGACCGATGGTCATCTTTGAGGAGACATGTATTGAAATCTCCCATGTTGACGTGATGATTAAAAGAAGGCATAATATCCTCGAGAAGCTTCTCAAAAGAGGCGAAGTAATTGATATTAAGAGAAGGTGAGTAAAAAACACCAAGAAGAAATTTGGAATGAGAAATAGTAATATCAAGAAATAGATATTCTGCGGCGTCGGAAGTGGGAGATTCCACTGACATACCAGCAATAGTAAAGGGGATATGAGACCGAAGATAAATAGCAACTCCGCCGCCACCTTTTAAAGTGCGATCGTTCCGAATCAAAGTAAAGCCAGGCAAAGAATAAGAGGTAGTAGGAAGACAAGGCTTAAGCCAAGATTCGGAGACAAGAATCGCATGTTGAAGATCAAACGTTACCAATAAATCTGTGAAATGGGCGGGAATACTTTGAGCGTTAATGTAAATAATATTAAAATTTTTAGAAACATCGTTCAATAGTGCTGCTAAGAAATCGTGAAGAGAAGGAGGTAAACTATGAAAGCTGTCATTATCACTAACGTTACTAGAAAAACAGGACAAAAAATTTACATTACAATCACTACTCGAAGTGCTAACATTTAAATGTGCCATAAAAAATATATAAAAAAAAATACAATACAATAAATAAAAATAGAATATGTCTAAATTCCGCCCGCCAGCAGTCAGGACATTAATAGAAAAAATTAAGTTACGACATTAAAACAAAAAAAAAGAAAAGTTTATATTATATAAGATGTACAGTTGCCGAGAAACTTCTTGAGCCTAACCTTGACTGCGCAGTAGCCGATTTACGTACAAATATGCATGCGCAGATCCGCCATTTTGGGTCAAGAAGTTTCTCGGCAACTGTATGTATATATTTACATGTATAGCAAAATTATGTATAAGTATTACAATTATGTTTTGTTACTTATGTGTAAGTTAGTTGCACCGCCTACAATTTTTCAGCTTTGCCCTAAGGTTGACTGGTAGAGAATGCCTCATGGCATGGTATCATATAAATAAAAAAATAAATTCTAAATTCTGTTTAAAAGTATTTTTCTCTTTACTGACTGGTCCTTAATGAGTCTTGAGTCCACCTTATATGTCTAACTTAACATATGTATTACATGTTTAATTTACTGCTAATATAAACGTATTTTTGCAGTCCTTTGCAGATTTTCACTGCCTACAATATCTTAGAAAATATTCTGAGTGGATTAGAATCTAGGTGGATTATGCTTTTCTTAAATAGTTCAACTCTTCTACCCGTTCCTAGTTTTTTGCCACTGCATTATGCAGAGGCGTGTTGGTCGAATGAGCCCACCGATAGAAGCAGATGGAGCATTAATCATGACATGTTACTCACGATTAGCTAAATACGAATAATGTTTAAATTTTAGTACAACTAGTGTTGATCTTAAATGTTTAAGTTTATAAGTTCAATAAGGTACTTATCTGTAATATCAAAATGTAATACTATAAGGTATTGATTTCGAATGGTTAAATCTAAATAGAATTAACCGCTTATCTCAAATATTTATGTTAAGTACAATTAGCGGGTGTGTCTGTGTACTGGTTAGCAACGTTTCGTATAATTTCAATAGATAAACCACGTTATATAAAGTATTATTTGATATAGCAACAATAACTATAGTTTCATTGGGGATAGTTTCGATTGGTATGAAATACGCTCGATGTAACGTTTATATTCGCAATATAACCTAACATTCCCTCTCGCTTCGCTCGTCATCGTACCTTACCATGACTCTATCACAGTTTAATTATTTTGTTTGAGCGATTTGATTGTGTATTGAGCCTTTAAACGTAATAAATCAAGTGATCATTATGCCATGTGACATTGTGCGATTTGAGATTGTATGGATTGTTATGGTATTATTCGTTTGCAATACCACTTGATCGTTATGTTTACCAACATTATATCATAGGTTGTTATGCCAACCGTTAGGCACCCACAATTAGCTACTGATTTCAAGTGTTTGAGTTTAAAATGTTTTAATTAAATTATTGTTTGTTGATTATGATCTCAATTTCAGTATCTATACATTATATTAGTTTAAATAGTAGGTAATGTAATGTGGATTTAATATTAATACATAAGTATGGGGACATACCCGAACTCGAATGGCCGAACCGGAATAGGGTCATTCCGATTATCAGGAAGGCCGTCTGTTAGCAACTTTAACTTTTATCATTAATGTTATTTGAAAATAATGTAATGTCGTTAATATTAAGGTGAAAATGTATGGAGAAATTAGTAAAAGTGCTGGCAACACTAAGGAATGAACGATAAATATGGTAGTAGAGTTGTTAGTCCGCTGTTTTCTAACATAATTGTGCGCATCGGGTTACAAGCATAAAATTTCTACCACAGATAGTGTTCCACGGTGATTATTTTCAGATGTGGAGGGAAGTCAGATTCGTCCCCTGTCAGGTGGGAGAGCGGAGTGAATACGGCCAAGTACCCCTGTTTTCTTTCTTTATTGCTGGTCAGTTAAGTCTACCAGGACATGTTTGGTATCGTTTCCGTGTAAAACAAATATCAGAAATTCATTTTTTATGTTATTTTTGTATAGTTCTATATAAAAATATGGGTGTAATGGCCGAAAAGGTAAAAATCACAACAAGTTTTTTTATTCAATGAGGTAAGTTAGTTCAATTTCGTGAACATTTTCATATTATTATTATTATTTCAAAAAGTTCATTTAATCTGGTTTCTAAAAATATATGCATGTTGGGCACTTCTCATACAAACAGTAGCTTAAAATATATCTTTACGTCGGCGTAACCAACGTAAATCTCCGAACGCATCCTATTTCGCTTCATTAAATACATTAAAATAATGATTTTTAACATGCTTTTACATATTTACTATATACGTCCTAAAAAAACAAATTAATGTAATTAAAACAAAATATTTTTTGCTAATGTATCATGAGCACACGGGCTAATATCAACATCAACAATTTATTTAAGTTACTGTTTGTATGAAGAGTTCCCAATATTTATATATTTTTAGAAACTAGATTAAATTTGCTATTTTGCAATATTTTTTTTAGTTGTATATGTTCCGGAAATATAACTAATTTATCTCCCTGAATAAAAAAAACTTGTTGTGATTTTTACAATTTCGGAAATACAACCATATTTTTATATGGTACTATAAATAAATAAGATGAAAAATGAATTTTTGATATCTGTTTTACACGAAAACGACACGACACAAGTCCTACTAGCGTTACCTGATCAGTAATATAAAAAGAAAAAGAGGAGTCCTTTGTCCTCTTCACCCCACTTTCCCGCCGCACAGGGGATGAATCTGACTTCCCTGTACATCTGAAAATAATCACCGCAAAATACTCTATCTGTGGTAGAAATTTCGTGGATGTATCCCGATGCACACAATTTCGCGACTTAGCAAAATGTACTAGAACACGCAGGCTAAGCTTAACATCAACATTTTTTTCAAGTTACTTTTTGTATGAGGTGTGCCCAATATGTATACATTTTTAAAAACAAGATTAAATTTGCTGTTTAGTAATATTTTTTTAAATTGTAAATATTCAGGATAGATAGCTAATTTATCGTTCTGAATAAAAAAAACTTGTGATTTTTACCTTTTCGGCAATAAACCCAAATTTTTATATGAAACTATTCTTAAATAACATGAAAAATTAATAGCTGATATTTATTTTACACGAAAACGATATCGCGCAAGCCCTAATAGCCTTAACTGATCTGTAATAAAAAAAAAAAGAAAAAGAACAGTACTTGGTCCTCTTCACCCCGCTCTCCCACCACACAGGGGACGAATCTGACTTCCCTCCTTCCCTCCTATGTGTGGTAGAAATTTCATGCTTGTAACCCGATGCGCACAATTTCGCGGCTTAGCAACTCTACTATGGGGGTGTGAAAAGAACTATCAATGTGTGTTGTGAGGTTAGAAAAGAAAAAAATAATTAGAAATGGTGTTGAGAAGTATGGATTACAGTCGGTATACGCAAATAAACAGGTATTTCATTGTATACTATAACACATGCAAATATTAAATATAAATTTTGTAACCGTGGCACATGAACAAAATAGAGATACTTAAAGCTAGATGTACTTAAATATAAATTAATTACATGTTAATTAACTATCACTAGATTTAAAATTTAAACTAAGAAATTCGTTAATGGAGTACTCAAAGTGGAGTACACGCATAATTCACACAGCCATAAGTGCAGTTTCTTTTTGAAGTGCGTTAAGGGTAGACCTTTTATTTAATTTGGAATTTTGTTAAATATCTTAACACACATAATAGTAGATTGTTCAACAAGGGACTAAAACAAGCCATAATGACACGAGATGTTTTAGCCACCCGAGCTAAGCGAGGGTGGCTAATAGTTCGAGTGTCATTATGGTTGTTTAGTCTCGCGTTAAACACTCTACTTTTCACTTTGAATGCGAGGAAAAGAAAAGAAGTTCAATATAAAATTACAATATTTATTATAACAAAGTTTCTTACAATTACGTATTTCGTTAATCCAACCTTAGAAAAATTCAAAGGGCAATTTGTACAATTCTTTACATTTAAATGTATAGTTTTCCCCTGAAAATTAAGCTGGGTCGGCGTGGTTTGTATTTGAGAAGTAAGTTCAATATTTTCACTCGAAATCGAAGTAAAAGTTGGACAGAATGGAGAGTACCTATAGTAGAAACGCAGACCTTTCCTTAAAAAGGCTGCCGATGGTTATTTCATTAGGCTCACTCTCATCCCACGATGTTGATGGGCGTGGGTCAAATGTTGGTTGTGATTTCTGCTTTGAGCATATTTTAATTCCTTCAATATATTCCTTCGATAAATATTGTATTTATTTGGATTGACTCTTCTATACACGTAGCCTTTAATTTTTCTTCACTGGAAGATGATGATTACTTATTTTGTCCGTAATTTATAGTGACACAATTAATTGGTCTAATTGGTGATTACAATTCAAGTTTAATACGAGTAATGGTAATTATTATTCAAAATTCTAATAGAAAATTTAAATGCTCCGTGTTTCTTTTCTTTTTTTTTAAATGACGTTTTAACACTTTGCACGCCGATCACGAGAACCGCTCGGTACGCATTTTTTCTCTAATTCGCCGGCCATTTTAATAACTGCCATGTCTAGCTAGCCGATGACGAGTACCACTCGTGACACTTTTTTTCTTAGAGTCGCGGATAACGAAATAGTACTCGTGATCAGATTTCATACTGTTTGTATTAAAATATCGAACACAGTTCGTGATCCGCTCTATAGCAACGTGTAGAAGAACGTTTAAGCTACCCGCACACATACAATTTATTAACGTGAGGCTTGGGGGAACGGCATGACGATGCGTCGCCCGCGCTGCCTCGTCAGTGCGCTGCGCGGGCTACCTAACAAATCCATGTGAGAGTTTTTATTTTTTCATAAAACGAGTTCTTTTCAGCGACAGTTTTAAAATAAAATAAATTATAAACACATTGTTTTATTTTTATCATTATAAAATACTAAAACACCTCTTAAATAAAAAATAAATTATTCCTGTATCTACGCTAATTATTATTTTATAAATCTTATAATATCACCGAAAATCGCCGGCGAACCATAGGTGGCGCCTTAAAAAATGCGCGGCGTTCTTGGGAAAAAGAGCATCACGAGTGGTGCTCGTGATCAGCTGTTGGAGCGCGGTACCGATTATAACTTACGGCGTGCAAAGTGTTAAATGCTTGCATATTTAGCCAACAGATTAAAACTTAAAAACTATTTTATTTAAGACTATATAATATGGACTTACGGACCATGGATGATAAAATTAATTCACCTTTAATATTATTAATTATTAAATACATTCGCATTTCTAATAAATGATCGTGTTTCATGAAATATAATCTTTTATTTTTATATTTTTGAAAAGCAGTTGTAATTTTGAGGTTATTTCCACGCACCAAAAAGTTTGTATACCTTTCACTGAAAATGGCTACAAACCTCCATTCACAAACATCGTGATTGGCTGTTTAGGGATTTCCAAAGTAAATTAAAAGAATTTTACTTTAATCCCTAGAGATTAATAAGGAGCTTTAGTCCCGATATGCAGACTAAAGTAACATTTTAAGAGCATGAGGAGTGAAAAATAGTCTATTTGCCTTGATACCCGGTTATTGTAAGTAATTATATCTCTATTTTTCTTGTTACCACGGACAAATATAGCTACCTATGTAATCTACATATATAATAAAATCGAAAATGCCAGAACGTGATAACACACAAGGGAGGAAGCGAGATGGCTCCTTACAAAACTTCACGATCTTTTAGACCACGTTTCTCCAATACGCCGCACGTATCCTCAGACAAAACAAAGTCGCCCTCCGCGAACGGTTTGACTTTTGCTCTGCCTTGATTGAACCGTTTTTCCTCAGCTGACGCAGCCTTTGCTATGTTAGTGGATGCGTTTTTGCGAATGATTTCGAGGTCTAAACGTGTTGGCGGTTAGACGTTAGGTGATATTTGAGATAGGCCTAAAGATTGCGAGCGTATTCCTAGCATTAATTCTGATGGTGTATAGCCTGTTACCCTCGAACGAGTGCTGTTAATTGCTAACTGCACGTTGGGAAGCTCATCACGCCACGCTTTGTTTGGGTCGTTCTCAACGATGGTAAGTAGACTCTTAAGTGTGCGCATCACTCGTTCAACCTGACCATTTGCCCTACTTGAACCCGTGGCAATAAGGTGGAGTTCTATGTTGTGAGTAGCGCAAAACTGCTTGAATTCCGCACTGACCTAGCAACGCCCCTGATCGGCAATGATCCTTTTAGGTGCCCCAAATAGGCACACTGCCGACCTAAGGGCTCTGACTGCGCAGGCAGCATCAAGTGACTGAGTATATTCAAGAAGAACAAACTTCGTGAAAGCGTCTATGATCACCGTTGCATACTCTTTTCTATCGCTCTTGCCGCTAAACTTTCCAATTATATCGATATGATATCACATGCCACGGTGTCGAGACTTTGGGGATTGGATGAAGTCTGACCTGCTGTGCTCCCGAGGATCCTTTGGATGCCTTACAAACTATGCATGAGTCTACGAACCTACGGACTTGTTTAGACATTTGGGGAAACCAGTATTGCTCGTAAATTTTGTCTAAAGTTTTATCTGCGCCCAAGTGTTGAATCTCGGTATGCACATGGTTGATCAAAGGGGTACGACTGGAAGCCAATAACTGCACTTGTTGCGTTCAATCTTTCTGTATAGAATGCCATTACGCACGTCGTACGTATGCGCTATTCCTTCGGGGAGTTCGCCATTGTTATGCCTTGTGACTAGATCCTGTATTTCAGTATCACGCTTTTGCTCTACGCTGAGCCAACCTTGATGCAGTTCCACAAAGTGAATGACTTTGTGCCTTTGCGATATCTCGGTTGGTTTGGGTTGGAGATCATTCAATTCGGGACTCGGGAGGGGATTTCTAGAAAGGAAGTCCGCATGTTCCATGCTACTGCCTTGTTTATGAACGATATCAAAATCATAGGCCTGTAGAAAGGGCCACCATCTGTGAACTCGGGGAGTTAGGTCGGTTTTAGACTTAGAAGCTTTCAGATAATTACAATCTGTGAAGACAGTAAAGTGTTGACCGTACAAGTAATGCCTGAAATTTTCTACCGCACGAACGACAGCCATAGTTTCTAACTCATAGGAATGATACCGCGATTCCGTGTCGCTCGTTCAGCGATTGAAGTATGAAACTACATGGGGTACGTTATTTTTTCTTTGAATGAGGATCGCTCCGTAACCATCCGAGCTGGCGTCGGTAGTTCTATGGGTGACTCAGGATCGAAGATCGTTAATACGGGCTCGGATGTGAGGATACCTACAATCTTTTTATGGATGTCATTATGTGTTTCGGTCCACTTGATAGGGCCTTTCAGCTTTGTAAGGGGATAAAGAGGTCTAACAATACGGGTATAGCCGGGTATGAATCTTCTAAAGTAAGAAGCGAGGCCCAGAAATTGCCTGACCTGAGTAGCCGTTTTGGGTATGGTGGCATCTACCAGGACCTTTATTTTGCAATGATTTGGTGTAACTTCTCCGGCCTTGATGACGTAGCCTAGACAGTCGATTTGATTTTTCATGAATTTACATTTACGTATGTTAAAAGAGAAACCGGCTTCTGATAAGGCCTTGAGCGTGATATCCAGCCGATGCAGTCCCTGAGCTACATCCTTGGAGTAACAGAGGATGTCATCCATATAGGCTAGCGCTACATGATCCTTTAGTGACCCTAAGGCCTTATTAATGCATCGTTGATAGACTGACGCAGCATTTCGCAGTCCGACGGATCCTCCTACACTACACGAGTCAAAAGCGCTTCCATGTTCAGCAACAGATTCGGACGTCGCACTACAGTTATCAACCTCCTCTGAAGAATGCCCTTTGGATCCCACTTCTGATAAAAGCACAGTGGGCCCAGGATCCTCAATCGTACCTTCTATCTGTGGAGGATCCATTTATAGCAGACACGTGGGTATGCGGGCGAGGAGTTAAAGAAATCAACTATTACGATTAATCACACTTTTAATTGCACTGATTTACAAATCGACTAAAAAGAATCACGAAATATGTATAACCGGCACTGTAATTGGATTTAACCGTTATGCAAATCACGAATGACGTGACGCAGAACACGTGGTGCTTCGACGAGATGACAACGGATTATGAGCTCCGAGCCCACTCCGAGCCGTTAGTGTGCCATTTCTTTATTAGTGGGTAGATTAGAACTCAATCCAATAAAGCTAGCTTTACACGACCCGAGATGCACCAGTGTTCTGCATTCCGCGTTTCTGACGACGCGTTTGGCTCGGTTGATAGACACCTGCCTACTGAGTCGGCGGTCCCGGGTTCGAATCCCGGCCGGGGCAAATATTTGTGCAAAATATTTGTTCTTGGGTCATGGATGTTATCTATATATGTATTTATATATTATGTATATCGTCGTCTAGTACCCATAGTACAAGCTTTGCTTAGTTTGGGACTAGGTCGATTTGTGTATGATTGTCCCTTAATATTTATTTATTTATTCCGTCGGAGCGCGCCAGACGACTCGATTTAATCCGGTCTGGACCGGTCACTACGTCTGGAACACTCTTAACGATGATATTTCTATTGACGCGCCGTCATATTATAATTATATGAGCGTGACGTATTTTTACAGATTCATTTATGGCATGTGAAATTTGTGATCCAGAGATTAGCATAACTTACTGCTTATTTCACAAGAAGATTTACATTGTTCCCTATTTTCTGAGGAGTCTTTTCTCACGGATTTGTCTGTTACTGAAACGGCACTGCCCATTAATGGTTAATATTTTTACTTTTGTTTATTAAGCTTTGCTAGGCTTTGCTTTGCTTTGAGTAACATTTGTATAAGTATGTACTTACGTATTACTCTGGAGTCCATGTATACAAATATAGAATTTGTTGAATCCCTTTTAATCATAATTTTTATTTGCACTAAGTAAATGCAGTTTCCTTTTTAAAAAGCTTTTATTTAACGTGCAACGTAACTAAATGCAGTTTCCTTTTTTCATTATATAAATTGAGAAAACTAAATTACATATTCAAGTGTTACAAATAGGAAATACATTTGATTTACGCGAGCGAAGCCGCGGGCACGTCTAGTATACAATATAAGGATAGTAGAGTCAAAAGCTTATAATGTCTAAAAACTGGTTTACACGAGTCAAGGGGTTCTAACGAGAATCGACGACGACGACGAGCTCTTACACATTTTTTTTTAACAAATGTCTTAGGCAAATCTATTGAGTTTCCCCATACAATTAAACCATAGCGGAGAGTCGACATAATATACCCATGATAATATGCTACTAGGGCCGCTTCTTGTGAAACCATTTCGCATAGCATTCGTAGTGGAAAAACAAATGTGTTTAATTTATTACAAACATACTCTACATGCATTTTGAAGTGACAGAATTCGTCCATAATTATTCCTAAGAATTTTAGAATATGTATATCAAATTACACACGTAAAAATATTAAATGTGTAGTGCCAGCCCTAGTATTTTCAATGTTGCTTCACCACTGATAACGGGGTCTGGTTATATGTAAGTACTTATCTACATTACCACAGTACATATATAGGCTAAAGCAGTATGGAAACTACGAACAAACGGTCGAAACAGCGCACGCACACAGACGCAAGCGTTTACGAGGCGGCTAAGCGTACTTCGAGGTGCTGTCAGTAGCGCGTGGCGCGTCGCGACGGGCGGACTGTTTGTTTTTATTGCGTGCGCTGTCCGCGAATTTATAAAGATGCCACTAGTGTATTGCGTTGTATACGGTTGCTTGAACTCGGCTTCTTCAAACCTTTTAGCTGTTGTTTTCAAAGAGAATACCTAAATGTGTAAAGTAGATGCATCAATTTATCAATGAGAAGATTAAATCAGTTATGGTGCCGTGCCCATGCTTTCTGGTAATTTATTAATTAGAAGAGGATTTTTTACACGATAAAATTGAATAGTAAAAAGCTTTTCGAATGTGTCGTAGCAGGCGAAAGTATTTCTCAGTCAGCAATTTATAATTAGTACAAACTTGGCTTAATTGAATAAAGATGCTTTAAAATGTTGAAGTCTTTTAATTACATAATTTTGTTTTTAAACTAGTCAATTCATTCGATTAGGCTAGGTTTTTTACAATAGATGTAAGTATATAAAAAGTAAAATACAATAAACTAATTACAAAATATACATACATTATAAAAAACCTAGCGTGCCGCCGGCAGCGGATGACAACCCTAGCGTGTAGGTATTTATCTTCAAAAAAGGCCTTAGTTTCTGTAATATATTCGGAATTAGGTATGTAGTTCGGTATCACGAATAAAAGGCGCCTTGCTCGTTCGAGGATTTATTCCGGACTGACGTAAGCGACACCCAACCTTTCAGTTGACAGTTATTACTTATCTACCTACATCACACTCCTCCACACTTAGATTATACTAGGCTACGCATAAGGCGTAAGTATACATTTACATAGAATGCTGTAATTTATATAGTATGTAGTCATAATTACAATGCTATGCCTATGCGATTACTGTTCGACTAGTCCAATATTATTACCGTATTACGCTCGCGCTATAGGAATAAGGTTCAAAGTACAATAACAATATTTTGAGGTATCTTAATTAGGAGTACAAGTTATTATCTTATCGTCTATAGGTAAGTATAAGTAACTATTATTACATTCGTTCTAATATAGGAAGCGAAGCTTAAGTGGCTTACTTTTACCTAGGTAGGTATAACCAAGTCCTACATGCAATAATTAATACAGTATAGCCTTATTTAAAACACTTGACGGTAATACAATTAAATCTTACGTTCTACAGTTTATACGGTGGTTTATTCAGCCTACATTTCCTAACGGGACGTGACCGGGTCGGTACAAAGGAAGACGATGGCTGCTGGTAATGTCCCTCACTACAGATTGGTTCTTTTCCCGGGGTGGAGAAACACTCACACCCATCTTCCTCCCCCTCCGCCACACTCCGCCCCGGCGAGGCATCGTACATCGGCGACGACGTTCCCGTCGCCTGCTCCGTCCGACTATCCGCTCGTGGCGTGCCAGGGCTCACGAGTCCCCGTGGAGACGGAATCTCCCCGCCGGCTTCAGTACCTTCCTCGCTACTCATTGGGCAGACTATAGAACTCCTCGGTCTCCGCTTTAACTGGTCTATATGGCGGTGGATAACGTTACCGTCCGAGTCCCTAACGTTATAATCTGTTTCGCCTATAACTTTACCCACCGTACCGGGCTGCCATTTCTCACCCTTCAAATATTTACGATACCATACGTCTTGACCTACATTTAAACTCCGTCCGGCTCCCCCCGCAGCTGAAACTTGATTCTGTTGGCTTTTTGCTACTTTGGATTCTATACCCGGTTTTAATAAATCTAAACGAGTGCGCAAACGCCTACCTGTCATTAGTACCGCGGGACTTTCGCCAGTGGAACAATGGGCTGTATTGCGATAATATATTAGGAAGGTATTTATGGCTTTTATAATATTAGTTTTTTCGATAACCGCCTTTTTAATAACCTGTTTAATTACTTTAACCGAATTTTCTACGGCCCCATTTGAAGCCGGGTGATACGGAGCCGTGAAAATGTGTTCGATTCCGTCGGCGGCCAAAAAAGTCGAAAATTCTCGGCTCGAGAATGGGGGCCCGTTGTCACTCACTATCTGCCTCGGTATCCCCCACCTAGCCCATACTTCACTCAACTTTTCTAAGGTAGGGCCGGCAGCTGTACTCGGTACTTGAAAGACTTCCACCCACTTTGACATGGCGTCCACTAATACTAAATACATCTTACCGTATATCGGGCCGAGGTAGTCTACATGTACTCGCGTCCACGCTCTGGTGGGCCACGGTGCGCAGCCGCGGCACGCCGCCTCCACCGCCTCGTCTATGCCCGGCCACCACACGTAGCTGCGCGCCAAGACTCTTGACTATACCCATGTGTGGTTCATGTAAAATTTTTAATACCTTGTCGCGGCATCCGCTCGGGACCACCACCCCACATGACGCAACCGAGTTCCTCATAAAGTTCGATCCTCCTATTGAAGTATGGTTTTAACCCTTCTAAATCACAGTCGTCTGGCCAGCCGTCTCGAAGAAAATTTAAAACCCTAGCTAACATCGGATCGCGAATAGTATCGTGCTTTATCCTGTTATAATCTAATAACAATGCGTCTTGTGCAAAATGAAGATAAGTCTGCTCTGGAATAGTCTCATACGAGCTATTGCTACCCTCGTTAGTGCTCGGTAACCTAGACAACCCGTCCGCACAATTATCTTTTGTGTTCACATATTCGATGTCGAAATTATACGCCGCTAAAATTATTGGCCATCGCTGCATCCTGCTAGCTGTCATTACTGGTATACCCGTGTTGGGACCGAATATGGATACCAACGGTTTATGATCCGTGCGTAACGTAAAATGACGTCCGTAGAGATATTGATGCAATTTCTTAACACAATATATGATGGCTAGAGCCTCGCGGTGAATTTGTGAGTAGTTCGCTTCTGCGCTATTAAGCGTACGTGACGCGAACGCGACCGGACGCTCGCCGTCTGGTCCGATTTGAGTTAAAACCGCCGCCACCCCGCGTGGAGAGGCGTCACAGGTCGCTATTAACCGTTTCGTTGGGTCGTAATGCCTCAAAACACCCGCTCCTGACAACAACCGTTTGACCTGCGTAAATGACTTATCGCACTCCTCGCTCCAACACCAACTAACCCCCTTTCTTAAAAGATCATATAGCGGTGACAACACAAGGCTAAGATTCCGAATGAACCTACCAAAAAAATGTACCGTACCTAAAAACGATCTTAACTCCGATACGTTCCGAGGTTGAGACATTTTCAGAATTGCATTTATTTTTGAGGTATCCGGCTTAATACCCTCCCTGGATACCACATATCGTAAGTAGGTAACTTCCTTAGCGAGAAAAACACATATGATTTTCTTTAATTTCAACCCGGTGTCCACCAGACGCCGGAATACCGCCTCTAAAGCCTGCAAATGTTCCGATTTGCTTTTCCCCCAATAATTACATCATCTAAAAATATTTGGACGTTAGGTATGTTACCTAGTAAATTTACCATAATGCGTTGGAACACGCCTACACTAGACGAAAGACCGTACACCAGCCTATTGTAAACAAAAAGGCCCCTATGCGTGTTTATTACTGTATAACGTTTGGATTCGTCAAGTTCAATTTGATTGTACGCTTGTGACAGATCAATTTTACTAAAGTATATGTGACCATTCAAATTAACTAAAACATCCTCTATTTTAGGTAACGGGTACCGGTCAGCTAATAAATACGGGTTCAAGGTAGTTTTATAGTCTGCGCAAATCCTAAGCGAGCCATCCGGCTTATTAATAGGTACCAGTGGGGAATCCCAGTCGGAGCAGTCGACGGGCTCGATGACGCCGGAGCGCAGCATGGCGTCCAACTCGGCATCCACGCGCTCGCGCAGCGCGTACGGCAGGGGGCGCGCGCGATGGAAGACAGGCGCCGCACCCCCCCCGCACCTTCAATGTCGCTTTTCCACGGTTGTATCGCCCCAGTCCGTCACTGAACAAGTCCTCATATCTGTCAAGTAGATTTACAATTCCATCACTAAATTGTTCGCCGGCCTCTTTAACAAAGAAATGACCATTATTAAATTTCGGTATTTCTATTTTTAATTCGGCTAACCATTGTCTCCCTAGCAAGGAAGTTGTGCCGCCCTCAATAATAAATAACTCTAATGGCTTGCTAATGCCATTGTACGTTACAACCGGTTTAATTATACCTAACGGCTTAATAATTGTTCCGTCATAAAACTTCAACACTGTGCTGTCACTACTTAGCCCTATATGTGAAAAATACCGGTCGTATGAGGCCTTACTTATACAAGAGATTGCCGTACCGGTAATCAATCTGCATTTGTACGATGGTGTTATCGATTTGTATCGGTAAACTCACCGATTGGTAGTTATTTAAGCACAAGTGATGTAGTTCTTCCTCCATATCTCCGCCGTGCTCCTCGCTGGATCCGCGATCGGCGTCCCCAAAATACATGGCACTTCTTGTTGGCGCCGCTGCGCCTCCGCGCCGCGCCGAGGCCCGCGCTCCGCCGCGGCTCGCAGCGCCCGCGCCCGCGCCCCAGTCCGGGCACACGCGCCGCAAGTGGCCTGGCCGGTGACACTTGCTACATACATATTCCCGGAGTTTGCAATCCGCGTAATTATGCGTGCGCGCCCCGCACGCTTCACAATATCTTTCCGGGCGGCCATTAGACGCGTTAGAACCCCGCCGCTGTGGTGTAAATACAGGCGCACGCGATTGCACCCCGCCGAATGATCTCCCTCTACTCGCAAACATAACGGGTTGCATCTCACCCGTCCCACTCGAACTCGCCTTGAATGATGTTGCAAGTTTGACCACAGCCGTGAAGGTCACCTTGTCGTCCTCCGCAAACAATCGTTGTCTAATTACCTCGCTAGATAAGCCACAGACGAATTGGTCTCGCAAGTCTTCGTTTAATTGCGAACCGAACTTACAATGCTTAGACAATCGTTTTAATTCTGCAACATAATTTGAGATGGTCTCACCCACGTTTTGCCTCCTTTGTCGAAACCGGTACCTTTCCGCTAGAACCGATGGCGCGGGCTGTAAATGCTGCATCATTAAGTCGTTAATTTGCGTTAAAGTAAATGCCGCTGGTTTTGAAGGGCTAGCCAGGGTTTCCAGCAGTTCATACGCCTCGTCCCCCATCGTAGCGATTAAGCTAGGTACCTTCATGGGCTCTTCCACTTTATTCACCTTGAAGTACATTTCTACCCGATCTATGTACGACGACCACGCGCCATTACTGACGTTAAACTCGTGTAATTTGCCGATCGACATCTTTTTCGAGTTTTTGCTTGTCCAATATATTGCACACGTATTAGTAGGTACACTCACTATTCGTCGCCACTGTAATATATTCGGAATTAGGTATGTAGTTCGGTATCACGAATAAAAGGCGCCTTGCTCGTTCGAGGATTTATTCCGGACTGACGTAAGCGACACCCAACCTTTCAGTTGACAGTTATTACTTATCTACCTACATCAGAGTTTCCATACTGCTTTAGCCTATATATACTGTGACATTACTCACCCTGATCAAACGTTTCGCAATTTGCGTTCCAGTTTGGAGCTGAAAAAAATAATGAGTTAGTTCCGTTCAGAAAATGTAATTAATAGAAATGCTTAAACGTTTTAGGAGTAATTAAAAAAACTAAGCCTATTGGATAAAACCGGCCAAGTGCGAGTGGAACTCGCGCACCGGGGACGTCGTGCTACCACACTAGATAGTCGTGACGTGTTTATCTATTGAAGCGATTTCTTTAACGTCCCGAATCCTCTCATCGCGAGCACAACTCGTGCTCGACCGGGTATGCGTTATATTTTACTCAGACACGTTTCTTGTATGAGAGCCCCTTGTTTTAATAAGTATATATATATATATATAAGGACGTCTATTTTTCATTTTGATTAAACATTACAGATGATGATGTTTAGTAAAATTGATGATATCTATTAGGGAATGCTATCGGTTAAGGAAAAAAAGCTGCTTTTAACCAAAACTGCGGTTTTTCCATATAAAAAAGTTAACCGTTCCGTTTGCATTCTCTAATATCTATGCCTATAAGCCGGCGCTCAGCCATGCTGATAAACAAACGATACATTTATAACTGGCTGTTGCCCGCGACTTCGTCCGCGTGGAACCTTTATCTTGAAAATTTTACATCTTTATTCTTTTCAGATCTAAGTGATGTTGAAATTGCTTAACGTGCTTTTTTTGCTGTTGTTTACGAAATACATAGTAACGAACCCGTCGTACGCGAGTCCGACTCGCTCTTGGCCTTTTTTATTTTTTTTCATAAGTCATAAGTAAGTTCATTTAACAATTTACATTGAGTTTGAAATCACACTTTCGGCTAATTAGCTCTAATTCCGCGGTATCATTATAAAATCAGGTACATCTACGAACGAATAACTTTACTAAATTCGATGAGTTTAAGAACGACGTTTATAAATTGTTTGATTCGAATTACACTAAGTTTCAAGAACCGCACTCAAAAAAATGTTAGATCTACATACGAATTTTCAACCCCTTTTTCACCACCTTCAGGGCTGAATTTTCAAAAATGCTGAAGTGAGTTTTCTTATCTTTTAACAAAATACCTTTTCACAAAGTTTCTAATTCCTAACTTAAAATACAACTTATACCCGATACAACCTTTCATCCTCTTTTTAACCCCCTTAGGGGTAGAATTTTTAAAAAAGCTGAAATTACTTTTCTTGAATTCTAATAGTGTACCTTTACCCAAAAATTCAAGTCCTACGCTCAAAAAAATACTTAATTTCCATACAAACTTTTAACCCCTTTTTTACCACCTTAGTGGGTGAGTCTTCAAAAACGCTGAAATAAGTTTTCTTTTATTTTATTTTAATACCTTTTTACAAAGTTTCAAGTTCCTAGATTTAAAAAAAACTTTTACCCCATACAAACTTTGCACCCCTATTTAACCCGCTTAGAGGAGGTATTTCCAAAAATCCCTTCTTATCCCTAGCCCACGTTATAAAAGTAACCTACTGTGCAAAAATCAACTCTCTAACATTGGTAGTTTCGGCTGTGCGTTGATGAGTCAGTCAGGACTTCTTCTTTTATATATGTAGATTAGAAAGAAATTGACTGTGAAATTGAATTTTACTTTCACAATCAATTTATTCTTACATAAGAATCATTTAATTTCAAAATTATATTACGTTATACTTAGTAAGTACCACAGACCATAAGAATACGTAAGTACCTGAGTGAGACAATTGACCGTGACAGTAAATTTCAATAAAGTTACAAATACAAATCATAATTATTATAATTTAGGGAAGAGAGCTCGAAGACTCGAAACTTGAAGATCGAAGAGAGAAGATGATGCTGACTGAAGATATATTTATACAACTGTCTTTTTCGAGACAATACAACGTGCTCTTTTCAGAGCAAACGCTCAGGCGTCAATCTCGCTGTTTCTATGGAGACAACGTCAATCACCTACATGCTTCCCCTCCTAGTGAAAACGTACCGGCAGGCGGATAGTACGTCCACGGCGGGTTGTTTGGTTATCTTTGGTAGGTGTTGAGTTGGTTTCTGTTTGTTGTTTCAGGTTCTTTTCTGTTTTTTGTTACAGGTTGTTTTTGTCTGAGTACTGGTTGCTTTTGTCGTTCTTGCTCTTCTCGTTGTTGCAGGCACTCGGCGTCGTTGTATTCTTGTACGGTGTTATTATTCTGCGTCGGTGTATTTTTCTCGGTATTAGTGTTGTTACAGGAACTCGGTGTAATCTGCGTTGATGTAGATGTATTCTGTTTGGCGGTAGCGTTGTTACAGGAACTCTGCGTAGTCTGCGTTGATGTGGGTTCTTGTAAATCTTGCTCGATGATGGTGTAGGCGGGTTTTAGGTCAGACGGTCTATTGAGATGTTGGCTTGCCGGTTAGGTAGTTGCAGTGTGAAAACCTTTCCATTTCGTTTCAGCACGCGATAGGGTCCATCGTAAGGTGCTTGTAGCGGCTTCTTTACGGCGTCGACTCGTACAAAAACGTTGTCACATGTTTGAAGGTCACGGTGTACGAAGATAGGTCTTGTGTTGCTAATGTGATTGGTTCGGCATAGGTCTCAATTTGCTTATTACTTCGCGCAATCGTTCCACGAATTCGGCGTCCATGTTGGATTCGGCGGCGCAGTCGCCGCGCGGCGTCGATTCTAGGAATTCACCCGGTAGTCGTACACTGCAGCCGTAAGTTAGTTGTGCAGCGCTGACGTTTGTGTCGCTTCTCATCGCGGTGCGAACTCCCAGTAAGACTATAGGTATTTCGTCGATCCAACTTCTTGTTGTTTGTAGTCTTGCTTTTAGTGCGGCCTTGAGTGTTCTGTGCCAGCGTTTGACGATGGCGTTAGATTGCGGATGGTACGGTGTTGTCCGGGTTCTTTCGATGCCGAGTAAGCGTGAAAGGGACGCAAATACTCGACTTTCGAATTGCCTTCCTTGATCCGTAGTGATTGTAGCGGGACATCCGAAACGCGAAATCCATCCGTCGTAAGCTGTCTTGGCGACGTCTTCTGCTCTTATTTCGCATAACGGGAATGCTTCGGGCCATCGGGTTGCTCTGTCTATCATCGTCAGTAGGTATTTGTGTCCGCTTGCTGCTGTACTCAGTGGGCCGACGATATCACAATGCACGTGCTGAAAGCGGTCGGTTGGCGGGAAACTGGACAGCGGACTCGATGTGTGTCGAACGATTTTCGCACGTTGGCAGTGTAAGCACGCTCGCCCCCACTCCGCGATTTGCCGGTTCATCGTTGGCCAAAAGTATCGCTGCGTGATTAGCTTGCGAGTAGTTTTGACTCCAGGATGACTTATGTTGTGAATGGAGTTGAATGCGATGCGGCGATATTCTTCTGGTAGGTATGGACGTAGGTAATCTGTTGATGTTTCGCAGTGTAGTTTTGTGCTTGATCCGGGTAATGTTATTTTCTTGATAGATAGATTTTCTTGTTGTGCGAGTGTTTCGATGATATTGCTGTCTCTTTCTTGTGCGGTGAGTTATTCGTAGTCGATTGGCGATGGGCAGGAAATTGTCTCTATTCGCGATAGAGCGTCGGCGGCTGCATTCAGCGATCCACTGATGTGTCGTATATCGTGGTAAATTCGGATATGTAGAGTAGTTGACGGGTCCGACGTGGCAATTCGTTGCTTGTGTTCGTCTTGGTGAATGCGAACGTGAGCGGTCGATGATCGGTGTAGATAATAATTTCTCTTCCCTCGAACATCTTGCGGAAATGCTTCGTTGCCATGTAAATTGCTGTCAACTCGCGGTCGAATGTGGAATAGCGTGTCTGCGCGTCGGTGAATTTCTTCGAAAAGTAGCTGAGTGGTTGCCATGCGTTGTTGACAAATTGGTTTAGCGCGGCTCCTGCTGTTTTGTCGCTAGCATCGCTGAAGATCGCCAATGCCGCATGGTGCGAAGGATGGGCGAGTAAAGCTGCGTTTTTTATGCTGACTTTACATGCCTCGATTGCTTGGTTTGCTTCAGCGGTCCAGTCGATTTTTGTTTTATCTCGCTTCTTGACGTTGTGTAGGTATGCGTGTACTCGTAGTGGTGCTTGTATAGTTGCGGCGTCCTTGATATTTTCTCGGTAGAAATTTAGCATGCCGAGAAAACGACGTAACTCTTCAACTGTTTGTGGTTTCGGGAAGTTGGTAATTGCATCGACTTTTTCTTCGGGTGGTTGGATTCCTTGTTGCGAGACTTGGTAGCCGAGGAATTCGACAGAGGGTTGGCCGAAGACGCATTTTGATGGGTTGATGGTGATGCCATATTCTTCCAGTCGTTGCAGTACTGTGCGTAGGTGTTGTTGGTGCTCATCTTCGTTGGTCGAAGCTATGAGGATGTCGTCGACGAATGGGAATACGTAGTTGAGGTCACGTAGAACTTCGTGGATGAAGCGTTGAAACGTTTGTCCCCCATTTTTGAGTCCCGCACAGATCCGAGGAAACTCGTACAGACCGAATGGCGTGATGATGGCGGTCTTCTCCACATCTTGTTCGCTGACTGGTATCTGCTAGTATGCGCAGTTTAGGTCGAGAGTCGAAAATATTTGCTTCCCGGCGAGTTGGTATGTGAAGTCGCGCATGCGCGGTATGGGGTAGCGGTCGGGCTTGGTAATAGCGTTTAGCCTTCGGTAATCTCCACATACTCGTATTTCCCCATTTTTCTTAGGTACGACGTGTAGTGGTGATGCCCAAGGACTTTTGCTTGGTCTGCAGAGGCCCTGTGCCATCATGTTCGAAAATTCTTTCTTCACAAGCTCGTAGCGGTGGGGAGTGATGGGGCGTGGTCTGCAGTGGAGGGGCGGACCGGTTGTCTCGATGAAATGTTCGACGTTGTGTGTTGGACTGAGTTTCATTGATGTAATTCTTGTTATTCCGGGGAAGTCGGCGAGTATGTTGTGATATGATTGCTGCACGTCTATGCTACGAACGGTAGGTATGTCCGCAGAACAGATTTATTTGTGCGTTTGTTGTGAGTAGCGTCTTGCCGTCGATGAGTCTGCGATTTTTGATGTCCACGATGAGGTTGTGGTGCTTCAGAAAATCGGCTCCCAGGATAGGTTTCGATACGGCTGCGATGATAAATTTCCACTTGAATGAGCGTCGGAGGTTGAGATCGAGATCGAGTGTTTTCTCGCCGTATGTAGGTATGACGGTGTTGTTTGCGGCGTACAGTTGAAACGGTAGTGGTTGCTCTTGCGTGCCTTTCGTTCTCGGTAGTACGGAGATATTTGCACCCGTGTCTACCAAGAACGTGAGCTTCGTTTGCTTGTCTGTCACGAAGAGGCGGTGAGAGGTTTCGTAAACGCCAGCGTCCGCCACAGCTAGGGTTAATTTTAGTTTTCCGGCTGCGGGGCGGTGATGGGCTTGAAGCTGCACGGTGGCGTGCATGCATTTCTTCGCGTCCATGCCGAAACGGTGGTGGTAATAACAGTACGGCATGGGTGAACTGTTGCGGCTGCGGCTGCGGCTCTGTGACGCTTTTCTTGAGCGTGATTGGAAACGGCGGCGTGGTCGGCTATCTCGCTGATTTTCATATGGACGTGGATTTTCGTATGGTCGCGATCGGAGTTCGGCGATTTCCAGGGACAATCTTCTAAAATAAAACTCCGTAGCTCATCCGATTAATTCACTATATTTTGAACACTTGTACAACCAAACAATTAAAATATCAGAATACTCTTATGATTAACCTCCGTACGTCGAGGTCACTCACAGAATGACCCCCGTCCTTTTTATTTCGCCTTTTTATCAACTACCCTCCCACTAGTGGTCGGTACTAACAGGAAGCACGATGCCGGAATTTCCATAATAAAATTAAAATAATTTATAATCAATAGAAATCATGACATTCGGCCATCCGACGCCGTGCTGCCTCCTGGCGCACATTTACTAATATAACACATTACCCTAATCATGACATTTGGCAAGATACTTAAATGTATATATGCCGCTACACTTTATAAGAATATAAATAATTTTACAACTTTTATCAACAATTTTAACCAATTTATCGACTAACGTAACCAAGTCGCATTGAGTGAATATTAATAGCTTGATAGAATATTTCATATAAAAAAAAAACTTATTATTTATACGCCTCGTAAGTTAGATTAAAATAATAAATAATTAAACATACCTACTTATTTAAAAAGTGCCTAGGTACATATTCTGGGTAAATAAAGAGCCAATTATAATAAATAAACTAGGCAAATCTATCACATGTGTCATCACACAACTCTAATATAGACAAATTTCGAGAGGCTTGTAAAAAGTCTATAGCCTGCTGCCCCAAAAAAAAAAGCACTGAATCCTTTTTAGCGACATTATAACATTCATCATTATAGTCTGGCTAATGAAATATTACTCAAAGTTTTGGCGGGAAATTAAAACAAATCTGCGGCTGATCACACTTTGTGTAGTAAGAATTATAGTATTGATACTAGAAGTTATGTTTGATTTTCTATGCACACGTAAGGTACCTAAGGAAATGTATATGTTGACGAGCACTCATAGTCAGCTCACATAATTTCTACCACTATGCACAGTACAGCCAACGATAAATACATATGTTTACACTTTCTAACCTTATACAAGGCGAAAAATTAAGTGTAGTGTAAATAAGACCTAAGACCTATTAATCCATCACCATAAAAATTACATAAGTACTAAGTACGCCAAATCTTAACTCGTTCGGAATGTGAGAACGAGTACATAAAGTATTACAATTATTTTTATAGGACCCACCTAACAAATTGTTTAAATCAAAGACAATTGGTGATACCCCAAGGAAATATCTAACATTATTTGGCTAGCCAGACTATAACTGTTAACTGATTCGTGTCCCGTGTTATCGATTTTACTTTTTACTCTTTATTCCTTAGTTTTATTTATTTTTGTACGTATTTTCTATTGATCAATTAACTAATCATATCATATCTTTGGATTGGAATTATTAACAACTACAAAATGCACCTTATCACGGAACGAAAATCTAAGGTTTTTTTTTCTATTTAAAATTCCCATGCGATCTTTAACCACCAAACTCAAGACCTTACTGCTATGGCGCCCTCTGAGACACCAATAAATTTAGCACGTCCTTGGTTGACAGCTGGTTCGACGTCTTACGTCGTTCTGGTCGCACGTAGTCATCCGAGGAGCTAGAAGAAGAAGCTCTTCTTCGCCGCCTCTGTTTCTTAGGTCGCTCCCGCTCAGGAGAAGTCTCAGGCGGCGACCCGCCGTCACCCTCGCCACTCATCATGCGCAGAATCAGATCTGTAATGATAAAATTTTCCTCGAAAGTATCACGTCATCTTTCATTTCACATGCTAAAGGGTAAAAACGGGACCCTATTACTGAGACTTCGCTGTCCGTCCGTCCGTCCGTCTGTCACCAGGCTGTATCTCAAGAGCGGTGATGGCTAGACAGTTGAAATTTTCACAGATGATGTATCTCTATTGCCGCTATAACAACAAATACTAAAATAAGATAAAATAAACATTTAAGTGGCGCTGCCATGCTACAGACTTGTATGTATTTCTATTGCCGCTATAACAACAAATACTAAAATAAAATAAATATTTAGGGGGGGCTCCCATACAACAAACTTGTTATTGTTATAGATTATGGTACGGAACCCTTCATGCGCGATTTGGACTCGCACTTGCCCATTTTTTTTAAGTATATTATTCCAGCAGGAACTCTTCTTCGCCGCCTCTGCTTCTCAGATCGCTCCCGCTCAGGAGAAGTCTCAGGCAGCGAGCCGTCATCCGCGCCACTCATCATGCGCAGATCTGAAATGACAAAATTTAAAGTATCACATCCTTCATGTAATTAATAAACGATTCTTCTTAATAGTTGTTTATATTATTCCTAATCTGTTGATTGCGTTATTTCTCTTTCAATTAATCCTAAATGGGAACCCTATTTGACTTCTAAAGTCCTGTGTCGAATGTGATGGTTAAAAACTGATTGACACATTAATTTTAATGCCCGGTTACGGTGTTATGGTTTGATAATTATCAAAAGTCATAAACGCTTATCAAATCTAGTTAAAATCTTATTACACGAAATTAGGCTAACTGTATTAATGCGTGACAAAAGTCGGAAAACGGACCTCCAAGATGTCCAAACGCATACAGATTACTGCCCAGAAGTATTTATAGTCACACATATTTTAACCTATCATTAATTTATATTCATATCGACTTGTTGTCCAGTGTTCATTAAGTTTACTTTTCTTTGTTCGTAAGCATGTATGAAACAACATTATTTAAACAGTACGAAACTGCTAGGTAAGTTAAGTAGATTAGATTAAGTTAAACTACGGCCACTTAGAGAACGGATACTAGAAAAACAAGTCAGGTTAAAGCCGTGCTACAGAATGATTAGCTACCAGAAAAGTAGGTTAGGTTAAAACTACTCCAATCGCGACCCTGTGCTGCTTGATTCTTCATATAGGGAGATCAGACGCTCTTTAATGGCCTTGTAGTAGTCTTTTTCCGGCGGCGAGTAGATGAGATCCGAGATGTTTTGAATGTCTTGTTTTTCAAGTTGGGCGATGACCATCTGCGCGAGTTGCGCCTGGCTTCGCTTGAGTTCGGCAGTAGCGGCTTCGAAACTGCAGAACCACAGTCGCAGTTGATCCCGCCAAAACGGCGGTACGCGAAGCGACAGTGATATGCCGGAGACTTCGTGTGACGTCGGTGCTTGGAAATCAGACGGCGCGGGTGGCTGCATCTGAGGCGGCGGTGCTACGGCTTGAGGTGCAGGTGCAGGAACTTCGTTGTTCATGTTGCTTGATTATCTTCTTTTTTGCAGTTCTTGAGTCGCGGGTCACCACTTTAGGGAAGAGAGTTGGTTGAAGAGAAACTCCATTTGTAGTGTGATTTGAGATGATTTATTTACTTTTTTTTTTGGCGAGTGATTGGCCCGAGCCTTCGGGCTGTACTGGGGCGGTCTGATAGTGCGGTGGGGTCACCTAAGGGACCACCTGTCCCGCAACGTGGATACAGTATGTATGCTGTGTGGCGTAAAGCCGTTAGCGGACTGTAAGTAACGAAGGAAGGATCGTGGGGTGGAGTCAGAAAAATGTAAACACTATACTGATCCAAGAATAAATATCAAGGACTTACCGTTGCTAATGTCCCGTTCTGTTTTGGAGGCCTCCGTCAGCTTCCTTTTGATCACACGGTTTTAATAAATAATGTTTAGCTGTAATTCTTGTTATTTTCGCAGACATTACTTTTGACACTGAAGTCTAGTTACATTTTTCATACAGAGAGCAGCAAAGCGGCCAGTGTCCCCGCCATTTATAAATGAGTCAGTATAAAGTTTAATACTAAACACCCCCCACCGACTATGTGGCTTTCATAAAATATAGGGAAAAGGAATAAAACGAAAAAATGCGCTCATTGAGGCGCTAGAAAATAAAATCTTCATAATTGAAGAAAGAGGAAGGGAATTTAGTAAGTGTAAGGAAGAGGACACAGTTTGTTAACTGGTCTTGATAAAGAATTATTAGCTCTTGTACGCAGGGTAACCTTGCGCACAATGCCCTCCAAACCGGGATGTGTCTGTTCGACAATTGCAAGTGGCCAACTGCATGGAGAAACCCGATCATCCTTCACCAATACTAAGTCTCCTACTTTGATATTGGGAGGCGAGGTGAACCATTTTGACCTTTGCTGTAAGGTGTTTAAATAATCTTGGCTCCATTTCTTCCAAAACAGTTGGGAGCAATTTTGTAAATATTGCCAACGTGTTAAATGGTTTACGGGTGCAGACTGTAAATCATACTCTGGTACAGTTGTCAGACACTTGCCTACTAAGAAGTGTCCTGGTGTTAACACATTAAACTCATGAGGATTATCACTAGCCGGTAGAGCGCATAATGGCCTTGAATTCATTATGGCTTCTATTTTACAGAAAACTATTGACAGTTCCTCAAAAGTCAAAGCTTTGTCACCGACAGTACGCACAAGATGATATTTCGCAATTCGAACGCAGCTCTCCCATAAACCGCCCATATGAGGAACACTAGGAGGGTTGAACTGCTAGTTAATTAAGCGCTGAGCGCAGCCGTTCAAAATATCCTGCCGGGTGCTGTTGTCAGGGGTGCGTCCCATGAGATATAACTACATAATATATAATTTCATATTAATAACGTTCACAAGATATAATAAACTTTTGATATAACATCAAAATCAATATTTATATTAGGAATAACGGTCAATTAGAATAATACTCATGTTGTAGAATTATTTTTTTTATAACACTCAAATACTCTAAATTCAGTTGATATAACATATATAACGTATATCGATCATAGTATATACTTTCTTTTAGTATAATGATTAGAAAATATAATAGCGTATGATATACTAAATATGTTATAACTGCTACCCCTATGCCCCTAAAATGGAATATGGGTCAAAAACCGAAAACTGTAGGTTAGGTTAGGTTTGTTTTATGACCATGGATAGCGGAGCGAGCAAAGCGAGCGGAGGGTCAAAATGCTTGCTTGCATGGAGGTACCTACATTCAAATTTAACAGCGAACTTTTGCATACGTATGTTCACAATTGATAATGGCAGATCAAATTCTGGCAAGTAAGAGTATACCGTTTGGAAGAACTGCGACAAAATGGAATATGGGTCAAAAACCGAAAACTGTAGGTTAGGTTAGGTTTGTTTTATGACCATGGATAGCGGAGCGAGTGAACCGAGCGGAGCGTCAAAATGCTTGCTTGCATGGAGGTACCTACACATATTAAAATTTTACAGCGAACTATTGCATAAGTATGTACACAATTGATGTGCAGGCGGTTATTCTATACGAGCATTATGCATTTTGGTGTTAGATGTATTGAATAATATACATTATAAATCTGAGATATTATGAACGTTATTGATAGGATTTGATGAGAATAAACACTCTTGGAAGTCTACAAGTAATTCAGTTTATTAAAGATTGCATTTGCGACACCATTTTTACACCGGCACAACCGAACAGTTGAACAGCTGACAATCATAGACAATACTATTTTATTGTCTCACAACACCACCCCTCAATAAAATATTTTAATACTTCTCAACAAAAATAACAGTGACAGGTACATCCCTAAAAAAATACTTCAACATTCCCATCACTTAATTGTCAACTGTCAGTTCAAAAACTAAATAACAACATGTACCTAAACTTTGTAAACTGCACTCCACCCAAAGCTTTGGTAAACATATCAGCCAACTGCTGATCAGTACTTATATAATTTAATGCAATAATGCCCTTAGCCATTTTCTCTTTTACAAAGCTTTGTTTGATCTCTAGGTGCTTTACCCTAGACATACAAGTTAAATTAGCCATCTTGATAGTGGACTGGTTGTCCTCATATAAAGTAATTGGAGCTAAACTGATGTCAAAATCAGCTAGTATATCCCTGAGCCAACAAGCCTCGCTAGTCGCATGACTCAAAGCAACAAACTCAGCCTCAGTAGAGGACAAAGTAACCGATTGCTGTTTTTTTGTAAACCATACTATGGCATCACCAAATAACCTGAAACAGCAACCAGTGGTTGACTTGCGATCCTCACTCCTTCCCCAATCACTATCCACATATCCTACAACATCCTTCTCCTTACACTCATATTTCAAACACAAACAAACCGTTCCTTTCAAATATCTCAGAATATTCAAAAGTAATTTATACAACAAAGCAGATGCACAACTTTGATACCTACTTAAGATCGCTACAGCCGCACAAATATCGGGCCTCGTGCCTGCGGACAAGTACGCCAGACTCCCAATCAAAGTTCTGCATTTGTGCTCTAACTCCACGCTTTCTGAACATTCCCTTTTCAACACATGAAAGTCAAAGTTTTTATCAATTGGTAACGATAACGGTTTACATTCAGACATGCCGTAGGTAATCAACAATTTGTGTACATAATCTTTTTGAGAGATAATCGTACACTTCTCTTTTAAGTTCTGTTGCACTTCAAAGCCTAAAAATGTATTTATTTTACCCATATCTTTAATTTTAAATGATTTACATAATCTATCTCGCAATTTCGTAGTCTCTTTCATACACGTTCCAAAATACAATATGTCATCCACATACAACAATAGCCAAGTTTTCGATTGTCCATCAAATTTCGAAAACAAGCAAAAATCTTTCTCCGACTGTTTGAAACCCATTGCCAGCATCACACTTACAAACGTATCATTCCAATACCTAGGTGCGCCCTTCAACCCATACAACGACTTGTTTAATTTACCATACTTAGCTTCGCATCCCTCAGGTAACTTCAAATACAAATCCTCATCTAAATTTGCATTCAAAAACGCTCCACATACATCCATCTGCCTGATTTCTACATTCAATTTTGTCGCTACACTTACAAAAATACGAAACGTATTAAGCCTAGCTACAGGAGCATATACTGTATAGTCACTACTACAATTTTGTTCGAAACCTCGCGCGACTAACCTCGCCTTATACAAATCTTCGCCCTTTTTCTTAAAAACCCATTTCGAGCTGACTGCAGGAGCTCCTTCAGGAATATTTTTCACCTCCGTCCACGTATTATATTCTTTCATTTGGTCAAGTTCTTTATTTATAGCGTCTCTCCATTGGTTAGCGTCTTTGGATTTCATTGCTTGACTATAGGAACTCGGCTCATCTCCGACCATCAGACTGACATCATATCTCTGTGGTTTCTTAATGTGCCTCCCATATCGAGTTCGCGTTTCTCCCACCACGCTGTCAGATGATGTTCCAGCTTCCTGCTCATCAATTACTGGGATCGCCTGCTCACTTGCAGATTGATAGCCGTCACAGTCATCAGGTTGCAATACGTCATCCTGTTCAACCTCATCCTCATGATTCTCTATGTTGACTTCGATATTATCTCCAACATCATGCCAATTATTTTCGAGTAATATCACCTCTTCAACGTGTTGATTATTGGTTTGTATATCTGCCTGGTCCGGATTCTGTTTCAAATGACGCTTTTCTTTTAAAACGACAATATCTCTCTTGACGTCAACCATCTTCTCATCTGGGTAAAAGATCCTATAACCCTTAGATTTTTCGTATCCGACAAATATACCTTTCTTGCCTTTAAGATCCCACTTTAACCTTTTTTCTTTTGGGACATGAACAGCCACCTCACTCCCAAAAGTCATCTTTAAACTTCTAACGTCAAAGTCTTTAGCCTCCCATACTTCAAATGGCGTTTTTCCCTCAATTCTACTTTTGCCAGTTCGATTAAGCACGTATACGGCCATATTAACTGCTTCCGACCAAAGCGTTTTGTCAAGACCACGTATCATTGAACGTGCAGCCTCTACAAGGGTACGCATCTCTCGTTCCGCTCTGCCATTTTGCTCGGGACTGTAGGGTACTGTGGTTTGATGAATAATCCCTTGACCACTCAAAAACTCGTTTACTTCTTGATTTACAAACTCCTTTCCGTTGTCTGTCTTCAAAATTTTCATCTTCTTTGACGTGTATCTCTCAGAAGTTAAAATATAATGCTTTAACTTTCCTGCAACTTCAGACTTTTTCTTTAGGAAATAAACTACTCTATAGTTTGACAGATCATCTTTAAGGAGTAGGAAATACTTGGCTCCGCCAATTGATTCAACCTCCATAGGTCCCGCCACGTCAGCATGTACCAGATCCAATATTTCTTCTGACACGTTGGTACACTCTCTAAATGGTAGTCTGTGTATTTTAGCCATAACACAGTCTTCACACTTCTCATCATCATCCGCAAACTCTATTCCGTTTCGCTTTAACGTAGCTCGCACCAAGTCTTTATTCTGATGACACAATCTTTCATGCCACTCGCTCAGTGAGTAACACACAGCAGCAGGAATATCTTTCAGTTTTCGAGACTCAAGTACATAATAATTACCCTCACGCCGTCCAATTCCGCACAAAAAATCTTCTTTTTGTATCAGACATCTATTGTCAAACATTGTAATCTCGAAACCTTTTTGTGTTAGTTTAGGCACAGAAAAAAGGTTAATCTTCATATCCGGCACATACAGGACATCATTCATGGTGGATTTAATCAGAGAATCCCCATTAAACACCTCTAATTCAACATTGCCGACACCCAGAACGGGTAATCTCCGCCCATCACCAACAACAACAAATCTATTTGACATTGTTTGATATTTCGACAATAATGACCTGTCATATGTCATATGTTCACTTGCTCCGCTGTCAATAACCCATCTATCATCGAGTAATTGACCTCCATCATACTCGGACGTCATGGCTGTCACTGTCGTTGCCGTCAATGCGTTATTATATGACGAATTTCCAAACTTCAAATTATCTTTTTGATGAAATTTGTTTTGCAGCCTCGGGCAGTCCAACTTCAAATGACCAATCTTGTTACACACGAAGCACTTCCGGTTCTCGGAATTGTTACTCTTACAAGCTTGTGCAAAATGACCAACCTTCCCGCACTTGAAACATTTTCTGAAACCGCCTGACTTCATATTATTCCCTCGTTGATGCGCATACAAAGCCACATTCTCGTCTTCTTTAACATCTCTGGCCTTTATTCTCTCTTCCTCCACGAGTAACCGTGCCACCAAGTCCTCATAGCTCTGACGACTTGTTTCAACTGACTCCCACGCCGAAATAAAATGACTGTAGTTCTCCGGCAAGGACATTAGCACCTTAGTAATCAGGAATTTGTCGGACACCTCCTCTCCGCCTTGCTTTAACTGACATTTCATCTCTTGTAGCTTAGAGAGAAATACTGATAAGTCGCCACCTTCGTACTTACACTGGAGAAATCTTTGTTGAAGCATCAACGTGCTCGTTGCAGACTTAGGCTCATATACTGCTTTAAGTTTCATCCACATCTCCTTAGCAGTCTCACATGTCAACACATGTATCATCACCGTCTCGCTCAGCCTTGACACAATAACTGATTGAGCTCTTGCGTCCTTTTTGGACCACTCTACTTGGTTGGCTTCCGTCTTTTGTTCAGTGCCATCTACCACTGCGAACAGTTCTGCTCCTTTAAGTGTAACCGACACCTGGAACTTCCATGTGCTCCAGTTTCTTTGCCCCTCCAGCCTCACTGCTGAAGATATGGTGTGGGACTCCATTTTGACGATGCTGTCACACCGCAAAAGACTGATGCCACGCTCACACAGCACGCGACCCCCTCAGACTCCGCTATAGACCTCCGCCTCCTCGTCAACCCCGGATCCCGATCTCCGCCGCAATCTTCACCTGAACAGAATTACGAGCTCTGGGCCCATAACCTGATAGGATTTGATGAGAATAAACACTCTTGGAAGTCTACAAGTAATTCAGTTTATTAAAGATTGCATTTGCGACACCATTTTTACACCGGCACAACCGAACAGTTGAACAGCTGACAATCATAGACAATACTATTTTATTGTCTCACAACAGTTATACGTTATGATCGTTATATACAATGATATTATACTTAAATAACGTTATACTTAACAAAAATAGATATTTTGATGTTATATCTAACGTTCGTTATACACCTTGAACGGTATACAAAACAAGCTTATACAATATGAGCGTATATAATATGAATATTATAGTATAAGTTCTTATATCTTATATTACTTACCCGTTGTCAGACATGAATTTCTGAACATCAGCAAGATGTCAAAGTCAAAGTCAAAGTCAAAATATTCTTTATTCAAGTAGGCCTAGCTACAAGCACTTTCGAATCGTCAGTTACAGAGAGTAGAGCAATTTATTCATAAACTTATACTAAAAATAAAATAAAAAAACATAAAAAACAACATTATAGAAATAAAAGAAAAATCCTAAAAAGATCGTCAACACATAAAAAAATTATATAAATAAAAAACTAGAGGCTAGAATATATCTAGAATAAAATTCTAAACTGTTATTGAATATAACTACTAAGTCAGGCGCTATGATATCTATGAGGGATTTGACAGCATGGACGGAGACCCCCCAGAGATCACTAGTTTTTTTGACATTAATCGATTTAAACGCCTTTACTACATCTGAGGTACTGATATGTTCAAAATTAAGGTCTCTACTACATTCTGGGACGTTATCTTTTAACAAAGTAACGGCTGATGAGGGTGATGAGTTTAAAAACTTTGTAGTGGACACTGGTATATCGGTGAAAAAGTTTTCAAATTCTGTTGCTACATCTAAACTAGAATCTATAATTTTACCATCAATATTTAATTTAGGATCTCTAATAGTATGCCTCGATTTACCAGTTTCCATATTAATTACCTTCCAGGTGGTTTTGATAATATCAGAACTAGTCTTGATTTTCTGGGATAAATAATTGCGTTTAGCAATATGACAATCAATTTTGAATTGCTTCGAATACTGTTTCACGTGTTCTTTAAATTCATCACTCGTATTAAACCGCCGCTCCTCGTACAAGGCGTACAGTGCTTGTCTGCGTTTGTGTAAGTCCGCAGTAGCCCATTCACTAAATACTGGTGCACCGCCAGCCACGACCGATTTGGAAGTAAATATTGCATTATAATATGTCATAAAAGTTGCAAAGAATAAGTTATACATGTCGTTAGGACCCATGTCGGAAGACAAAAAGGGTAGCTCCTGAACTAGATTTTGTTTCATTCTTTCCACACGGTCCGTGGTTACCGGTACAAAAGTAATTTGATTTTTCACGATATTTTTCCTTAATATCTCAAACACAATCAATTGGCCTAAATGATCTGATTCCAGTTTACTAATTACACTATGCGTAGAAGGAAGAATATCAGTGAAAATATTATCAATACAGGTGGCGCTAGGCTCCATAAATAAGTGGTGGAGATGAAAAGATTTGAAAATATTCAACAATCTAATACTTATTGTTGAATTTTCCAAAATATTTACATTAAAGTCGCCGCATATAAGCAATTTCTTTCCAGAAAGAGATATCTTGAATAGAGCATACTCTATAATAATTTGAAAAACATCAAAATTACTTACTGGCTGCTATGAAATTCGTTCCACAGTCCGAATAAAAACATGCCGAGAGACCACGACGGGATACGAATCTATCAAGGGTAGCCAGAAAGCAATCCGCAGATAGAGAGGAAAGCGTTTCCAAATGCACGGCTTTTGTGGAAAAACACACGAAGACCGCTAAATAAGCCTTCTCTATCTTTGCATTACGCCGTAGACTTTCCTTTATGTAGAAAGGTCCGGCTAGATCTACACCTACATTCTCGAACACTTTATTAGGCATCAGCCGAGTTGAGGGAAGATCACCCATTTTAGGCTGAAGCAGCGTCGGTTTACATTTGAAGCAGTTCTTACATTTCCCGTGAATTGATCGAATGAGGCTACGAGCCGACAAGATCCAATATCTTTGGTTGATAATATTTTGCAAGGTTTGCGGACCTGTGTGCAAATATTTCTTATGAAAATATTCGACCAAGAGCTTTGTAAACCTACTCTGCTTTGGCAACAATAAGGGATGCTTTGCATTGTATGGCAGATCAGAGTGCGGGATACGACCCCCCACCCTGAGGAAGCCACGAGCATCAAGAAAGGGTGCAAGTTTTCTTAACGAAGGAATGTACGTCTCGCCCCTTTTCAGTGTTTCAATTTGCTTTTTAAAATATGCAGCTTGCACTAGCTTTATAAGACTACCGTGGGCTGCGTTCAAGTCTTCAGTCGTTAGGACTTGGGGGCGAATTGAAACGTCATCGCTGAATCGTTGAAGTAAACGTAAAATCCAGGCGATGCTTCTTTGCATTCTTGAAAAAAAAAGAGAACCGGTTACAGACTCGCTCAACAAACTCTAGTTTATCTTCTTCTTCCGTCTTTCGAGATATCAAACTGAACGTATTCGAGTTTGATTTCATCTCAAGAATTTGAGTTTCACTTTTATTTGTGTTGTAACGCGGCAAACCTCCATGGTTCAGCACTGGCCGCTTATAAACGCCATTAAAAAAACAGGCGTTCCACGTTCGTCTTTTGTCTTTTTTCGCAGACACGCTCGGACTTGTGCTGAATGAACCGGGGTCTGAATATAGCTATGTATTACTTGTACATTTAAAGATTAAATGTAATATTGCTTTTTCTTATGTGGTGTTACGAGTCAACCGCAAGTGTACATAATATTGTATATACGATGCTGTATAATAAACTGTATACAATACTCAAATACTTGTAAGGGCTGCCACTTTGCAGGTAATATTTGTATATAAACTTATTTTTCTCTCTACTTTTAATTGTTAAACTCAATCCAAGTCTTATTTCGTTCTCACTGGTCTTAACAATGACGAAATAAGGCATGGATTGGTTTGGTGTCACCAACTAAGTGAGATATTGTTCCAGCCCTTTTTACTTGGCTGAAGATTGCGTGCTGTGGTAAACGCACCTCTACCGGCGGTTGTTCCTGCGTGATGTGCGTGGAAGCTGGAACCACGCAGACGCTTGAAACCCAGCCTTTCCCACCATCCTGCCCAGCTCCATTAAGGCCAGTGTTTCCCGTTAGTGCCGCGTACTGACTGAATACCGTTTTTCTTTATATTGTATATAGTTTTTATATATTTTTACACTACCACGGCTCGTCTTTTATTCCCGACGACTAGCCGGGCTACAGTATACGTTGATACAGGCCAAGTTTCTCGATCCTCGTACATCCAGGTAGGACCCTCAAACCACTGAGAGCTATCAAGCATGAATTGCGACGGAGATACACCTCGGGAAGCTACGTCTGCCATATTGTACTCGCTTTTAACATGACGCCATGCATGGGGTGGTATTGACTCTATTATTTGTGTAATACGGTTACACACAAATGTCTTCAATTTATAAGCGTCAGTTTGCAGCCACGCTAAAACTATTGACGAGTCTGTTAGCGCTGTAATTCTAGTCACATCCACTCGAGTTATGCATTCGCATGCGTACTTCATAAGTTTTCCAAGAAGAGCCGCGGCCATAAGTTCCATTCTAGGGATCGTCTGAGCCTTGACAGGTGCGACCTTCGATTTCGCCATTAGCAATCTGCACTTTACATCCGACTGACTCCGTGATATGACGTAAATGCAGGCAGCGTACCCACGAGATGATGCATCACTAAATCCAACCAGCTCGCATTCTGTTACACCTGGAAGCAATATGTGCCGTTGGATTTGCAACTGAGATAGGCGAGGTAGTTCGGTGATGAATGTCAACCACTGCTCACACACTTCTTGAGGCAGAGGATCATCCCAACCGAGACCCACCTTCCAAAGATCCTGAAGGATGCACTTTGCAACAAATGTGCAAGGAGAAATATATCCAACGGGATCATAAATAGATGCTAGAGTCTTTAGTACAGATCTCTTGGTATTGACGGTATCTTGCTTGTTCAAAGAGAAGCTGAACGCGTCAAACACCGGAGACCATTTCAAGCCTAGAAGCTTAATCGAAACGTCATCCCGATCCTTTTGAAAAGTGACAGTAGTTTCACGATGTTCAACTGGAACGCGCTCGAATAATTGTTCACAGTTGCTAGACCACTTCTTAAGCACAAGTCCTCCGCACTGTAGCATATTAATTAACTCGTCCTGCAATGCACAGGCTTGGGAGAAGGTTGCACATGACCATAGAATGTCATCCATATAGATACCTTGTCGCACGACATTAGCAGCTGATGGGAAACGTTCACCTTCATCATTGGCTAATTGTAGCAAAGTACGAATGGCCAGAAATGGACTCGAACTTACGCCGTATGTAATCGTTTTTAATTCATAGACTTTAGTCGGCTCGTCTACGGACGACCGATATAATATGTGTTGATATTTTCTATCACATTCACGCACAAGGATTGCACGATACATTTTGCAAATATCACTTGCGAAACAGTATTCGAATAATCGAAAATTGGTTATAATGGAACTTATATCACGGTAGAGGTTTGGTCCTGTCAACTGAGTATCGTTGAGAGAGATGTTTGTAGACGTTTTCGCACTAGCATCGAATACGACGCGCAAGGGTGTTGACGTACTGCTCGGCCTTAAAATGCTGTGATGTGGAATCAGATACTTGCTTGACTCGCTACCAGTGTACAATTCCATGTGGTCAAGTTTCTCATACTCGAGCATGAAGTCGTTGTATGCTTGCTGCAGCACTGGTGAACGCGCAAGTTTGCGCTCTGTTGCCAGCAATCGTCGTTCGGCGGCAACTCGAGAGTCTCCAATTGTCGGCGTATCAGTCACAAAAGGCAGCGGCACGATGTATCTCCCCCCCTCATCACGGGAGTGATCACGCACGAATATATCTTCAGCCAGCTGATCTTGAGGGCTGAGTACAGGTTTGCACGGCAATTCCTCTACTTCCCAGAAGTCACGCAGCGTTTTGTCCAAAGTCTTCTCTTCAGAAATCGACAGATGTAAATTTAATGACAGTTGATTACTTTCGTTGTATAATCTTCCACTTACGACATAACCGAAAACCGTCTCAATCACCTTGGGTATGTTCGGCTTGACTTTAGTCGGCTTATCCAACATCAAATCAGACACGACACCGTTGTCCAACAGAATATCTTCCGATGACTTTTCGTAGAACAATGGGTCAGCCAAATCGAAATTCTTGTATTCTTCCACGACTTCCGGTGGAAACGAAACATTTGGCATTTCGGATGACACTTTCTCGACTACGACCAGTTCTAGCCGGAAACACGGAACGTCCGATTTACACGGCTTTAAGTCGCATGTCACCATGCCAAAGTTTTTGACTAGTTCACCTCCTAGCCCTGATACCGTGTAAGGGCATTTGTTGCGAGGTAAGCCCAAACGTTGAGCACAGTTCAAAGTAATGAATGAGCTTTGAGCTCCAGAATCAAGAACGGCACGGCAGTTCTGATATTGACCAGTAATGTCAACGACTAGAGTCCTCGTAGTCCCCAGTACTATACCGTAAGAACTGGAATTTTCAGTCACGGAATGAAGATTCTCAGTAATCGGGTGTCACAGCCACACTCACGGAGCGCGGTAGTAAAGGCCCCGCTGCATGCACGGCAGCACGGGGCGTCTGCGGCGTCGGCACGGCCGTTGCCTGCAGAACACTTGCATCCCGATGTAGTAAATAGTGGTGAGGCCGAGAGCAAACTCCACAAGTCATGTTGCTCTTACAACTTGACGTTTCATGACCACTTTTTAAACAGTTGGTGCATAGTTTCAAGGCATTGACACGGTCAATCCTGTCTTGAACTAACAGTTTACGAAACTGTTCGCAACGATAAATCAGATGATTTGAGTTGCAATGCACGCAAGTCAGTTTGTTTTGGTTCGAATTATTTTGAGTATCAAAACGCGAAACAGCTGATCCAACCTTTTGTGAAGACGAAGTTGCGTTCGAATATTTGAAATTGGCCGGTTTATGACTCGGTCGTGCGAAGTGGACAGATGACTTCACTTTGACTTGTTGATTGTTTATAGTCCGCGAGCCGGCACTAGGAAATGTATGTTCCAAAACTTTGATTTGTTTGTTGACGAAATTTATTAAATCCGCGAAAATCGGTAATTTATTTTGATCGCGGCTTTTCCGAGTATGACTGTCTAACCCACGTAATGCCAAATGACAAAATAGATAGTCGTCCAAGTTCTCAATCTGCAAGGCGTGAATCGCTTTCAACGAATGATCAAAAGTCTCCACGAACGAGGTTAAATTCGCTACGCTGTCTTTTGTCATAGGCGAAAAGTTCAGCATTTTGTCCAGATATCTGCCGGTCAACGCCCTAACGTCTTGGTATTTATCAAGTAAGCTTTGCCAAACAAGTGGGTAATTGAATGACGTGATCGGAAGACTTCTGACAATGCTCAGTGCTGGACCTTTAACGCAAGACAGCAGATAATGAAATTTATCTATGTTCTCGAACTTGCGATTGTGAACCAAAGACACGAAGGTATCGTGGAATGTAGCCCAGTTCTCTACCTGCCCATCAAATTCAAATAAAGTTAGCTTCGGTAGGACCGGCCTAGCTAGACAATCATCCTTGGTTGCAGTTGAATATTTTTCGATTGGCTCCTGGACTATACGCGTGCAGTTCAAGGCTACCTTTTTGCAAACATAATATAATTCGTCGAAGCTTTCTAACGCGCTTGTTGAAGGTTTAGCCTTGGGGTTTGACTGCATTTCAAGCATGATAATTTCCATTTTTTCGAAATCGCTACGAGCGTCATCAAGTTCTGAAAACTGTACCATGTAATTCTGTACCGAGTCTAGACTATCCAATTTAACAGTTTTGGATACATCATACGCCTTTTGTAATTTATTGAACAAATATTCTTTTTTAATTGTCAAAGTGCTAATTTGCAATAAAGATTGCACCTCGCCTTCCGCAATTTTTGTCACGGACAAAAATATGACGAATTGGTTGGAATATTTTTGGAAATCTGTGAGAACAGGGAATAGCTTTATAGCGAATACGATTCGCGACGGAAGCAACGGTTATATTATATAGATTATAATTTGGGGAATTAAACAAAAATAGGTAGGTTCAAAATTTTGAAAATGCGGTTCGAAGACCAGAAAATGTGGCGTAAAGCCGTTAGCGGACTGTAAGTAACGAAGGAAGAATCGTGGGGTGGAGTCAGAAAAATGTAAACACTATACTGATCCAAGAATAAATATCAAGGACTTACCGTTGCTAATGTCCCGTTCTGTTTTGGAGGCCTCCGTCAGCTTCCTTTTGATCACACGGTTTTAATAAATAATGTTTAGCTGTAATTCTTGTTATTTTCGCAGACATTACTTTTGACACTGAAGTCTAGTTACATTTTTCATACAGAGAGCAGCAAAGCGGCCAGTGTCCCCGCCATTTATAAATGAGTCAGTATAAAGGTTAATACTAAACAGCTGTGTCACTCAAGGTGACCATGACAGCGGTGAATTGCGTGTGTGATTGAGTTGAAAGTGATGCTATGAGATGGCATGAGTGTGTGGGATTATGATAGTGATGAATGATATGAAGATTAGCTGGGGCGGCCCATGATTGTGTTTAGTGACTGGGACAGTCCGGCCAGGCGGCGGTCCCGTTCAGCGAGGGCATCTCGGTCTTGATATCGGTTTTCATAATCGGGTCTACGGATAGTGCTATTTTCCGGAGGGCGCCCTCGCCGGTGGGAGCGCTTTTTGGCCTTCTCGGCCTTGATAGCTGCCATCACGAGGTTCCACTCATTGGTGACTTTCGTGATGGCATCTATCGGGTCAAGAAGGCCATCTTTCGGGCGTCGTCAGTTTCTGTGGGCGTTGGGTTTTGCCCGGGCTGGCTTGAAAATAGGAGGCCTTGTGGCGCCAGAGGTGATGATGATGGGGGAGCCGCGGGGCCCACCACTGTCATACTAGCCGGGTCGTCGTCGTCGTCGTCTATGTCTAGAGCTTGCGTTTGTTCGGTGGTCTGATTCGGGGTTGATTGGTTAATTTGAGGCGCTTTTCGAACTAAGGGGTTAGGGTGGGAGGGGGCGTTGTCCTCCAGGAAGTGGCGAGTTGCAGTTCTTATGAACTGGTATATGGTCGGGATTTTAAGGTCAAAGTGAATGGACAGATTGGACACGTACCATGAAGCGTTAGATAATCTGCGGAGGGCACGGTTTTGGAGCGTTTGTAGTGGTTTTAATTTATTTGCGACCGAGTGGGCAAAGACAGGGCAGGCGTATGAGAGGATAGGCCTCACACACAGCTTATACAGGGTTAATTTGTTCGTGATGGACATCTTGCTCTTCTTGTTGAGCATGGGGCCTAGCCTTCCCAAGATGAAGGCTGCCCTGTCGCTGACTGTTTTATGTGGGGTTTGAACGAAAGGGATCTGTCAAGGAGGACTCCCAGATATTTGGCTCTGTTTGTCCATGGAATTGGTTGGTTATAGAGGCTAACCGGATTGCACATGTTATTTGGACCTTTGCTGCTTTTTTCCGGCCGCGCTTTTTTCCGGGTTAACCTCTATTTGCCAAAGCTTAAACCATCTACCTAGTTCGGATAGGGCGGACTGAAGGTCCTTCCTAATTGTGGCAGGGCGTCTGTGGGTGGTATACAGGGTGGTGTCGTCAGCAAAAAGCGCCAGGTAGACACGAGGGTGGATGGGGATGTAGTTCGTGAACAATGAATATAATATTGGCGAGAGGGCGGAGCCCTGGGGGACTCCTGATTTGATGGGATGGGGTTTTGAGAGAACCCCCTCATGGCGGAAGCGAAAGCTTCGATCGGTGAGGAAGTCTTGCACTATTAGCACAAGACCTCCCCGCATGCCCATCTGGAAGAGCTTGAAGACCAGGCCGGCATGCCAGACCCGATCGAAGGCTTTCGCCACGTCCAAGAGGACGGCCTCGGTGTGGAGGCTACCTAGTTTGCGGAATCCGTCGATGATATGTTCAACAATTCGGTGAACTTGGTGGGTGCATGAGTGCTTTTCTCTGAAGCCGAATTGTTGATCAATCAGGATGTTGTTATTCGCGGTGTATTGACGGATTCTGGCGAGCAGGATTTTTTCGTATAGTTTCCCCAAGGAGCTTAGTAGGGAGATGGGTCGGTAGCTTGAGGAGGCCGAGCAGGGTTTTCCGGGTTTATGGATCCCTATCACCGTGGCTACTTTCCATACTGGCGGGAAATAGCGTAGGGACATCGCGGCGTTAAATATGGCAACCAGGATTATTAGGGCCTCGTCAGGGAGAATTTTAAATACTTTGTTTGAAATCCCGTCCGCGCCGGGGGCTTTTCTGGGTCTGAGGGACTTGATGATGGACTTAAGTTCCGCTGTTGACGTTGGGGCCGGTGGAGGGGACGAGAGGGCAGCTGAGGATCTTGTTTGGACTATGGCGTTTATGAACGTGGCGTGAACGGGATCGGCTAAGTCGGCATTTGGGGAGCACTGCCTTTCGACGCTATCCGCCAGGCACTCCGCCTTCTCCTCGTCCTCCAGTGCCGGGGTTGGGTGGTCGGGGTGGTCTAATTTATTTATTTATTTATTTATTGAAAAAATAGGTTACATGACATTACAGTATACACCAATGCGTCATGAACCGAACAATGTTTATTTCGACGGCGAAACGGCGTGGCCCCGTTCTTCCGACATCTCAGGTGTTGGATTTGGTAGGTTTCCCCGGAACCGACGAAACACGACACCTTTCGGCCAGAAATCAGCACACGCGATAGTCTCGTGGAGCGGCCGCGGCACGCGCACTACTAATGGCGGGATGGTGGTGGTTGAGTCCGTTTTGAGGGCACGCGCAATCTTCCAATAAGCGATGTGGCTGGGTTTAATTTCGCCCATTAGATTTTCGAAGTCTCTAGCCCGGAATTCCGCTACTTTCTTTGTGACCTCCCTTTGTAGGGAGCGGAGGGCGGTGCGGTTCTCAGGCGAGGGGAAGGCGGTGGTCTCTCTCAGCATGGCGTTTTTTGTTCCGATCAGGTTCAACAGCTCCTCCGATAGGGGTCTTCGGAGGGCCTCTTCCTCCGGTATTTCCCTAGAGGCGTTGCTCTGGGAGGAGCTGATGAAACTGGTGAACATATCGATGGCTTGGTTCGTTTTAGGAGTGGAATCAAGAGAGGCTGATGCTTCAGTGAGTTGGGCTGGTATTGTTTGCAGGTTTTTGCCTACTTGGACCCAATCAATGATGGTTTTTGTTCTAGGGGTGTTCGTTGTAGCGGCAGGGCCTAAGCTCAGCACCACCGGGCGGTGGTCGGAGTTCAGCTCCTGCACGACCGAGATCGAGCTCATGCGCATGGAGATGTTTTTGAACAGTGCTATGTCCAGTATGTCGGGGAGATGGTCGCCCTGGTGAGGGAGGTGGGTCGGTTCCAAAGGGGAAATCAGGTCGTAGGGATAGTTTTCGTCCAGGAGGATGTTCATAAGTTTAACGCCATTTGGGTTGGTCACACGGCAGTTCCAGGATATGTGTGTCAGGCAGCCGGGTTATAGTTGAAATTTGGGGGCGGGGGGCCACGCGGTGGGCCAGAGGGGCCGCGGCGGCCTGGGCCGGCGCTTTGTCGCGTGGGCGGCAACCTACGCCTTTTTGTGGCGCAAGGACAGCCTTTGAAATTTGCTGTGTGCCCAAACTTCTTGCAGAGGCAGCAGAAGGGCGGCTCCTCGTCCCGCTCGGGGTCACCCTTCTTTTTCCTCTTGCAGTCGTTAGTGTGGTGGTCTCCACCACACTTAACGCATCTAGAAGGGGCGCAGCAGCCTTTGGCGCTGTGCCCATAACGTTGACAATTGTGGCATTGGCCAATGAATTGTGAGGGCCTTGGCATTAAAAAACAGTAAAGCAAGCGGATATGACAGCATAACAACCAAAGTACTTAAGTCTTGTGCGCAGTATATTTGTGGTCCACTAGAACACGTTATAAATTTATCATTCGTTGAGGGCATCTTTCCAGAGAAGCTAAAATTATCTATAGTAAAGCCTCTGTTTAAAAAAGGGAACAAGCAGGACCCGAGCAACTATAGGCCTATTGCACTGATATCAAAAATTCTCGAGAAAGCGTTCTATACACGAATGAATGACTTCCTAACAAAGTATGATATACTCTGCCCAGAGCAATATGGTTTTCGTGGAAATAAGTCAACGACTCAGGCCTGCTTTGAACTTATCAAGTACGTCACAGAGAGTATAAACAATAACATCCCGGTCGCATCGGTATTCCTAGACATGTCTAAGGCTTTCGACTGCGTTAATCATTATAAGCTTCTTTGCAAACTTGAGTGCTACGGTGTCAGAGGGAGAGCGTATGACTGGATAAAGAGTTATTTACAGGACAGGGCTCAATGTACAGAAATTAGTAGACTCACAAAAATAAACAGCAATATCCTGAAGCAAACATATAGGGCGGAATACAAATCTAATTGCACTGGTATCCCGCAAGGGAGCATCCTAGGTCCGCTTCTCTTCCTTCTCTACATCAATGAATTAAGTAAAGTAACTGTCCAAAAGAGTATTTTATTTGCAGATGACACGACCCTGGTAATAAAGTGTTTCAATAGGATAACTTTTAAGCAAGATGTAGAAAAATCTCTAGCTGACATAATTAATTGGTTAAATAAGAATGACTTGAGTATTAATATTAGTAAAACAACGTAAGTATCTACAATTTATTTCATATAACTCGAACGTATTGCCAATAGCAGTCAAACACAATAATGAAATTGTGGACGAGGTAGCATCTCTCAAATTCCTTGGTGTCACAATTGATAAACATCTGAACTGGAAGGAGCACATAGACCAGGTTTGCAATAAACTCAACCGGTTCGTGTTTGCTCTTCGTATAGGTAGGCTGAGAAACACTGTATCAGTAGAAGCCGCCATTACAGCCTACCACGGTTGTGTCATCCGTCCTCTCCTACGGGTTAATACTGTGGGGTAACTCTGTGGATGTGGATAGTCTTTAACATTAAAAAAAAATGGGCTTATAAGTTATGTGTGTGTTTATCTGTAACAACCGGTCACACTTCAAAACACGTGGTGAAATAAGGGATAGGCAAACCAGACCGAAAGTCATGTGTCAGTTGTATAAACCTCCGGCTCGCAAGGCGATATACCTACAGCAAAAACGTGTTCAACATGTGTATAAAACTGTTTAACAACTTACCTGACGAAATAAAGCTGCTACGGGGTAACAGTTTTAAACACAAGTTGTCCACCTGGCTGCTGGACAAGTGCTTTTATAGCGTAAAAGACTATTTAAACCCGCCGTCTGTAAGTTAATCTTTTATTTTATTTTATTATATTTAAGTCTGACATGCCTGTTATTTTATTGTTAATTTATTTATTTTCTATTTTTTAATTGTCTGTTTGTTTATACTTATTTGTACTTTTTGACATGGTGCTATGAAACTGAATTTAAAAGTAAGAATAATAGAAATTTAATTTGTTATAATAGACTGGTAGTTCAAATAAAAAAATTCAAGTCTAACGGCATTTTGTGAGCCATTTTAGCAACATGACTTTTCCGATGTAAAAAAGCCTGTTGAATTCGATTCTGGATGTTGCCAAGCCGAATTTTGCCCCCCTCCCCCCCATTTCCCACCTTTTTACCTCAAAATATGTCCCTAATCACGGTTTTTACGGTTTTCTACAAAAAGAATTACAGCTAGAAAAAAAATGTCAAGGACAAGAATGATCTCCATAAAATTTCCTATAATATGGTGTATAAACTTTTTTAGTAGGCCTTATGGTTTGTGAGCAATATCTTTCCGAACTTCATAGACTGCTAGAAAATTCTAAATATCGGCTTCCTTTACCGTCCTAACGGCATTTTGGGATCCATTTTGGCAACATGACTATTCCGATGTAAAAAAGCCTGCTGAATTCAGTTCTGAATGTTGCCAAGCCGAATTTTGCCCCCCTCCCCCCATTTCCCCCTTTTTGACCTTAAAATATGTCCCTAATCACGATTTTTACGGGTTTATACAAAAAGTATTACAGCTAGAAAAAAAAAGTGAAATACACTTATTTTGGGATAATTGGTATCGCACAGGATCCAGCCGCTCTGAAGCGCTTGACGCAAACATCCAGTTGGCGTGCTGTTTATTATCTGTCAAGACTCACGAGGCTTTCAGTCATTAGGAGTCGTCAGATCTACACGCAGAACTGTATCCAAGTCGGGCTAAAAGGGACGTAGAAAATAAAAATGCTTTGCTTCTGACCATGAAGTCATTCAAAATGCTCAGTTATACGCCAGATTCTCCAGAAAACGGGCCTTAGAAATGCAGTTACCAAGGATCTTGCAGCAGAAAAACAATAAAGTGTCAATTCTCACTGCCAAGCAGCTTGGCTCACTCCAAGTAACGATGTTTGCTTCCGAAAGGCTCACCAACAGCAGGTCAGCAACTGCGCTAAGGTCAAAATTATCAAAGGCCCGACCTTCAAATACAAGGCAGGTCCTTCAAAATCTGCCATTGCCAAAACTACAAATAAGAAAAACCGTAGCGTCCAACAACGCTTGACAGCTGTTGACAAGGCTGGGAGAACTTTAAATCTGCGAGAGATCTTGAAACATGAGCTACATGCTGTCTCCATGGCTATTTACATCCCAGATGGATCCCTGAGGGGCGAGAAAAGTCTAATGTTTTCAGGCTATTCACCGACACCGTAGAATATCCGCAAGTTCTTGAATCACTTGTGGATGCTCACCTCATTAATGATGGACAGGTGCTGGTCATGGCCTTCGGGAACTAAAATATGCCCATACTTTCGGAGACTTGGCCTTTGCAGTGTGCTAATGCCTAAAAACTATAAGTGTAGGGTTCCAAAGAGTGGACTTAGTGATCGATAGGTATAGACCATTGCACACGTACCTGTATTTTTTGTTCTTTGTTTCTTCATGTTTTCACTTTTATAATTTTTTTTACGAATACTGGTCCCTTAACATTACGGCTGCAACGAAAGAGAAACGGTAATTATCAGCTCGCCAGATCCGGAAGAAGATTGATTCAAGAACCATGCCATTCCTTAAAAATTACTCAATAGCTTCAAACAAGGTTGGGCTCGCAGTTTTTATCCCGCGAAATCATCGCCTCTGATTTTGGCGGGACTAATGTGGTCGTAGTGCGAGGATTTGCAGACGAGACTAAGATTCAAGCGTCACCAACTCAGGTGGATACCTCTAAACTACGTGCTATTCATGAGGAAACCGACACTCGACATGTACTCCACGCTGTGCATAGCCCACCCAGAAGACTGGTTATTAGTTTTTGTTGCTTATGATTCATCACCATGACAAAATTAAGGGACTGCTTTAGAACGTTAGAATATTCTGGCGTTTTACTCAGGCACTGGCGATTCGAACGGCTTTATTGCAGGTAATAATAGTATTTTATGCAACCGTTGTATAAGAGGGGGCAAAAAACGCGAGTGGCATGGGTTACGATGTGAGCGTAGCGAACATCGTAAGAGATGCCACAAGCGTTTTTTGACCTACTTATACAACGTTGCATACAATACTTTTTCTACGACTCGACATTTCATAAATAAAATGCAAATAAACAACAAAGAAAATAATTACATGTTCCCGCTCGGAATCAACAAAATTAAAAAGAAAAATTGTCTCTGATAAACTTTTTTTTTATTGACATCCATCTGTCAAAAAAATATTAACTTATACATAAAGGTATACGATCACCATACTAAACATCTGTCAAAAAAAATAAACTTATACCTAAAGGTATACGTTCACTATACTAAACATCCATGCACTGAAGATAAAACTTTTTTTTTAAGTTGGCAGCAATGCCTTAGTACAATAAGTTTTTTTTTTAATTTGCAAATTGTGTGAATGCAGCTGTTCATCTTGTAATCTGTGGTACTAAGTGATGCTTTTTTGGCGACATTACAACATAGGTTAGCAGTGTGTTTTTGGGCAGTAGAGTATAGACTTTTACAGACTTTCATAATTTATGTCTTTATATTAGAGTTAGTAACTATATAAATGACAGAAAAAAGTACTGGAGTAGAAAAAATAATTAAATTGATCATTTGCGTTTCTAAAACATTTACCTAGGCACTCCTTTGATTAAAAGTATTCCGTTTTCAGGTATTTGCAAACGTGGAGCATGGACTGTAATATATCGAAAGCACTGTGAACTACTCAATGGGATCGGCATACACCCCATGAGCGAAAGGCTGAGAAGTTCCTGTCCCTGCTGTACAAGTCGAGTATGTGAAAGGCTATGCTTTGTTTGGCACCACTCCAGCGCCTGAGCGTTTGCCCCCCACATCAGACGCAAATATGGTAGATTTTGAACAACCTGCCTTGTACAGGTCTTGAAGGTCGGGCCTTTGTTCATTTTGAACTTTGCGTTGTATTGTAGACCTGCTGTTGGTGAGCCTTTCGGAAACAAACTTCGTTACTTAGAGTGAGCCAAGCTATTTAGCAGTGAGAATTGACACTTTATTTTTTTCTCTTACAAGATCCTGGGTAACTGCATTTCTAAGGCACTTTTCTGGAGAATCTGGCGTAGAACTGAGCATTTTGAATGACTTCATGGTCAGAAGCAAAGCATTTTTATTTTCTACGTCCCTTTTAGCCCGTCTTGGATACAGTTCTGCGTGTAAATCTGGCGACTCCTTATGGCTGAAAGCCTCGTGAGTCTTGACAGATAATAAGCAGCACGCCAACTGGATGTCAGCGTCAAGCGCTTCAGAGCGGTTGGATCCTGTGCGATACCAATTATCCCAAAATAAGTGTATTTCACTGCCTCGACTATGTTTATCAATTTTTTTTTAATAATAAAGTTCGGGAAGATATTGTTCACAAACCATAAGGCCTACTAAAAAAAATTATACACCATGTTATAGGAAATTTTATAGAGATTATTCTTGTCTTTGACTTTTTTTTTCTAGCTGTAATACTTTTTGTATAAACCCGTAAATATCGTGATTAGGGACATATTTTAAGGTCAAAAAGGGGGGAAATGGGGGGAGGGGGGCAAAATTCGGCTTGGCAACATTCAGAACCGAATTCAGCAGGCTTTTTTACATCGGAAAAGTCATGTTGCCAAAATGGATCCCAAAATGCCGTTAGGACGGTAAAGGAAGCCGATATTTAGAATTTTCTACTAGTCTATGAAGTTCGGGAAGATATTGCTCACAAACCATAAGGTCTACTAAAAAAGTTTATATACCATGTTATAGGAAATTTTATGGAGATTATTCTTGCCTTTAACACTTTTTTTCTAGGTGTAATACTTTTTGTAGAAAACCGTAAAAACCGTGATTAGGGACATATTACAAGTACAAATACAAATACTCTTTATTGCACACCTCCAACATCAAGGAATAAACAACACAACGTGAGATACATTCAAATAACAGGCAGAGGTAAACAACAGGCGGTCTTATCGCTAAATAGCGATCTCTTCCAGACAACCTTTAGGTAGCATAGTACATATTTTGAGGTAAAAAGGGGGGAAATGGGGGGAGGGGGGCAAAATTCGGCTTGGCAACATCCAGAATCGAATTCAGCAGGCTTTTTTACATCGGAAAAGTCATGTTGCCAAAATGGCTCACAAAGTGCCGTTAGAACGGTAAAGGAAGCCGATATTTGGATTTTTCTACCAGTCTATTGATAACATATTCATATACATAGATGATTTCTTAATATATGGTAAAACAAAAGAGGAGCATGATTTGGCCCTAGAAAAAGTGTTGACTAGGGCACGGGAATTAAATGTCAAATTTAATTTAAATAAATTCCAGTATCTTCCTGACATAGTGAAGTATTTTGGTCATGAGATAGTTAATGGTTGCTTGATGCCAGACAAACAAAAAATTAAAGCAATAATGGAATATGACTCACCCCATGATAAACAAAGTCTTCAACGGTTTTTAGGTATGATTAATTATTTGAGAGATTTTATTCCAAACCTGTCTGAAATCACAAGTCCACTGAGAGAACTTTTAAAGAAAGATGTTGTATTCCAATGGGGCATAGTTCATGAAGAGTGTATTAAAAAAGTTAAGAACATATTAGTTAGTCCACCGGTATTAAGAAATTTTGATCCTAAGCAACCAATAACTATCCAGACAGATAGCTCTAAAACCGCAATTGGGTGTGTATTAATGCAGAACAAGCAACCTGTTGCATTTGCATCTAAAAATTTAAGTAGAACAGAATGTGAATATCGACAGATTGATAAGGAATTTTTGGCCATTCTATTTGCTTGTAAAAAATTCCATTACTACATATACGGTAGGCATACAATAGTACAAACTGATCATCAACCTCTTGTTGCGCTAATGAAGAAAGAAATTTATTGTATAGCATCACAGAGACTACGTAAAATTAGAATAAAATTAAACATTTATGATATTGATGTGCAATATATTAAAGGGTCACAAATGTTAATAGCAAATGCCATTAGCAGAGCATCATCGAAAGCTGAAATGGATACTTTAGAACAATCTTTGGACCGAGTTGTTCATACTGTTAATGTATGTGACAGTTTTCTTTCTGAAATTACTAATGCTACAATTAACGAATTGACACTAACAAAACTTACCTACTGAATATTACAAAAATGGATGGCCAAAAACCATTCATAAAGTTGTAGATACTGCTAAAACATATTGGAAATTGAGAAATGATATTATAGTTGAAAATGACATAGTGTATTTTAATCACAGAATCATAGTTCCATTTCTGCTTCAGAAAACTATTATTCAGAAGGTACATTCTTCGCACTTTGGGATTACTAAGACATTAAATAGAGCCAAATCACTGTTCTATTGGCCCAATATGAGCGATGACATATTGTCATATGTGAGCAAGTGTCAATTATGTGAAAAAAAAACCGGCCAAGTGCGAGTCGGACTCGCGCACCGAGGGTTCCGTACAAACCTGCAAGGTTTACAAAGTTCGTTCATTACGACAATCGAGTCATAACTATGGTATTTTTATTGCAAAATGAAATTCATAACATTACAATGGGGAAAGATGGAGGAGCATAAATTTAAGACAAAGATCTCTTTATCGTTTAAGTAATCCTTTATTTTATATTATATTTTGTAATGTAGCTAAAAATTTAAGGTTTTCGGAATTTTTCCTTTATGTGTGCTATAAAACGTTGCTTCATGCCAAATTTCAAGATTCTAGGTCGACTGGAAGTACCCTTTAGGTTTTGATTCCCTTGCGAGTACTTGCGAGTTTCAAAATATGCAGCTTAAATTGCTGTTTCTTTTGATTGCGTTGACATAGAAGTTTGATTTTGTTACAGCTTAAAGGTATTATAGACCTGAGTATTTGGTATGAATTTCAATTTAATACCTCTACGCGTTTATGAGGAAATGGGTAGTAAGTTTAAAATTATTAAAAAAATATATATTATGTGATGTAACTAAAAATTTATGGTCTTCGTAATTTTTCCTTTATCTATGCTATAAGACGTTGCTTCGTACCAAATTTCAAGATTCTGAGTTTACGGGAAGCACCCTGTAGGTTTTGATTCCCTTGCAAGTGTCGAAAATTTGCGGCATAAACGGCTGTATCTTTTGATTGCGTTGGCTTAGAAGTTTGATTTTTTCACAGCTTCAAGGGACAGTAGACCTGAGTAATTGATATAAATTTCAGCTTCATACGTCCACGCGTTCCTGAGAAAAAGGGTCTTGACAGACGGACGGACGGACGGACAGACGGACAACAAAGTGATCCTATAAGGGTTCCGTTTTTTCCTTTTGAGGTACGGAACCCTAAAAATAGTGTCAACAAAGCAAAAGAACATATGATCTTAAATGAGCCAATGTCAACACTCCGTTATGAGAAAGTGGGATGTGATTTCCTTAACTTTGCCAATGAAAATTATCTAATTATTGCAGACTATTATTCAAAATGGTTTGATCTAGTTAAAGTTAGCTCCATGACTGCTGGAACTGTTATCAAAATATTAAAAACTTTATTTGCCACTCATGGTACACCAAAAATCCTAAGAGCAGACAATATGCCATTTAATTCAATTGTGTTTAAAATTTTTGCTAAATTGTACTCATTTTCTGTTGTGACATCCAGCCCATTGTACCCAAAGTCTAATGGGTTTGTTGAAAGATATGTTGGCATTGCTAAAAATATGTTAAAGAAATGTAAGGAGGATAATTTGGACATAAATTTAATCTTATTAGAATACAGAAATAATTCAGTGCTGGGTACACCATATAGTGCATCTCAATTATTATTAAGCCGCTTAACCAAGTCTACCTTACCAATTCATTCTGAATTGCTTGTTCCAAAAGTTGTCAAGGATTTTAATAAATATCAAAACAAAAGAAAATATATTGTAAATAAAACTAATTATGATAAGTGTGCGAAACAGTTTAATTATACATTTACAAAAGGGCAAGATGTGGTGTATCGCAAAGATAAAGTGTGGCTACCAGCCAAAATTGTTATTCCTCACAGTTCTCCAAGATCATTTATAATTAAAGATGAATATGGTACTATTTTACGAAGAAACTCGTCACAATTAAAGCCTTCATTTACTCCAGTCAAAGAACATCCTAGAGAGAGTGTTATTCCACTGGAAACTGAAGTCTCACCTAGTTTAAATATCAGTTTGGGACAGCAGGACCAACCTGAACAATCTTTGAATAACTGTGAGGAACCGGCAGGTAGACCAAAAAGAAATGTAAGACCTCCTAGTTATCTCAGAGACTATGAGACAGACTTAACATAGAGGGGAAGATGTATCATAGACTATGATTCATAGTTATGACATGTCACGGATTGTAATGGCGGCCATTAACTATGCAGTACAAGAAACACGAGCACTTTTTATTAAATTATTTGACTTTTATTTATCACACGATACAATTAGTACACTGCGTGAGCTGACGAAATTTGATTCGAGTTTTATACCTGTCTCGCTCGGTCTGACGCGATCCAGATAAGAACCTCTCAGTTTTCACCCAATCCCGAATACCTATCTAAAACCTCACGATCTGCAAAGTCGGAGTACCTGCAAGTTTTGCATGCAGTTTGGATATTATATATTTATCAATCAATCAATCAAATCGTTTATTTGCTAGAATACAGGTAGGTAGGTACAAATGAGGTCTTATATTCTAAATTGTTCCATGTATTCAGCCTGCGTGCAGGCATACAAACATTTAAAAAAAAAAAATAAAAAAAAAAATAGTTTTATTTCAGACAGCGTCCATTTTAAGTGCACGCACGTTACATCAAATCATAATTAAAATAAAATAAATTCTTATAGACTGGTAGAAAATTCTAAAAAACGGCTTCCTTTGTCGTCCTAACGGCATTTTGTGAGCCATTTTGGCAACATGACTTTTCCGATGTAAAAAAGCCTGCTGAATTCGATTCTGGATGTTGCCAAGCCGAATTTTGCCCCCCTCCCCCCATTTCCCCCCCCTTTTACCTCAAAATATGTCCCTACCCCCGGTTTTTACGGTTTTACACAAAAAGTATTAGAGTTAGAAAAAAATGTCTCGGACAAAAATGATCTTCATAAAATTTCCTATAAAACAGTGTATAAACTTTTTTAATAGGCCTTATGGTTTGTGAGCAATATCTTCCCGAACTTTATTACTTTTTCATAATTTTGATAAACATGGTCGAGGCAGTGAAATACACTTATTTTGGGGTAATTGGTATCGCACATGATCAATTCCATACAAAATTCGGCTTGGCAACATCCAGAATCGAATTTTGGCTCCTTTGGTTAAAATTCAAGATGGCAGCCAAAATGCTAAAACTTAAAAAAGCCGTATTATAACTCGATTCTGGTCGTGTGGGGTGTCATGATGTAGGTTTTAAGGGTCGCTGAACTCAATTTTGATAGCCGGAAGTCCGTCCGGGTACTGGAAGTGGACAAAAACAAGATAGCGGCAATTTCGGAAGTATTCATATTTTTTGTCATAACTCTACTGCAAGGAGTCGTGTCAACTTCAATCAACACCGGAAGTACCTCCAGCTCGGTAGGTAGTTTTACTTACGGTTACAGACGTTACAATCTTCATTTTCATTAAAGTGAAGTTACAGACTCAAAAAGTTGGAAATTGATACAAGATTTCAAAATAAACGGAAATTTCCTGTCATTTATTACGAACAGAATAACATCAAATGATTGTAAAATCATCATGCTCCTTCCTGTTCAAACAATCATTGGCACATGATTTGCACAACATATTGGTGCATACTTCCTCTGCCCGTCTGCACCTGCACAGGCGTGTGCCACATCGACCTTTGCACTTGCACGATAGAAGTGAGGGTATCGAGGGGAGCAATGACGCCACGGCAAGGAGTACCCCATCGACTTCTTGATAGCCGCACTCAGTTGGATCGGGCAACGGTGGGTCGGCTTGATCAGCGCTTCGCCAAACAGCTGTCTGGAAGTGCATCCGTTTTATGTGCTGACGTGCAGCGTCTGATGTGGGTGGCAAACGCTCAGGCGCTTGAGTACCTAGTGCCAAACAAGGCATGGCGCGCATCGTTGCAAGTCGATTCGGTGCACTTGTAGAGCAGAGCCAGGAACTTCTCAGCCTTAACCACACTGGTTTCACTTAAGGGGTGTATACCAATCCCATTGAGTAGTTCACAGTGGTTGCGATATACAGTCCAGGCTCCACGTTTGCCAACACCTGGAAACGGAATACTTTTAATGACAAACCATGTAAATGTTTTAGAAACGCGAATGATTACTTTAATTACATTATTACCTGCAATAAAGCCGTTCGAATCACAGCCAGTGCCCGAGTGGAACGCCTGAATATTCTGCCGCTCTACAGCAGTCAAAGTACCGACCACGGTGTGAATCAGAACAAACTTCCGATCTTTAGCTGTGCCTGCCATGAGGAAACATTCTTTTCCCTCCATCTTGTCATTATGATGTATCATAAGCAAGAAGACATCGGTGTCTCGCAGCCGCGTGTGGTCGGTACTCTCGCCCGTTTACTCGGTACGTGTGATCAAGGCATTATTACCTTCTGGAAGTCAACTTACTACTTTACTTACTTACGTCCTTTTAAAGAAAAAATATGAAATTTGGCGATAACTCAAAAATGGCTCGACCGATTTTGTTCAATATAGTTTTCATTGAAAGTACTTATAAGGCCTCATTAAGATGAATTTTTCCGATTTTTTTTGACGCGTGGTTGAAAAGTTAGAGGGGGGGGGACACTATTTTTTTTTGTTTTCGGAGCAAATATTTACAAAACTGCTGACTTTATCAAAAAATAATGTTAAGAGATCCCCTATTATTTTTACAAGACCTATTCAACGACACCCCACACACCAGTGTCGAAAAGAAAAAAATCACCCCCACTTTAGGTGTTCGAGGTACCAAAAAAAATTTTTTTTTTAATTTTTATTTTACCGTTCTGTCGGCGTTATACATACAAATAGTCATACTAAATTTCAGCTTTCTAGTACTAATGATCACGGAGCTAAGCCGCGGACGGACAGACGGACATGGCGAAACTATAAGTGTTCCTAGTTGACTACGGAACCCTAAAAACTGTCGTAGCGTTTTGGCAGGTCCATTGCTACACGTATTTAACTAGTGTCTTAAGTCGGCAGTCTTTCCTGCAATGTGGAAATTAACACAAGGGGTACCAGTGCCATAAGGAAAGGGGGGAAGCCGCAAGCCAGGGACTGTCGACCGATGGCAGTATTGACAGTATTGTACACAATCGTTAAGTTTACATCCACTAGTGAGTAGAGTCAAGCCACGTTAGCGTGGTTTGAGTCTAGCTGCCTATTGTCTGATGCACAACACGGGTTCCGAAGTCGGCAGTACCACTGGTAACTTACTGCACCTAATGATGAAGTGAATATCATGCCTGCGGTAGACGCTGGGGGCCAAGTGGACGTACTTCCACTTCCGGAAGACGATTGATACTGTCGATAATGACGTCCCATTCATCAAATTGGTGGACGCGGGATTCAATTCATTCCAATTCAATTTATTTATTCTATGAACGCAACAAATTATTGCATTTCAGTTTTGTGGCTCACACTAGGCGGGGCCTGTCCTGTGACACCACACAATCGCTTACACTTTTATCATATCTTATACAAATTCAGTCACGAGATGATATATATTAGGTAAATAGGTTTTTAATAAGATTCAGTGTACATACTTAGGTACTTTATCTTTCTTTGCGAACCATATACGCGAGACAGGCGGACCATTGGAGTTTATTTTGATGATACTTCAATGACCTTCCTTGGTCATCAGGTACTTTATCTGCCTACTCTGCTGATGATCTAAAACTTGTTCGGAGAATTAACGACAGTTCAGATTGTTTTAAGTTGTAGGAGGACATCAACAGAGTAGGTAGCTAGTGTATCGTAGTCAGACGAACCACTAGCGTTTAATGCATCAAAATGTTCCGTTATCACGTTTAGTAGAGCTGGAAATCCACAGCACAATGTTCTGAGTTTGAACTTCTGAGCTTCAGTCAAAGACCAAGATTCACCAGCGTAGGTAGAAGCTAGAAGGATATTACATGTTACGTTTGTGAGTTCCCTTCATTCTTTGTTTCATGGCCAAGCTCAATATCTCCTCCAGGCGTTTTCAGTCCGTCTTTCGACCTCGTTTCCCTGTCTCATCTGGAAGGAGAGAAGAAGAAAGATACTCACGGGCATATGCTATGACTTCTCCGTTTATCTCTACGATGTTGTGTCATAAATTTGGTTCCCCCGAAGTTTGCCTGCTCGAGGCGAGGCTTTAATTTGAATGATGCGTATAGCTACAAAATAAAACAAAGCACGATAATTTCAAGTTGTATATTGATTAATAAAATCAATATGTTTTTCAATTGTATTTGTCTTGTTTTCTTTTGTAAACTTTTATTGGTGTGCAATAAAGTATTGTATTATTATTATTACCTATGTTTTTTTTTATCCGGCTGTCGTCTCTGCCCTTACGAGTATTTGCGGTATCCCTTGTATTTCAGGTATCAATTAAACTTTGTCAAAAATCAACACTTTAAAATTTGGCCGGTTTTTAATAAGGTACCAGCTTGGCGTTCATAGAATGCGATTCCCACCGGCTTGCGCACTTCGGGACAATTGAACATCTTTCTCTATTGCTACTGAAAGTAGCGAGTACTACCCGGGCTTGCCCTGAGTTGTTTTTTGACGATATATGTCGTAAATACCCAACGTTACGAATTGTGTTCTGACACTTTCGTACTTTACCAATACAAGGAAAATAAATAAAACTAATACCTGCATTACATATAATTATATTCATCTAAATTGTAATCACAAAGTCATATCATAAAACCTCATCGAATAATATTAAATAAAAATTTGATCTGAATATAATTATGTAGTTAACAATGAATATAATTTGATATATGAATATTTTCACACCCTTCGCTCCAAGAATTGCGTGTTATTTTTATATAAATGCTTTCAGAGTACATGCAATATGAATTACTTCACTAACATCAGCTAACGTAATTTGAAACCTGGCCTCTCTAACTAATTTTACCCAAAATATTTATGAAATTCACTATTAGTTGCATTAGTGCAAAGCTTTGATTATTTACATTAAAATATCTACACAGGAACTTGATTACTATTGAGATTACAATATACTTTTGTACTAAAACTTCTATGTATACAAAATTATATACAAAAATCTTAGTGTAAGGCAGCGGGTTTATCTTACACATAAGTACTGCGATCCTGCATCGTGGACAGAAGTACATAATAGCTACGCATTGGAGCTGCGTGTATAACATAAGATGTTTACGTCACTCTAGGTTGTAAGTAGAATTTTATTCCCTCTATGCGGGAAAAAAATCTCACTAACTGGCCAAGGTACGAAATAAAACGTTAGGCAACCTTACCTCACCTTCGGTTTGAAAGCCTTAACAGACGATCGAACGGTCCGGCGGACCGATAGGGACGCAGCTATCTGTTAGAAAGAGATAGTAATATGTATAATGGATTCGATCGTCTGTTACGGCTGGCGCATGCCACCATTGCCACAGCACGCGTGTCCGCCTGGCAACTTGGCAGGCGGTACCTAGCTGCAGAGACCGTCAAGCAGTCCGTCTAGCACAAGTGTGCCACACGTTTTTTGCATGACAAATATGTACTACCTACCCGTGTATCTATCCAGTACTGTTTGAGAGACGGGCGACGGTGTGTCTAGCGTAGGCGCGGTAAGCTGAATAAGAACGCCTAGATCGAGGGGGTTCATAGATTTGGGAAAGAAGCCGCTTTTGGTTTTATGTGTGCGCGTGTGTGTCCTAATCATAGAGACGTTTTGTTTGGGACATTGACGACGAAACTAAGCCCGAGGCTAACCAAAACGGGCTTCGCTTTCAAGCGTACCTGTTTTTAAGCGTATTTATTCTAAATGCTGGACGCACTAGAAGGGCAGGCCACCGGCTAACACTATGCTGGTGTAACCGAAGCTTAGCTAATCCAACATTCCGAATTAATGTCACGAGTTTGCCCAGCGGTACTGCCCGCGCCATCTCGTTCACTTTTCTGCCAGAGAGCTCCCATTGGCAAGATTAAACAAAAACTAAAACCACTTTTTTAAGCTACTATTTTTTTTTAAAGGTATATCAAAAACTTTCATCGACGACTAACATTATAAACAAATATTTCTCTTAACTAAATAATAGAACTTTGTTTGCAAACAAGCCGCCATGTAGCAACATTGGAAAGCAGATATCACAACTAATACGCTGCCACTCCATGTGTATAGTACAAAATATCTAAGCTAAGCTAATCCACTTACCTGCATTCACAATGGTATTGTGTCTAATACAATCCTATCTGCTTTTGTTCTCGTAAGCGCCAACCAGTTACTTACAAAAAAAGGTTAGAACTACATTGCGTGAATATTGAATTTTCAACCTTATTCCTTGTTGAATAGGTTTAAAATGTTTGTTGACGAGAGTTCATAGTCCTTTTTCAAGAAAATACGTTATTGTGGAGAGTCGGACGGTTGTAAAGTTCCAAAAAAGTTATGATCACCATTATTCTGTTAGTGCATTTTGTAATCTAATGTCCAAGGAAATAGAGTCGATAATCTATATTAACCTTCCAAGGTGGTTACAATCTGCTTTTACTACGAGTTACATTATTGAAGTGTAATTAGGTATAGTTGTAATATTAAAAAGTGTGATGTGATATACTACACTATACTAAAATTGCCTTCATATTTTGAATGAATAAAATACTAATAGTACTGCATAAGAATGCGCCAACACAAATCTACGAAATCACATTTTAGTATTCAGAATTAAATAAAAGGCCATACGAACGCTCTTGTGATAGATGGGTATCTTTACAAACATCATGGATAATTGAAAAATAATTATGCGAATTTGATTATCTACGTCACAAAATGATCTAATCATTATGTAAAGGTTCTAAAGTTCTCTAGAACAAGTAGTCATCCCTCTAGAGCAATTAGAGTTACCTATCACTCTAGAACATGCTTTTATTTAAAGCGTGACCAGAAATATATGAGGATGTGCCAAGTTGCCGAATTTCACTGGAACTAATTTCTTACACTGGCAATGATTTTATGATTGTTTGTCTATAATGTCAATATCATCCGTGGTGGTTTGTTTACGTTTCTATAAAAGACAAATATGAAATTAAAAAAACAAAGTGCCGAAAACCATTCAGTCGTGAGCGTAATATTATAAATAAAGTATACACATGTTTAATACACGAAAAACATTCAGGAATGAAGAGCATTCCATTAAAAGATATTACGAAGTTAACATCGGAACTGACAGGTACCTATTTAAACTAAATTTCATTATAGTGCGGTTGCGATAGATTGGTTGTTGTTGTAATAATGATGTGTGGCTCTAAATTTATTTTTAGTAATAATAGATTGCTATCAAATAATAGATTTAAAAAATAATAAAAGTAAAGATGTCATACAAAAGAAAATCTGTTGCCAATATGATGTTTTCAGACTATACTGACAGTTGCAAAATTATTGCCATATAAATCTTATCAATAGCGCCCGATTCTGGCAATCCTCACATATTAGTGGTCAGGCTTTATAACACAACACAAAAGATTCAATTACCAATTACTCATCAAAAATACGTCTATTTATAAATACATAACTGTAGAACCTTTCTGCCACAGGACTGGTCTTATGACAAAAACACTATTTTCGAGCAGCTCACATGATATAAGTCGATAAGTCGCTTAGCTTGCATACAAAATTATTTATTAAGCTTATCCATAAAAACATTACTGCAGTCATTAGGTGCTGCTACATACCTACCTATATCTACTATTGCGTCAGAAAGAGAAGTTGTGCCCCTATTTTTATATTATCATAAACTGCATCACATGCAAGAGAAATACAATTATACTAACGACCATTTAGAAACTACTATTATAACAATATGCTTAGCAAAAAGATAGTGAATAATGACTTGAATACAATTCCCCAATGCGCCAGACCTGCCCCTCCAGCAAAACTATGGTTTGCGACTCATGTGGCGCGACATAGCATCACCCGTCACTCTCTCACGATACTGTACAGAAAGGGATAGGTAGCATATCTCGCGCGAGAAAGAGTCGCGTGTCAAAGTTGTGCTAGAGTTGCTGTGATGGTTGCGTTAAGGCACCTGCCACTCCTGCACTCCAATGCTTGATAGAAAGGGATGGGTGCTTTATCATTTCCCTATCGCGAGACAAATTTGAATTTAAGTCATCCTTTCGAACGGTAGTAAAGTGCCTAAAAAGTGGCAATATTCAACAAAAATGTTATAATTGCAGCACTTATAAGCCCATTCTTATTTAAAATATCTCTTGAGAATACCAATATGGTAAATTATCAATACTTCTAAGAAGTTTAATCACCATTGTCGGTGACGGGACAGAATAACAACGAGAAAAAGTTGATCCACCCAATTATTAGAGCATCCCTAGGGTGGGGATCCATCAATGGAAATACTAGTAATCTTTAATTTAGGTCTGAAAAAGTGCGATTAACTACATTATGGCCTTAGAATTATTGCTCTATTGAACTACCTATAATATAAAGATTCATAAAATATCATTTAAATTGATTTTAATTTTTAAACTACATTTGAGTAGTTTCAACCTTACATTGAATTAGTAAAAATTTTACAAGAGATTATTATGTTTGCCACCGCTTGCGAGTGGTTAAGTCATAACTAGGTACAGTGTGTTGTAAAATTCCTTATGAGTCATTATGAGATGAGTTATCCGCATTATACTACCTGCCATTAACCTCGATCTCCAATTCGAGCTACTCTTGTACATGACAAGAATCAATTAAGTTTAGTTTGCGTGACGTTACAAGAACCTCCACAGAATTAACAGTAATTCAGGTGTAAATAAATACCTTCTCCCTTTGTCTATATTGTAAATTCTACCAACACAGGGAAATAGATAAATATATATATTTGATTCTAAAAACGTATATGAAATGTTATATCTCGTTTACTCCGAATAGCGAGGATCGATTCTAAGAGGAGAAAAGCATAGTATCAATTTTAATTGTCCAGTTACTTTCAAACCCCCATGGCAATAATACAATATCGGTGCATTCTTTCTTCTATTAGAATCAATAACGCCATCGATATCAACGAGCATAGACTTATTCTGAGAAATGAAGAGAACACAGCCGCGGATACAGGGGGTGGGGGGTAAGGGGGGCAAACCGCTCCAATCTTGTATCCGCGGCTGGAAGACCAAGTGTGCAGTTTTGAAGATCTCCCTTAAGTGAGGTGAGCGTGGCCAGTGATGAGGGCGCTCGCGGCGACGGGGTGATTAACTCTTGTTGGTTTGCGGCGCGGGCGCGGGCGCGGGCGCGGGCGCGGGCGCGGCCTTCTTGTCGTCCTTGTCCTTTTCTTTGTCGTCTTTGTCCGTGTCCTTGAATAGCAGCGGGATCATACCGAGGAAGCAGCCTAACGTGATGCCGAGCACGCGACCCTGGAGGCAGCAACCACGACACGTAAGTGTAACGGTCCGGCCACCACTTCGCGCAACCAGCGGAACGGTGGCCATAGGTGGGAGCGGAAAGTCCAAGCGCGGTGCCTCGCTCACTCCTATGGCCGCCGCTCGCCGCCGGTCGCGCGAAATCGTGGCCTGAGCGAAAGGCCTCGCTGGACGCTCGAGTTGAGTGTGCAGCGAGGCGGGGCGTCCAGCTTTTATCGAAAATGTGTACGAAAATCGGGTACTGCGGAGTCAAGGTTATGCTCTAAAAGTTTGCCTAAATATGGCAACCTTTTGAGCGCCAAAGACGGCAAATCACGTCGACGGAAAGCTGTGCCCCAGACGCCACGACGTCATTTGCCGCTATACAATGTCATGCTGTCTCCTGTCAGCTTGGCGTTAGGGACACAGTTTTCCGTTGACGAGCTGAGCGGTAGAATAGTTAATGTTATCTCCTGGTATCTGCCTGTGTATAATCAAATCTTGCAAGTTAAATAAGACCCACTCAGAGGAAAATAATTGTGCACGAATTAAGTATAGTTAATACGTAACTTCGATTACTATACAATCCATACTAATATTATAAATGCGAAAGTGTGTCTGTCTGTCTGTCTGTCTGTCTGTCTGTTACCTCTTCACGCTTAAACCGCTGAACCGATTTAGATGAAATTTGGTATATAGATAGTTTCAGTCCCGGTGAAGGACATAGGATACTTTTCATCCCGAATAAATTGAGTGTTCCCGTGGGATGAGCGGGTAACACCGCGGGGCACAGCTAGTAGATGATCAAACGAACTTCTCAAGCGAAGTTCGATCATTATTATATGAGTCGTTTCATTCGAAGATATAATATATAACAAGGTAGTCCTTTAAACCTACAGGTGACATTGCACGATTTTAAGAGACAATCAATTGACTATTAACTAAACAGATTTCATTCATTCACTCCGTTCCTCCCGGTAGCCCCAGCCCAGCCCCACCTCCATATTGCCTCATTATTTTCAGAGAAAAAGCAAAACTTTAAAATATAGGGGAGTACACTAGGGTGGGAGGGTTATTATATCTTCGAATGAAACGACTCATATAATAATGATCGAACTTCGCTTGAGAAGTTCGTTTGATCATCTATTATATTTCGTCGTTTCATTCTTCAGATATAATATATAACAAGGTAGATGTTCAGAGTTTTATTTTTATTTTGTATTTTGCTTTGTCTAGATTAAAACATGATAAGAGAATATAGTTATATATTTCTGACACAGAATATTTAAGTAGCACGACATATTTATTTTATTTTAGAATTATTATAAATATAAATATTCGACGAATATTCGTCATCCGAAATTGGTCTATCACAAAAGCGAGCGAACCTCTGAGACGTAGCGGTATAGCCCACTGCGCGCCAGATGGTGATAGCGCTGACTTCAGCGCGGTTCACGACAGATGTTCGTATCTGCGCGCACTAAATGTTACCGGGGTGCGTGTTTTGCCGGGGTGCCAATTTACTACAGAAGCTCTTTAATCCATCTATTGATGGTTTGTGAGGTAGCAGCTTTAGTCAAAAATTATAACCTTTGAGAGTCGTAGCTCTACAAATAGCACCGTACTCTATAAAAGAAGAGCAGGAAGAGGACCGAATGTTCTCGACATGCACCTAATGCTTTAATAACATCTGTAATCATCGCCATTTTTGAAGAAATAACAACTTCAAATGCGATTAGCTAAAAAGTGTATTCTGTGTGCCTAAAAATATGTTTATACCTAGATTTTAAGTATAAAGTCTCTTCTTAGTGGCATTCTTTCAAAAATATGTTTTATTGGGGTACCAATGACAGATGTAATTTAGGCCGATTTGCGGTTCCCATATATCTGCTCAGTATAGTTAGGGGCATTTGGTATCTGCTTGTAAGTAAGTAAGTAAGTAAGTAAGTAAACGCTTTATTGTACACAAAAACAGTTAAAAAATACATCTATTACAATTAACATATAGGTACAAAGGCGAACTTATCCCTATAAGGGATCTCTTCCAGTTAACCTTGCTTGCTTGCTTGTTTGCCGCTTTTCGCAGGTGTTTCACGCCAGTGTCCTATATTCTCAGTAACACTAATAAGGCAGAACGGTAACTATTAAGTGTATCGTACGTAGGACACTGGTAACTTACTCGGATAAGAATGATAAAACTGTGGTTTTAAAAACATCCGAGTTGTCATGATTACTTCTGGCTCAAAATTGCCAATATTTTACGTCATATTACTGGACTATAAGTACCGTCGGGAAACGATCCAAGTATAAGGGTCACACCGTTTCTTGTGACGTACCACTTCGATTGAAAGACTGTCGCATAGCTTCGCGACACCCAGGGCATGTAGAGGAGGGAAGTCTGTAATCGAATAATTAGGAAAAAACCGAAAAAATTACTAAGATTCCGGTCAGTGTTTCAAATAAAGACCAGAGAAAGCAAAAAAAAAAATATTTAGAACGCCAGCTAACAAAGCAGGCCTCCAGGATATGATATCAAATCTGAACATTTGGTAACAATATGGGATTTCAGAAGTGTTGTACGATACTTTCAAATCGGTACGTTTTTGCAGCTAATTCACATTTACGTTAATTATCTTCCTGCCTGGATTCAGCATCGAATAATCTATGCATACATTTTAGTATTGATGTAAGCCGGGTGAAACCGTAAAGTTTGCTTTGACTCAAATTAGACGAGATAAATTATTAAATATGGAAACGTATTGCCCGAACGGGTATAACCGAATGACATCATTATCCACGCGTTCATGTTCCTGGACCTGTTCAATAATATATGACCTTATGTACAACATTAAACGCAATGAACGAATTTAATTGGATTGTATAAATCTAATTATTAATTAATTCCAAATAGAATATGTCAGATTCCCGTTCTGAAATCCCCACATACCACTGGCTTTATCTTTATCGCTACCAGCGCCCTCACTTGATTTAGGCGCGTCTCTATTGGCCGGGTGCATGACGTTAGCGCCACCTAGCGTTCACAACTTTGGCGGGGCTCTGTCAAAAGTGCTAAATAATGGACGCAACAAAATTAAGGTAAAAAATTGAAAATATTGATTGTAGAGCACCTAACAAGTGCAAAATCTGTTTGTTTTTAATGTGAAACACATTTTGTTCTTAGCTTTATTGAAGAAAGTAATTATTATATATGTGTTTAATATTATTATGTCAATTTACTTCTTTGTTGTTTCCTTACAAATTAAAGGAAAAAAAAAATGTTTTATTATGTTGGTAAAATTACTACTATTTTCAAAACTGGCTTCTAAAGCATCGGTCAGAACATAAGGTTTCAGTTCAGCCTCAAACCGAGAGTAAAGGGAAGCTGTTAGTTTTGGCACATTAATAAACAAACAATAAGTAACATTTACAAATTATAAGTAATTCTACATTTCATATTTTTGAAACATGGTAATCATTCTATCATAATATTATTATTGCACTAAATAGATAAAAATATGTTCAGTTACTTTATTCTTCTAGCAACAGCGATCCAATTCATTTTCTGATCTTGTTTCCAACTCGGTGTAGGAAAGCATAACATTTGCAATTGCTATTTCGTCCTGTATTATTGCAGTTTACCACAGAACACCTATCGTATTCGTGACAAATTTTACTTATTTCAGTTTATTATTTTATAGTAGAAAACGTAAGCATTATAACAAAAGTATGACGTTTGACAGAAACAGAGAGGCCAAAGTTACCACTTTTGGCCACATCAAGCGCTGCGATCATTTTCGCTTTCCCTACGCGACCTCTGCACCCGGCCAATAGACTTCAAGATGGACACGGAAATGTAATATAATTACCTACTGTGATATTATTATATGTATGTATAAGAATTGTTAATTCACCTATTAAGATATTCAAATGTTTAATTTGAAGATGGCTAAAAGGTAAGTTATGGTAGGTAATTAACACCAAAACTTTGTTTGTTTGTTTTTTTTTATAATATTATTATTTTATTTGTGGGTCAACTGTACAATTCCGTTTTGATTATCCTCTGGTAAAGATAAAGTCAAAAATAGTTCGATTTAAAACCCTGTAAGACAAATTTTTGATTTGGGTTTTAAGAAGGGAAACTTATTTATCAAAGCTGACAATATACCCTAAGCGAAGCATTGCTTAGAGCTTCATTTACGTTAAATAAGCATTTCTATATCTAAAAGTCATCTTAGTAAATGACTGATTTGAGACCTCGAAATCTCAAAATGGACGCTCTGTGGAGTATGAATACTCTGTATTCAACTCCTAAGTCAAATGAAATAGAAATCGTAGGTAAATAGCTACTTTCGGGCACTTAGATTTATTGGTACAGATCTAGAGAGATATATTTTAAAGTGGTTAAAATAACCGTCTTGAGACATAGATTTTGAAGGTGCGTTTGTCCTCCACCGTAAAATGTCAGTCTTTTGATGGTCTCGGCGGCTTTGATATTTTCAGACGGTTTATTGCTGAATACAGTCTCATCTTGCATCCTGAATGTCCAGCAGGAACGACTGGACCAGATTAGGAGAGAGTTTTATGCGATTCTGAGTCGAAGTCGCTTGAAGACCACATGAAATACGGCAAGCCACTGCCGAGACGTTTAATATTATTATAACAAAACGGAATCTCATTGCATTCAAAATGTGTTTATTTAATAACCTCGACGTTTTGATTTTACGTGTATAGTCTCGAAAAGACTGAAACGTGTTATTATTTAGCTCATTTTTTTTTTTATATAAGAATAATGCGGGCCTGTTGATAAAGGAGAACCGTGTTATTGCATAACCGATAAATTCTCGTCCTGATTTCGACCCATATCTCGAACTGTGGCCGGTGCATAACAATTATCAGGGACGAGATTAATACTTTAGGACCATGTCCTTTGTTAGGATCTCATGAATACCACCATACTTTGCGCGGTTATCATGTGTTGATTCCCCGAGAGCCCTCGAAATTCCTTATCGAGTTCTGGCTCTGGCAGCGGCGTCATGGGGCGTCCGTCCGGTTTTCGGAGGCCAGGAGTTCATTATTTAGTTCCGGCCTCGTTATAACAATCGGATGCGAGAATTTCGCTGTTAACTTGCGATTCCGATGCAAGATATATAAGCCAATTTTGTTACATTTTATCATGTTAGACAGTAGAAAATTGATCATTTAATTTTATTAGAAATATTTTTCTTAAGAGGGCAGACCAAGAAAAATATTTTTGCCGCCGAGGAACGTGTATTCTATCGAAGAATGCCCGTGTAAGGCTTGATAACATCGTTGGAGACTCGCAGTCAACCCCAATGTATATTTAAACATAGTTAGAGACTCGCAGTCAATCCCTATGTAGGCCACGGTAGATTGAGAAAATTAATTTTGTCGCAGATGGACGTAGATTCTATCGCAAAATGTCCATATTTTCGGCTTGCTACCATCGTCGGAGATTCGCAGTCAACCCCGATGCGCATTTGAACATAGTTAGAGACTCGCAGTCAATTCCTATGTAAGTAGGCCAGGGTAGATTGAGAAAATTAATCTTGTCACAGATGGACATGGATTCTACCGCAAAATGTCCGTATTTTCGGCTTGCTAACATCGTTGGAGACTCGCAGTCAACCCCGATGCGCATATTTATAGTTAGAGACTCGCGGTCAATCCCTATGTAAGCCACGGTAGACGGAGAAAAATATTTCTGTCGCAGAAGAACGTGGATTCTACCGCAAAATGTCCGTATTTTCGGCTTGCTAACATCGTTGGAGACTCGCAGTCAACCCCGATGCGCATATTCATAGTTAGAGACTCGCGGTCAATCCCTATGTAAGCCACGGTAGACGGAGAAAAATATTTCTGTCGCAGAAGAACGTGGATTCTACTGAAGAACGCCCATATATGCTTGCTGACATCGTTGGAGACTCGCAGTCAATCCCTATGTATTAGGCTCATTTCATTATAATCACTTATTGTCACTGAATTAATTAAAATAAATTTACTTATTTCGTCGTTAGATTATGACGGTATATAAAAAATATTATTCTAGACTATTAAACAGATAGTCTTCAAGTATTTTAATTTGTTCGTTGTTATAACGGAACTTCTCATCGGAGTTGCGTTTCGACAGAATTAACGGTCGTCCGCATCCCGCATCCTCAGAGAGAAGCGCGTGCGCTCGTCGCCGTGCACGAAAAAAGAATGAGGCAATATGGAGGTGGGGCCTACCGGGAGGAACGGAGTGAATGAATGAATGAAATCTGTTTAGTTAATAGTCAATTGATTGTCTCTTAAAATCGTGCAATGTCGCCTGTAGGTTTAAAGGACTACCTTGTTATATATTATATCTGAAGAATGAAACGACGAAATATAATAGTATGGTAAGATGGTGCTGGTCTGGCGCTAGAGCCGGATGGTGGTCATAGGAACTCTAAAATAAAATAACGAAAGCCTACCGCGTTTGGGCTCTTTAGTATCGTATTGGCGAGCAGTTGATAAATGTTTAAAAAAGTACATTCAGCAACAAAAGCTTGTCACAAAATTAGTCCGCGTATTATTTTTCTTTACTGTATTCGGATAAAACGTATCCTTTACTCATCTTTGGATGACCCCTTTACTACATTGGTTTCAATCCGTCCAGCCATTTCGGCGTGATGAGAAGAATGAACTACGCAAAGCAACAGACTTCACCAATTACTATAATTTTAATTCTTGTCATATTTGATCGAATTTAAAGCACATTTTGGCCCAATAGTTCAATAGTTAGACCGAAGACAACGGCTGAATTATTAAAAATAATTTGGCAGTTTGCTTGAAATGATTAGTCATATTTCTAAAACCATTTCAGGATTTTTGAGTGACGTCTTGCGAGGAGTGACGTCACACTCACCAGGTTGGACACGCGCCGGCAGATGGGCATGTCGAGCTGCACTGGCGCCAGCGGCGGCGGCGCCATGCCGAGCATCGCCGCAACGCGCTCCACGTAGTACGAGGACCCGATGCCGATGACGTCGCTGAAGGTGTTGCCGAGCGCGGCTGCCGCCATTGTTGAGATTGTGATAAACGCGCTCATGCCGCTCTCGATGCTGTCGCCCTGGTGGATCACATCTCATTACAACGTGTCTCCAATACTACATTTACAAGCGGAAACTTATACATGTTAGGTTTCAAAAAATACATTCGGACTTTTCGACAAGCGGACATTGTGACACCAGGGTTATCTGAGCATGGTGCATTAAAACTTTGGGACTTTTCGACAATGGACATTATGACCTGGGGACTTTCTGACATTTGGACATGTATGCCCCTAAAGGCTACTCTGGCCTGAGAAACTCCGATCGACCAGAAGATCAAGCGCCGCAAGTGGATCTTGGATTGGAGTCCGAGCGGCCCCGACCATATCAAGCAAGGCACGGTCAAATATTCGGGGTCCAATCCATAGTCTGTTTCGGTATATATACCGAAACAGACTATGGATTGGACCCCGCAAGGAAAGACAAAACGTGGTCATCCCAGACAAACCTGGCGGAATAGTCAAGCTCATCACACAAATATTTGACCGTGCCTTGCTTGATTTGAACAGGACCGCTAGCGATGTTGGCAGCTGCACCCCTATGGGGCTAACCATGTTGACGAATATGTGAGTGTGAGTTTACTATAATGTCTATCATATGTGACGTTTGACGTTGTCTTCGAAGACACTGACCACCGTATGTTTTATTGCTACCTACTGAGCCGACAGTCCCGGGTCCCGGCCAGAGCAAATATTTGTATGATGAACTTGAATATTTGTGCTTGGGTCATGGTTGTTCTATGTATTTATCTATAAAAGTATGTATATCGTCGTCTAGTACCCATAAAACAAGCCTTTTGTGTGACGTTATGTGATATTTATTTATTTACTATTATTATTACTTTGGATAGGTTGGCCACATAGATGGAAAAACGGTTAGTGGGAGATCACCGATCCGATGGACCGATGCCGTGAAAGAAGCCTCTCGCGACACTCTACAGGCGTCAATCCGCAAGGTGGAAAGCCGTGTGGAGTGAAGAGCCTTGGTGTAATGGATATGGGCCTCAAATGGTCACGACCCTCAGTCATGAGGAAGCGAGGAAGAAGAAGAAACCTTACTATGATTACTATGTATTAAGGTATATGGGTGTGTATTAACGGCAGTGTCTTCGTTTGTACCATGTTGACAGGTTATTGGTTTATGCAAATAAATTTTGACGTTATGATAAGCGACGAAGTGGATCATTTTGGTTTAAATGTCATGTATCATACTATGCTTCGCTATGAAGCATGCTCAATGTCAGACTAAAAGACAAAATAAAGTTAAAAACACTACGGAATCAAACTAAACTCACAGATGTAACATACTGCACAAGAAAACTAAAATGGAGGTGGGCAGGCCATATGATGAGAAGCAACCAAGGAAAATGGGCTAAGGATGTAACAGAATGGTGTCCGCGACAAAACAAGCGAAGGAAAGGGGGACAGCTTCTTAGATGGGAAGATGAGATTCAAAAATTTTCCGGAGTCACCTGGAGGAGGACTGCCCAGAATCGGAAAATGTGGCAAGCTCTTGGGGAGGCCTTTGCAGAAACGCAAGACAATCAAAGTGTTAGTTAATAAGTAAATTATATGTTTTGTATATGTGATTGTTAAATAAAGGCTTATTGTTATTATTCCTTTATTTATTTCGTATCTTAGGTTAGGTTTTTACAATATATGTATATAAAAAGTAAAATACAATAAAGAAAATACAAAATATATAAACACATTATAAAAAACCTAACCTAGGGTGCCGCCGGCAGCGGGGCAGGGCCCAGGCTACCGGTGGTTAGGGCTGCAGAGAGAGGAACCTCCTGACAATGCGCGCCGTGTCCAGGAGTACCGCCTTCTGTATCTGGCCCTTGATCCAGCCATCTAGCGAGAGTCTCTTAAGAGTTAAGATGTTTGTCGAGACTCTTCGCTATAAGACCGTTCGCCGAAACGACTATCGGGACAATGATCGTCGAGTCAACATCCCACATGGCGGTCACCTCGTGAGCCAAGTCAAGGTACTTGCTGAGTTTGCCCTTCTCAGCCTTCACGAGGTTCTCGTCATGGGGGATGGTGATGTCGACGAGCACTGCCTGGCGCTTGAATCGATCTACCAACACGATATCAGGCTTATTGGCTACAATAGTCCTGTCCGTGATGATAGATCGATCCCAATAGAGCGTGGCACGACCATTCTCAAGAACTGGCAACGGTGCGTACTTATAGTACGGCACCTCAGACCCCACAAGACCATATCGAAGAGCAAGTTGCTGGTGAATAATCCTGGCTACTTGGTTGTGTCTGTGCAAGTACTCGCCGTTAGCAAGATGAGAACAACCGGAGATTATGTGCCTGAGTGACTCACCGGGACGACGGCATGCCCGACAAATGTCGACCGTATCGTCCTTCAGGATATATCTCCGGTAATTGTTCGTCATCATTACTTCTTCCGCAATTGCACAGACAAAACCTTCGGTTTTCCCCGAAGAGATCCCCGAAGCGTAGCCAGTTCACCGACGCGAGCAGATCTACATCGGGCCCCGTAAGGGCCTTGTAGAACCGCCCGTGTAGCTCCTTGCTCTTCCATACGGCCCTGCGGTCATCGGTGCTAAGCACCTTTGGTCTGCGCCAATTCTCGTTTGCTAAGGAGAGAGAGGTGAGGCCTTTGTCTACTACTACTACATCGCGATGAATTCCACACTCGTTGTTTAGGAAATACTCCCTAAGACTGCACACCTCGCGGTTATGGAGGTCCTTGGCGTTTAAAAAGCCACGGCCTCCACACTTACGCGGGATGTACAGTCTCATAACTGACGAGCGTGGATGCCTCATGCGGTGTGTAGTGAGCAGCTGACGGACCCTCGTATCCAGGGCGTCCAGCTCAGTCTGAGTCCACCTTAGTATGCCAAAGGAGTAAGTGAGCAGAGGCATCACCCAAGCGTTGAAGGCGCGCGCCTTATTGGCACCGGACAAAAGACTGTTAAGTACTTTTGTCAAGCAACAAAAGAAACGCTCCTTCAGCGCCTGCCTAATGTCTCCGTTCGCAATACCCAATGACTGTGATATACCAAGGTACTTGTAGGTTTCAGCTTCGGAGATAGACTTGAGGGACATTGTCTCAGAAAGTTGTAAATTCGCGGAATTTACGACTTTCCCCCGCTGTACATGCATGACCGCACACTTGTCTACACCAAATTCCATTTTGATGGCGCTACTGAAGGTTTCGGTTACTTCCAGTAGTTCCACCAGATCCTGGCGTTTTGGTGCATACAGCTTAAGATCATCCATGTACAGCAGATGAGAAATTACCTCACCTCCTCTTCGAAGCCAGCAACCTAGTCCTGAATCCTTCAGCAGAGTGCTGAGCGGATTCAGGGCTAGGCAGAACCACAGAGGGCTCAAACTGTCACCCTGGAAAATACCTCTCTCAATCCTTATCAAGTCCTGCGGGCCAGGGGGGCCCCCGCCACCTGGTTGACGAAGGACTGTGGTCCACTGCCTCATGCACGCGCCTAAGAGGGACCTTAGAGCTGTATCAATTTTATACAGCTCTAAGATCCTCTCCAGCCATGAATGAGGCACCGAATCATAGGCCTTCTTATAGTCAATCCAAGCGGTCGAGAGAGACCCCCTGTTCCGCCGGACTTGTTGGCAAATGGTCGTGTCAATGAGGAGGAGCTCCTTAGTACTACGGGACCCAAACCTACACCCATTCTAAGAAAAGGCCAAAACGTTGTTCGCAACAATGTGCGTGTTAATTTTTGTTCTCAGAATGGATGTAAGGAGCTTGTATAAAGTGGGCAAGCACGTGTTGGGTCTATAGTTTTTCGCTTCCGTGGTACTACCAGACTTATGGAGCAGGAAGGTAACACCATTATTATTATTATTATATCATACTATATCATTGAACTCACCGCAATTATCATTATGAAGTTGTCCAGGAAACCAAACCCGATGAAAGGCACAGAATTTGCTAATCCCACTGCAAATTACATTCACATTAACAATATTGTTGTATAAAGAGTTGTCTGATGCCACTGTATATGCCATACGATTAAAAAAATAAAAAATAAAATTAACAATATTAATGACTGAAATATAAATCAATTTGATCATTATCTCTACACTGAAAACAATTAGGCAGCAACGAAAAAGTATTTGGGAACAATTTTGTAAACTACAATAAACATTTGACGACGCGTTTGGCTCGGTTGGTAGACACCTGCCTACTGAGTCGGCGGTCCCGGGTTCGAATCCCGGCCGGGGCAAATATTTGTGCAAAATATTTGTTCTTGGGTCATGGATGTTATCTATATATGTATTTATATATTATGTATATCGTCGTCTAGTACCCATAGTACAAGCTTTGCTTAGTTTGGGACTAGGTCGATTTGTGTAAGATTGTCCCTTAATATTTATTTATTTTTATTTATTTATATATTATTTTTGGATTTTCTTTCTAACATTTAATTGTTCCTTAAATACATAAGAAGTTTTTTTGATTGAGATGACATGAGAGGTTAATCATACAAATTCTTTAAAAACAATAATTTACTTGTTTAATATTTTCTTCGGTTTCCGCGACTGTCACACATTTAAATAAAACAATTTAAACGGATTATATCGCATATATTAATTATTTGAGCCTCCCTGACGTTTCAGTACCTTTACAGATACCGTTGTCAAAATAATTAATATACGCGATATAATCCGTTTAAATTGTTTTATTTAAATTTACTTGTTTGTTTTTAAGTTTCATAAGTTGTTTCAGACCCTTAAGTTTGATATTATTGTGATAATTTGTGAAATGTTATAAGCTTCAAGCAATATTTATGAAGAGGCAGCAATAAACATTTTTAAATATAGGTAAAAATGTTTGATAATGAAATAACTTACAGTGGATTAACTCCTTGGTGCTGGGTTTTGGCACTGTGGCAGCTGAAATGTTTTAAAAATACTTACATTATTATGAGAAAACAAAGTATGCAGTTTGATAGCTATCTTAATTATAGCAGCAAATTAAATATTTCATTCACTTTAAACAAATGTAAAGCAGGTTTCAGTTAGAACATACAGAAATAACATACCCCACAGTTCAATCCAAAATGAGTGCATGAAGACCAGAAAGCGTTAATTATTACATTTAAATACAAAATTCATTGTTATATGACATGATTACATATTAAACTATATGACTATTATATTTATAAAGAAAACACAACTATATTACTAAACAAAAATGTTAATAGTCTTTAATCATAGCATCAACTATAAATAAAATCAAACATAAACAAATTCACTAAGCATGGTGTAAGGTAAACAGTGAAGGAATGACTGAGCTGAAAACCAGTAATAACTGGTTCAGTGATGGTTATGCCAAAAATACATTTCACTAACCATATTTTTTCTTGAGCCAATCATCAGGCACCGGGCAGTAAGAGCCAGTGGGGTCGACGTCTCCGAGCGAGGGCACTTTGCTAGGTCTACCTAGCTTTGTTCTCCACCGGTGACCTGCCAGTTTATCTGCAAATTTATTGTGTTATAAATCATCTTTTATCCCATTATCTATTGACTAATAATTTAAAGTTACGAGCGCACTTACCTTCGAACTCTTCTTTGATTTTGTTAGATTCGTACTCCTGTAGTGCTGTGAGTAGTAATTTTCTCTCGTCAGTTTTAAGGTGCAGTACTAGCTCAGCTGCATGCAATTTTGTTATAGGTCCTGTTATTTGCGTAGGTTCCTCCAAATCCTTCGACGTCGGGCCCAATCCCAGGTGACGAACTTTAATAAGCACTGGAGCATATCTCTTCGCAGTTAATCCCAAAGTAGCACTATATCGCACTTGTAACTTTGTCGGTTTTTTGTGACAACATATGTTAGATAACGGAATACCAAATTTTCTTATAACGTGTACTGCCGTCATATTAATTAAATATTGTATATTAGCTTAAGTTAATAAAACCCAAAATAAAACTGGAATCCGAAAAATTCCTATTCCATTTCAAAACGTTTCGTTTCACTATTGTTGCTGTCAGTTCATCAGCTGTCAAAACATGATGTCATCGTCCGAATTATTTAAAAACATAGAATATCCATTATAATCAATAAAAAGGCAATAGTTATGTAGCTACATCAAACGAACTGTTGATCGGTATAACATTGGACAATTAGATTAAAATTAAGCCTAAAAAATAAAACTGAAGAACTAAAGTCTAAAATAAAGCTAAAATAAATCTAAAATTTGCTGAACGGAACGTGTTTTCGTTCGGAAAGAAGAGAGAGGCCTTGATATCTTTCAAAGCGAGTAATTTATGAACGAAAGTGCAAATGTCATGTGTCATTATGTCAAGTTAAACAGCTGTCAAGTTAGTCAGTAGCGTGCTGTCACTTTTTTTCTATAGAACTATAGAAAAATTAAATGAAAACATAGATAAATTTGAACATTACACGCCGAAACTGTGTGTCAATTGCGCAATTAGAAAACAACATGTTTAAAAGCGCAATGTTAGGTACTACCCATAGGACTCAAATTGTATGCAATTGAATTGTGTCATAGTGCAGTGATTTGTTGTGGAAAGTGACCTATGAACAGAAGTGCAGTGATTCGAAGGGGGTAGGAGCGACCATGCACGATGTTGGAGGGACTAGTGGCATGGGTTTTGAACAATTACTTGGGGAAGTATGTGGAGAACCTGAACACGGACCAGCTGAGCGTGGCGCTGCTCTCAGGTGCGCCCCACTTTATTTACTCTTAGTAACGAAACCGAGATTTAAATGCGTACAATCGAAGCTGTATTCTCGTCAATAACCCAAATTAACTATGTTCTTACGAAAAGATTGCCATTTTCATTCAATAATACGTACAAGCTTCATAGTTATATTTCACTTATTTGAATAGTAATTAAACAAGTGCGCGCTATTTCTTCGTCTATGGAGTAATTGGATTACATGCAAATGCGATGGTCCCTGAACGCAGGTCACGTGACTTGCGTGGACTGGCATTGGTATGATCACAATGACAATACCACTGCCAACCTCCACCCTTGACTATTGAAGCCAATTGACAGTTATTCATTTTGCCTTATTTGTATGCTTGCAATATAGTGATTTCATGGATTAAACTTTTGTAAGTAACTTAAAAATATATCGTAAGCAGAGGCGTATCAAGCCTATTTAGCACCCGTGTGCAAATATTACCTAAGCGCCCCCTAGTAAGCGTGTGGTCAAAATGGAGTGAACTTGGTGCCCCTTAGGACTGCTGTGTGCAATGCACACCCTGCACAATAAGTAAAGATGCCTCTGATCATGTACTAAATGCACTCTGATCTCGAAGGGATAGAATTAAACACCGAGATTGATGACAATGCAACATATGTTTATTCCACACATATCGACAAAATAACAATTATAGTTTACAGTACTTATGCATTTTACATAAAACAAACGTTGGCGCGATGTACAATTCACGCTCTACAGTACAGCGCCATCTACCAGGTAATTGACACAACTAACTACTAATAACAACTTAAACAGATCATAAGGTCAGGGTACTTTAACCCTACGAGGGTACTTTATCCACCCATAGAAAACCATGTTATAATTAATAAACTTTTATTAGAAAGGACTTGTGGGGATGCTTAGGCTTGGAGATGAATATGAATACTGTAACTTGAAAATACTAATTTATTGAAGGTTGAACACACAAGTTATCTACACAAGGGGGCAAGGCGTACTGGCGGGACGGCGCTTCGCAACCCATGCATAAGTGCCGTCGGCAGCTTATGCATGGTCATCAAAATGTGTCCCTACAGTAGCCCTCCCCTAAAAACAAGAGGAAACATACAATAAAATTTAAACACTACATTATAAAAAAAACTTATAATAAATCTAACAATATAAAACCCTCACGGAACCGTTAACCAAAAACACAACACTATCGCGCTGTTCGCAATACCGCGAACCTAACTGCAAGCTTGCAAAACGCCCGGACGCAAACACTCGTACGTTACGCGGATTCGGCACCTCGTGCTTACCTCGCGAACGTTCCGAGAAGTGCCTGCGCCCGTAATCCGAGCGTCCGGTTATCGACACCTGTGGGACGCTAAGTTCCACGTGCCGTGACCGATGTGTACCTAACTATGTCCAAAGGCAAAATCTAGGAATACACACTGCTATAAATATTATACCTAACACAAATTACGTAATTTCTTACCATTTGGTTAACGGTGACCCGTGGGTCATAAAAACTAAAGCTACACAATGCAAAAGAACACAACAAAAAACAATGCACAATTATTAATGCTAAAAGAAACTTAACTAAACTTAAGTAACTATCTACAATGCCTGACTCGCGGGTGGCCTTTCCGCTAATCTATGCATGCGCAACCCAGCATTACTGCTGACACGCCGTTGCTTATGTACGAAACGGTAACTTTATTGTCTACCGCTCGTACCTAGCACCATACAAATACTCACATTAAAAGTGGTTCGGCGTATTTACACCTACGGCACTCAAATGATCTAAAAAATAACTACTTATGTACGAAACAGTAACTGCATTCTCTACTGCCCGTACCTAGTACAAAATAAACACTTACATTTACAAGTGGTTCAGCATGTTCATGCTTACCCACTCGAAATGAACTAACTAACACAAAAAAACAGAAATAACATCGCTAAATCACGTTTGCCGCTGAGGGACGATGAGGTACAACCTTAGCGGCAAAAAGACTTAACACCCTAGGCAAACCTGTGGCCTGCCGTCCTTACGGAAATGAAGGCCATCCGTAAGCTCGCACCATACTTGCAATATTATTGCGGGCTTACGGCCCTTAAAACAAGGTTAACCTAAACAATGACGCGCTGAGCCTAGCTAAAACATGGTTCGTAATTTACTTACTACATATGTCCGCTTATACTCTACACACGCACACTATCACTAAAACACGGAAAAAAAAAACATAAAAAAAAAACGCGCACTGCTATACCCCTGGGCCGACTTGCTGCCCAGGTAACCCGCACTCTCGCACAGACTGCTGTGTCCCTGGCTACGCCGTCCGCCAGTGACCTGCACGCGCCGCGAAACCGCTATGCCCTGCCGCTGGCTATAGTGCCCGCCAGCGACAAGGCCTCTCCGCTAACCCGCTATGACCTGCCGCTGGCTATAGTGCCCGCCAGCGACAAGGCCTCCCCGCGAATCCGCTACTGTGTCGCTGGCTACAGCGTCTGCCAGCGACACGGCCGCACGCACTTTGCTGCATCCGCCCCGTACTTGAAGTGGTAGTAGCATGCCCACTCCGGCCGTGACCTTGCGGACTGGGGCTGCGTTGCGAACGTCACCGTCCGCCTGTTCCGCGGCGAGGCTCCCCTAACCTCGCCGCGTGATGGCTGGGGCGACGCTACCGCCCGGTGTGGAGACGGCTGGGGCGACGCTACCGCCCGGCGTCTCACCAGGCTGCTACGGCTCCGCTGCCCGGCCGGCTCCTGTCCGCCCATCGTCGAGCTTCCGGCGAGGGCGACGGGCCTAGCAACGCTGCATGGCGGCGCCGCCCGGGGTTGCGGAAGGTCCACGCCTCCCCGGGGGCCCGCAGGCTGAGTTACCTCGGGAAATGCCTCGGTGCGCAGCTCCAGCCTGCGTACGCGCGTGGCTAATGCAGCGACCTCAGCCAGCACCAAGTCGAGGGTGCTGAACACGGCGTCAAAGTCGCACTCGCACATGTCGTGAGTTGTCCTTGCCCCCGATGAATTTACCAAACAAAGAGAAAAAAGAAAAAAAAAATAAAAAAACTAAACTTGTTCGAACTCGGGGGTCACCACTGTGGGGATGCTTAGGCTTGGAGATGAATATGAATACTGTAACTTGAAAATACTAATTTATTGAAGGTTGAACACACAAGTTATCTACACAAGGGGGCAAGGCGTACTGGCGGGACGGCGCTTCGCAACCCATGCATAAGTGCCGTCGGCAGCTTATGCATGGTCATCAAAATGTGTCCCTACAGACTAATCTACCATTATTAATAAGAAAACAGACTGGCGTGATAGACGCCTTGTCCTTCACACGAGGTCTGAAATGGAGGTGGGCGGGTCACGTGGCACGCTTCTCTGACAACAGGTGGACGAAGATCGTGACTATGTGGGGCGGACCTCATGGGCACAGAAACAGAGGCCGTCCAAAAGCAAGGTGGAAGGACGAAATAGAGACCATTGCACCAAGAAATTGGTTAAACCTGGCAAAAAGTCGTGACGAGTGGAAATCTTTGGAGGAGGCCTTTACCCAAAGAGGGGTCCAGTTGGCAGGCATATCGGACTAAAATTGCATACTTATCACAACTGTTAGTGTAAATTTGCCAATGGAATAATAAAAGGCTTTTTTATTTTTTTTATTTATTTATTTATTTATAATCTACCATTGTTTGGTTTGGTCTATTTTTAAAGATTTACGAAATGAACTCAATAAAATGGATTTTCATGGATGGACAAAGTAACCTTATAGGGTCAAAGTACGCCAACCTTACCCCAACAAAAACACCCTAGCACCCTAGCGCATTATGACTTACTCCAGATTTACACAGTCGATGTAACCAAAATCAGTCAGGAAGATTATATAATATTATTATATTTTATAAAAGTAACAGTATTATTATCAAGCTTGTACCGACCCATTACCTAAAACTAAGCTAACCTAGCTAAATATAAAATTTATCTAATAAAACAACCTAACCCTAGCTACACCTATATTTATTTATTTTAACGATAATCTAAAATTCCTAATCTAATTAAAGTCTAATAAACTATTTATCTAACCACAACATTAGGCTATCCTAAGACCTAAGTAAACCTACCACCACCATTAGACTAACTCCTATTCCCTGGGTTTGTTATTCTCCGCAAAGGGGATTGGGACACCAGAAAAATAACGATAAATATATAAATAAATAAATGGGACAAGTCATTGGTAGATTTAGAAGACTGAATACAGCTTTCCAAACCATCCAAAGCCCAGGGAGTAAAAAGACTGTCTCGAACGTAAAATCAGTCTCTGTTATACACTCCATTCTAACAGCCTAACAAAACTCTAAGACGCTTTCTAGAAACAAAAGGCTAATTGTTAACAACCGCAAGGTGATCCGCCTTCAGTTCCAGAAATTCAACCCGACTGGCTGAAACTTAGATCAGGAACTCTGCTAAAACCCCTTTATAGTAATCTAAACTTGACCCCATACTAATATTTGAAATATAGAGCACAAAAATACAACCATCAAAATTAACAACACTTAACACTTATTTTAATTACATTGCAAGTTTACACTGAATACCACAATATATATTTTCCAACAATAAATAAACCAACATTATTTAAAATGTGGAATATTAAAAGCAGGAAAACCTTTCTTCCATGAGGAAAACACATACTTAGTCACTAATAAAATAACCCTCCTAATAAACAAATTAAAACTGAACTAGAAATTTCCCTGACACAAATACAATAATATAAATACGACGCGTTTGGCTCGGTTTGTAGACACCTGCCTACTGAGTCGGCGGTCCCGGGTTCGAATCCCGGCCGGGGCAAATATTTGTTCTTGGGTCATGGGTGTTATCTATATACTCGTATGTATTTATATATTATGTATATCGTCGTCTAGTACCCATAGTACAAGATTTGCTTAGTTTGGGACTAGGTCGATTTGTGTAAGATTGTCCCTTAATATTTATTTATTTATTTATATTATTCGCCAACAAAGATCTTACTAGCATTTAGGTATACTACTGCCGTCATACCTAACGAAAAATGGCACATCTAAGATTTTTTGTGAGAATTAAAAAATATATAGACAGATGCGCCTTTTTTTCCTCTTTCCGAGTATGTATCTAACTCAATTTCACAATAAATGTTAGATGTGCCCTTTTTCGTTATGACAGCAGACTAGCATAACCTAGGTCAGAGATTAACATATTCGCAAATCACTCTAATACCGAGCAGAGATCCGTCCTCTAAATTCGTATCAAAAAGAATCCCTTTTTATGCACATTTCTGTGCCAGTCGGTCCAATCGCTACAATCGCTGCCATCGTGCATCTCGATACACTTGTGCCCAATCTATTCAACCCGCAACATGCCAATGCACGTGTGCTTTATTTATGAACTCCCTCATACCTTAAACATAAAGTTCAAATTTGTTTGTTGTTAACTATCTTTTTCGCTAAAGATAACATTGGGTTTTGGTTATAATTTATTACCATTCTTGAAACAATACCGTGTGAAGTGTGAACTGTTGTAGAACATAAACAATCATATACTTTTTTTTTAATACACGAGTATTTATATAGAACCCTACCAGATATATATATATATATACCAACCAACCAGCTATATACCTATAGCTATATATAGTTGTATATAGCTGGTTGGTTACAAGCTGACAGTATAAGTAACAGGACGTACACTAACTTGCGTACTTACTTTAACGAAAATAGGTTAATGATTAGACAAATAATTATAATTATAAACTTTTATGTGAAAAATAGCCAAGTCAAGTCTTGATATTAAATTACACTCCAAGTAAAATAAATGCATTGAGTAAATAATTGATTGTTTTAATTAACTAAAACATATTAACTATGAAGTAGCAAAGAACTTGGCACCCATATAGATCTCAATTCTTTTGTCGGCGATGTCGACATGCGATATTGAACTTGGCTCTCATTTAACATTTATGTTTTTGGTGGGATTAAAAGGCATTCAACTGATTAGCTTTGCTGACAGACATGCGGCCATTCTTTTTCTATATTAAAATAAATTATATTTTTTCATATTTCCTTACAACTTTTATAAAAAAAGAATACACTATTTTAATTACTAATTTATTAAATGGTATAGGAAATAATACTAAAACTAATCATGTAAACATTTTTTTTAATTCTTAGCTTAAAAAAGTCAATGTCACAAGTTTCAATGAGAGCCAATTCTAAAGATGGCTGATGGCTGCCTTTATTTCCACCAAAACTTTATTATGCTTTGAAAGCAAAAGGAGGATCTTTCGAAGACTCTAAACTGATTGCAATATCAATAGTATTAGTTTTTTTAATTTTTTATTTATTTATTTATATACATTTAATCCTAAAGCGATAGAGAAGGTAAACAATTCATAAAGAAAAATTACGATTCATAACAAATAACATTTAAGGAAACACTTTTGAATTCACTCAGAGTACAATGAAATAAATCGATCTCTAGAGATACCCGGTTGAGCGTAGTAAGGGCTCGCGTGAGCGGCGCCCGCGCCAGCAGCTTGGTGCGCGCGCGCGGCACCGCCAGTAGCGGCGGCCGGCGCCGGCGCTCTGCGTGCTTGTCGGGAGCACAGAAGTTAATGTGCCTCAGGATACCTTGATCGCTCCGTCTACCTCTTAAACCCGTTCCAGACCTTCCGATCCGATCCGATTTATCGGAAGAAATCGGATAATGTGTAGTGTTTTAGGTCATAACTATTGCACTACACATTATCCGATTTTCTAACAATTACGCTACACATTATCCGATAAGTAGGATCGGATCGGGTAGGATCGGAAGGTCTGGAACGAGTTTTATTAGTTCAAAGATATAAGTGGCAAGCGCCAAGCCACGTCTAACGCTCAATTTGTTGTACCCGACCATCCCTAAGACGAATAATGTCGGGTACATCAAAGGGTAGACTCCGTACTTTTTTAGATATTGACCTGGTAAATTTGTTTTGGATTTTCTCCAACATGAGGTTATATTTAGCTTCATGCGGTGCCCAAATCGTGGAATTACATTCTAGACAACTTCTTACCAAAGCATTGTAGAGTGTACATATTGCTTTGATATTTTTAAAATGCTCTGCTGTTCTTAGAATGAATTCCAACTTTCTGAAAGCCTTCTTCTTGCAAATATTCACAATGTGATTACGAAAATTTAACTCTGGATCTACATTTGTTTTCGTATGTAATTGAAGATTATTAAATAATTTTATTAATAAATTGTGTTACAACTTCATTGAACCAAAATTACAGAGTGAACTTAAACTTTGGTCGGTTCTGTGGCTTAGAACAATCTCTAATAATTAATGACTGTATTAAGAGTCCGCAGCAAGGTCCGCTCAACTCCGCGTTGAGATCGCGCGCTTACGCTTTAAAATGTTGTTGTTTCACCTAGAGGAAGACAGGGCGCTAGCAGTAAAGCGAGAGCGCGCTAGCGGCGGGCGGTGCTTACCGCCGCCCCCCCGGACCGTTCCCCGCGCTAGAGTAATTCGCTGCAGTTTCGCAACAATTTTTTGTAATTTATTTTAAGGTTTTCGTAGTTACGCTCTCATTTTAAAACTACGAGATCAATTTTGATAAACCTTTTTTCTTATCAAACTGCATAGTTTAATCGACACCGGAAATAGGTTTTGACTTCAATCTAAACTATAATTTGGTCGTAGTATGCCGCCAAACTGAACAACTTTCTGGGGTCTAAAAATGCAAAATTTGTACTCGCTCTATTTTCTTTCTATTAACATTTCAAGAGTCATAAACTAGTTTTAGCCCTGGATATATCTTATCTCATTATATTTAGAGAATTTCATGATAATGTGACATGTTATATTAAAATAAGGACGTAACTACGTTTGTATGAAGAATCGAGCTTGCTACGGACTCTTAAATAGACCTAATATTACAATACCTAATTACTATTATTTTTACTTTAAAACAGCGATTTAATTTGAAGTGATTCCAATGCTAAATAAACGTGTATAAATAATTACCACTTTCAACATCATAGATGTTACTCACACTCACACTACACCTGTCTACAGGAAAGGTGGAACTCGAGAACCTCCCCCTGAAGAAGGATGCGCTGCGGCACCTGGGCCTGCCGGTGGAGGTGCGCGCGGGCTTCATCGGCAAGGTCCAGCTTCAGGTGCCTGTGCGCCAGATCCGCTCCGCGCCCTGGCTCATTGCCATCGAGAAGCTGTACCTCGTGGCCGCTCCCGTTAACCTGGATGAGGTATGAGGCATGATGTCTAGGTTGTTTATCTTAGGTTGACCTATTTTTCATTTATATGTGACTTCTCCCTGGGTTGAAGACAGGCCACCCTTTGGTTATTGAAAGTTTTAGAGGTAAGTATGTTGTGCCATATGTATTGTTAATTTTTTCATGCGTATAAAATAATGGCAATTAATAACACATGCTTATGCGATAAAAATCTAACATAAAATCTTCAGAGTCAGATGTAAGTAAATAAATAAATTATATATCTACTTTTTAAGACTTGATATCTTGATAAAAATTTGTTAGAATGTACTGGAATCTACAGATAAATGTTTATTTACGTACTTCGTACCTTGGCCTTTCGTGTCTCGCCCAAAATCAGATAAGATAGCTCCGTCTGATAGTCCAAATAATATGAGTAAGGTAAACAATGATTACGTAACTGAAAACTCGCAGCTAAGGAACGAGATCCACGATTGCGACACGCGACAATGCAAGATTGATGGGCAATTTCAAAACGCGACTTGGAATAACTACCTTATTCCTAAAAAATATTTCTTTGTGGCTTTAAATAAAAATTAACCTCTTTTTTCTCTCTGAATGGGCAAGCTTATTATGACGCACCAGTGCTATAATTCGTAAGAGAACTGCCTCTCTGATTCGGCGCGTGTGGGAGAGTTCCAACACCCTCTTGCGCCTAGTGTCGGAGCATTTTGCTAGCGCTGAGTACTATGTATTTAACAATATATGGACATGATCTGTAAATTTTAATAAATGCGTTGAATTGGATTGAATACAGTATTCCGCTTAGAAAGAGAACGTAATCACTGTTTTTATATTTTCCCGAGATGACTAATGATTTTACTATTTATTTATTAGACGGAGACAGCTCGATGCAGGCATAGTTGTCGTAGATTCCGGTAATTGTATATTTCTTTACACACAGGAAAATAAATTCAAATATTTTTTAGGGTGTACACGACGCAAAGCTCTCGTGATATCTATATTAATTTCCACCTGTTAGGAATATGAAATGTTGTCAATTGAATTATAGTATTACATATGATGGCTGGATAGATCTGGTAGAGAAGGATCTGCGTGAGCTCGGAGCCACAAACTGGCGAGAGATTGCGCAGGATCGGGTAAAGTGGCGAGCTCTTGTGTCGGAAGCCAAGACTAATTTTGGGTCGCTGAGCCAGCGCAGTTTTTTTTATATGATAGGTAATGACATGTGAGCTGTAATGCCATACGATGTTTGAGCTGACGCACGCCTCAGCATGATCCCATAAAATAGGGTCGCCGGATCGTGTTCCCTTTGCATTAATTGCAGTTGATCGCATAAAAAATTGCTTCTGCAGTTTATTTATTTAGAGAAAATACAGAGATAGATACGTAAGGAACAACTTAATTATAAATTATGAAATGAACATGTATTGACTAGCCTCTGAACAATTCTCACAAATACATGTATTGTGTGTTTAATTAATATTGAACCATTGTTTATGTGATTGACCAGTGGGACAGCGCGGCGGAGGCGCACTTCGCGCACGAGCGCAAGGTGGCGCTGCTGGACGCGCTGGAGGCGCAGTGGCGCGCGGCGCAGGAGGCGCTCGCCGCCGACGCCTCCTACTACGCCGCCTCCTACTCGTCCTGGCTCAGCTACGGCACCGGCCTGCTCGCCAACATCGTCGAGAACCTTCAGGTACCTATGTGTGCTAGTGGTAGACCAATACGGTAATTGATTACTGTGAAAATTAATTGTATAATTGAAACCACTAGACACACATTCCAAAATACACAGAACCAAATAATATACCGCAAACTTTTGGACATTATACTATTTTTAATTGGACAAGAACTGAAAATGAGACGTGTTTTTACTATTGATTTTTATGACGGCACTAGCCAGTATCTAATCTCAATAAGGCCTAGTTTCCCCTCTGGGTTGGAAGGTCAGATGGCAGTCTCCTTCGTAAAAACTAGTGCGTACGCCACATCTTGGGATTTAGGTAGCCGACCCCGATTGAGAATCCATTCTCAAAAAATGGTACAAAAGGCTAGGAGGATGACTAGCCAGTATCTAATCTCACACTAACAGAACGTTTGTGATATTTTATAAAGAGTAGCTGATTTGAGCTGTCATCAAATATCGTTTAAGGTCAGTAATAGTTGACAACGGGAAGAGATACAGGCAACCTTATTTCATTGATTTTCCTATCAACTATTGAATTACAACTACGTAATGTGTGCGTTAAAAACATACGACAGGTCCTGCGACTGCACCGTCAGCGTACCTATTTTCAGCACCGGTGTAGCTCTCTTTAAATGTGATTTAATTAAAATTATTAGTTATTAACAAAAAACCACAACGCTATAACGTACCATATGCCTTAGTTGAAGCTGCACGACGTCCACATCCGCTACGAGGACAGCGCGACGTGCTCGCGCGCGTTCGCGTGCGGGCTGACGGCGGCGGCGCTCTCCGCGGAGTCCTGCGACGAGCACTGGCACCGCGGGTTCACGCTGCTGCCGCCCGCCGGCGACGGCTGCTCCTTCAAGCTGCTCGAGCTGCAGCGGCTGGCCGTCTACTGGGACGACATGCCGCCGCAGGACATGATGGCCGACTGCACCGTGCCCGAGCTAACCGTGAGTGTGCTATTGGTATAGTCTAGCAAGCGCCGGTCCAGCCCAGGGATAGTGGCGCTAAAAACAGCTTTCATATGACAATAATGAGCATACGACATACCACGGATATATTTGCAGTATTAAACGTCATTAGCAATTTGTCAAGAATTTGTCATCGACGCAATTCACAACATTGTTTACCGGAATGGTGGTCGATTCTTCGTTCTTCTTGGGAAATAAATACTGAATCCTATTGAAAAAAACTTTGTGGATAGTTTAGTGGCTTTATTATGCAAAAAAAAACGGCCAAGTGCGAGTCGGACTCGCGCACCGAGGGTTCCGTACAAACACTTTCCATCCCTAAGTGGTTAAGTTAAGTTTGCACCTGGTATGTATAGCGCCCCATATAAATTAGGTGCAAAGTTAGGTATTAAAAAATTTTTTTATGGTTTTCGTAATTATTCCTTTATCTATGCTATAAGACGTTGCTTCGTACCAAATTTCAAGATTCTGAGTTCACGGGAAGCACCCTGTAGGTTTTGATTCCCTTGCAAGTGTCGAAAATATGCAAATTAGGTGCAAAGTTAGGTATAAAAAAAAAAAATTATGGTTTTCGTAATTTTTCCTTTATCTATGCTATAAGACGTTGCTTCGTACCAAATTTCAAGATTCTGAGTTCACGGGAAGCACCCTGTAGGTTTTGATTCCCTTGCAAGTGTCGAAAATTTGCGGCATAAACGGCTGTATCTTTTGATTGCGTTGGCTTAGAAGTTTGATTTTTTCACAGCTTCAAGGGACAGTAGACCTGAGTAATTGATATAAATTTCAGCTTCATACGTCCACGCGTTCCTGAGAAAAAGGGTCTTGACAGACGGACGGACAGACGGACAACAAAGTGATCCTATAAGGGTTCCGTTTTTTCCTTTTGAGGTACGGAACCCTAAAAATACTTGAAATTACTTGAAATTTACATCAGTGACATTCACTGACTTTCAACGTCTGTCACCAAAAATTTGTCGTTACCAGTATAAATTAGTACCACTAAAAAAACACCCTATGGGGCTGTACATACAAAAATCCTACCGACTGCACCATGATGGATCCAACTGACTGTGCCAGAAAGAATATTGAAATAACACTTCAGCGGTCAGATTTTCAAGGTTTATTGAAGTACATAAATAGTATATTTTTATGATTTAAAATTATAATTGAATGCTACATATACCGGTCGTGAGAGAAGGAGAAACGAGCTGTTAAAAAGTGTCATTCAATTAGCAAGCGTACATAGACTGTGGCAACCGCTTACTATCAGGTGGGCCGTACGCGTTATTTGCCACCACCGTGATATATAAGTAATGGTCTATTTTATGGTCTGTTCTGACATTGGTGAAATAAAAGCTACTACTGGTTTTAAAGGCGTACTATGGGCTGCACAAATTCATGGCCCATGTATTAATGAATTCATGCAAATGTCTAACATTGGGTTTGTGTGGGACAGGAGCGCATGACGCAGACGTGGCTGGGCTCGCACCGCTGGCTGCTGGCGCCGGCGACGGCGACGGCGCGCGTGCGCCGCGAGCGCACCGAGCAGCCGCTGCGCTCGCGCTCCCGGCCGCGCCTCACCGCGCTGCTGGCGCTCGACACCGTGCTGCTCAACCTCACGCAGGTATCGTCTACAGCCGCTGCGCTCGCGCTCCCGGCCGCGCCTCACCGCGCTGCTGGCGCTCGACACCGTGCTGCTCAACCTCACGCAGGTATCGTCTACAGCCGCTGCGCTCGCGCTCCCGGCCGCGCCTCACCGCGCTGCTGGCGCTCGACACCGTGCTGCTCAACCTCACGCAGGTATCGTCTACAGCCGCTGCGCTCGCGCTCCCGGCCGCGCCTCACCGCGCTGCTGGCGCTCGACACCGTGCTGCTCAACCTCACGCAGGTATCGTCTACAGCCGCTGCGCTCGCGCTCCCGGCCGCGCCTCACCGCGCTGCTGGCGCTCGACACCGTGCTGCTCAACCTCACGCAGGTATCGTCTACAGCCGCTGCGCTCGCGCTCCCGGCCGCGCCTCACCGCGCTGCTGGCGCTCGACACCGTGCTGCTCAACCTCACGCAGGTATCGTCTACAGCCGCTGCGCTCGCGCTCCCGGCCGCGCCTCACCGCGCTGCTGGCGCTCGACACCGTGCTGCTCAACCTCACGCAGGTATCGTCTACAGCCGCTGCGCTCGCGCTCCCGGCCGCGCCTCACCGCGCTGCTGGCGCTCGACACCGTGCTGCTCAACCTCACGCAGGTATCGTCTACAGCCGCTGCGCTCGCGCTCCCGGCCGCGCCTCACCGCGCTGCTGGCGCTCGACACCGTGCTGCTCAACCTCACGCAGGTATCGTCTACAGCCGCTGCGCTCGCGCTCCCGGCCGCGCCTCACCGCGCTGCTGGCGCTCGACACCGTGCTGCTCAACCTCACGCAGGTATCGTCTACAGCCGCTGCGCTCGCGCTCCCGGCCGCGCCTCACCGCGCTGCTGGCACTCGACACCGTGCTGCTCAACCTCACGCAGGTATCGTCTACAGCCGCTGCGCTCGCGCTCCCGGCCGCGCCTCACCGCGCTGCTGGCGCTCGACACCGTGCTGCTCAACCTCACGCAGGTATCGTCTACAGCCGCTGCGCTCGCGCTCCCGGCCGCGCCTCACCGCGCTGCTGGCGCTCGACACCGTGCTGCTCAACCTCACGCAGGTATCGTCTACAGCCGCTGCGCTCGCGCTCCCGGCCGCGCCTCACCGCGCTGCTGGCGCTCGACACCGTGCTGCTCAACCTCACGCAGGTATCGTCTACAGCCGCTGCGCTCGCGCTCCCGGCCGCGCCTCACCGCGCTGCTGGCGCTCGACACCGTGCTGCTCAACCTCACGCAGGTATCGTCTACAGCCGCTGCGCTCGCGCTCCCGGCCGCGCCTCACCGCGCTGCTGGCGCTCGACACCGTGCTGCTCAACCTCACGCAGGTATCGTCTACAGCCGCTGCGCTCGCGCTCCCGGCCGCGCCTCACCGCGCTGCTGGCGCTCGACACCGTGCTGCACAACCTCACGCAGGTATCGTCTACAGCTGGTAAAATACTACATCGCTTACGTTATCCTTGATTTCTTAAAGAACGTGGAGCCCTCTTTTTAAGTCTATTTAGGCTCCACCTTAGAAGGAAATGTGTACTTACTTAATTGTGAACTCGTAAACATTTGACATATTGTTGGCATGTACAAATTTAATTGATGCGTTCACTTGTAAAAGCTTAAAATCGCTCGTTATGTACCTTCGGTGTATATAGAATTGCAGTAAAGGTGTCGTGTACGTTACAGCGGCAGTACAGCGAGGCAGTGGGATGCTCGCTGGGGCTGGAGCGCGTGGCGCGCCTGCGCGAGTGGCGCGCGCTGCGGCCCGCCGTGCGCGTGCGCCAGGCGCCGCGCCTGTGGTGGCTGTACGCGCTGCGCTGCCACTGCCCCGACCACACCTGTGAGACCACTATCCACCTTCCCTACCTCTCAACAAAACACCTACAAACAGCGAACGAATAAAACATAGAAGCCTAACTTGCGTCGGAAAATGGCCCCACGGATTTTGTGTCAGTTATGGCGGGGCGTAAATTTTGTGTCAAACAGCTGTCTAGTTTGCAAATGGCGACGCAGCCGAACAGTTGCATTACGTGAAATATGTGAAGTCTCAAAGTAACAAAATATGCCTTAATGTTCAGTAAAATGATCGCCTATAACGATAAACTCAGTCCAGCAGTGGACGTATATCGGCTGATACGATGATATTCCGAAGTCTGACCATCACGAATCTTTGCCCCTATAGGTACTGCACACTTACACTACACAGAATGGAGTGAATTTTAGTGATATACATGGCGATCAATCCAAATGGGTCAGTAAGGAAATAACTAAAACTATTAGAGATAGGGCAATCTAGAACAAGAACTTGTTCTAGATTTAATAGAAACTGCCTTAATTTTTTTTTTATAAATCTCATACATAACCGGGGATTGAATCTGGTTAAACTCTTGTAAGTAATCGCATGTCGCATTGTAACATTCTTTACAATGGTTTTGACCGAGTTATGTATAAAATTATGTATGAGACTTATAAAAAATAATAATGCAGATTTTATTATATCTAAAATCGACACCTCCGTTCCTAAGAACAGATTTCCCTATCTCTTATAGTTTGTGACTACCTACTCCCTACTGACCATTCAGATTGATGACCCTGTATACTCGATTCTGTTTCAGGGATGGAGCCTGCGCCGACGTGGCAGTCGTGCCTGGCGCAGGCGCGCGCCATGAGGCAGTACGTGGAGATCTGCCTGAGCCTGCTGGCCAACCCCGCCGCCACGCTGCCGCCAGATAAGAAGGCCGCCAAGGACGAGTTCGAGTGGCGCACTCCGCTGCATCTGCTCAAGCCGCTGCGGGAGGTCAGTACTGCTGGGATCCCACCCAGCCTCTCCCTTACTACTTACATAGAGGAGGAAGTGGCAGCGGAAGGGCGCAGCGTTGTCTCTCGCTCCTCGTCATCATCATAGCCGACCGGACCGGACAAGTGTCCCCTAAAATTCTCCACGACGATCGGTCTTGCGCCGCATCCAATTTCTGTCCGCGAACCAGGTCGTCGGTGCTCCTTGCTAGATGCCCCACGCTGCGTCTCCGCGGCCGCCACTCAACAACCTTTCTGCCCCAACGGCCATCGGTTCTACGAGCAATGTGCCCCGCCCACTGCCATTTAAGTTTGGCGACTGTCTGTGTGCTATGTACCTTACTATATCTACAACAATGGTTCTCTTTCGTATCTCATCATTTCGGATTCGATCCTCGCTCCTACTCGCGCGAAGCGTAGCGCAGTGAACTCGACATTATTAATTGTAAGTTATTGACGTTTAGATCGCGATGCGCAAGGTCCCTTGCTCCACCCCGGTGTCGACGCCGGACCAGCCCGGGGCGCCGGGGCGCAGCATGCTGGTGCAGTGGTTCCCGCAGTGGTGGGGCTGGTACGGCGCGCCCGCCCAGCCGCTCGCCCAGCCGCCCGCCCAGCCGCCCGCCCAGCCGCCTGCGCCGCCCGAGCTCGAGGAGGAGATCCTCGACGTGATCGCCGACTCGCTGGAGAACAACACCATGCTGAAGAGGGACACCGTGTTCGGGAAGTTCGAGTTCGTTCTCAATAAGGGGTGCTTGAATCTGTCGATGGAGTCGGAGGCGGATCCCAACGAGTGAGTGCAGTTTCCACTTATTTCCACGATCAGAAATAGTTTTTGTATAAAGTAATTTTGAATTCGAACAGTCAATTCTTGAAGTTACATTATGGACTTTGTTTTTCGATTAATCAATCCTTTTATATATCATGAATTTTCATTTGATCAACCGTCCGAGGTGCGTTTTAAGTGAGAATGATCGGTCGTTCTGTAGAGAGGCGCCCCCCCCCGGCTGCGCGCGCGCGAGCGGCGTGGGGCTGGAGCTGCAGTTCAGCGCCGTGCGCGTGGGCGTGGAGTCGCGCGTGCGCGCCGGCTCGCACGCGCTGCACGTGTCGCTGGGCGGCGTGTCGCTGCGCGAGCGCATCGTGGCCGGCTCGCTGTTCCCCGTGCTGGTGGCGCCCGCGCCGCTCGCCGCGCGCAAGGGCGAGCCGGCCGCGCAGGACCCGCTCTTCCAGCTCACCTACGAGAAGAAGCCGTTCGGGCTCAACGCGGACTACAAGTGAGGAACGGTTCTGACGACGACCCATCCTTCGACTATGGTGGTACTTTACAAAGTTGTAAACTTTTCTGGACAGGTTGTGGGTGAAGTCGACGTCGTTGGAGGTGGTGTACTGCGCGGCGGCGGCGCGCTGGGCGCAGCAGTTCCTGTGCGAGCCGTGGGGCGGCGCCGGCGCCGGCGGCCGCTACGCGTCCGTGCGCGACCACACGCGCGCCACGCTCCGCACGCAGTGGGAGCACATGCTGCACCCGCACCTGGTCAGTATACTGTAAAAGGAACAACTAACTAAAAGAACAAAAAAGAAATAGAAAAAACGTCCAACAAATGCCTCTGAAAAAGACAAGCTGTGATGTTGACTTTCAGCGGTGCTCTAGCAGTAAATCCGCAGCGGGTTAATAAGGGATAATAGCCGTCATAGTAACCTACATTCTATGATGATCGCTTTTAAGCATCTTTTTAACCTCGGAAGACAAAAGTAGAGGTGTTATTTCAGGTATTAACGAGTAAATAATTTTAATACTATCTCTGAATCATCGAGCTACATCCTCGACCCCGTAGTCACTTACCATGACACCGTGATACCGAGTTCAATCGCCGGTCAGTTTGTGAATAAAAACAATTATAAGCTTAATGTTATTAAAACTATCGTGAGACATCTTTACTAATTATAAAAACGGTGTAAACTCACGTAAAAATTGTCAGAGGGCGGCAAGAAGAGCGATTAAAAGTGCAGTGGGTCGCGAGTCGCGTAGCAGCACGGATAGCTACCCCTGATGAAGAGCTCCAAATGAGTTCGAAACATGTCGGGCCTTCCTGACAATTTTTACGTGAGGTTATACCGTTTTTATAATTAGTAATTATAAGCTTGTTTTTTTTTTCCAATAGAGCGAGCGACGCTCCTGGCAGGTGGAGCTGGACATCTCCGCGCCGCAGATCCTGTTCGTGGAGACGCTGACGGAGCGGGACTCCTCGGTGCTGGTGCTGGACTTCGGCCGGCTGCGGCTGGCCAACGCGGACGCCGCGGAACCGGCGCCGCTGCTGGACGCTGCGGACGACGAGGGTAACCACCTTCAACCTGTTCTGACATCTTCAAGATAACTGATGTGCCCTCTCTCGCATGCTCGTTCACTGCTTTAAAGTAGTGCGGTATGATGTGAATAGTAACGTCTTCACATAGAGGTGGTTAAGGTGGAAAGCTTTCAAATAAACAATGCAAAGATCGACACACAAAGCATAAGAAAAAAATCTAAAGATTATCTGGCGTTAGTGGAGAGGTTAACACGTTGGACGGGGTTCTATTCCCGGTCTCTTCCGTCAGGTTACAGTCCGACCAAAGAGTAGAAATTAAAAAGTGGCAATACTGTAGTGGCGTCCCCGTTTTCTTATATTGATTAGAAAGGGAGGACACTACAGTATTGCCACTTTTTAATTTCTACTCTTTTTGGTCGGACTGTACGCATTTGATTTATCTTTGTGCTTTGATCTTTGTATCAATAGTTCATCGTCATGTAGCTTCGGGGGACAAACGCGGGCGGTGTAAGTGGCGCCGGTGGTGGATACCGCTGATTAATGAGAGGAATGGTGTGTCTATCTCCCTCTCTTCAGGTCCTCTCGCAGTGGCGTGCACAGAGTTTTACGACAGGGTAGACACAAAATTTTGAGAACCGAATAACTTACAGAAATACTGCGGGACAGTTTTTTTTCTTCGTCTTCTCAAATATCAAGCAAATCGACCATCTCTAAATAATTTCCTCTATTAACTGACGACCGTAAACAATAAACACCACCCCAATTATCACCATTAAAATTATCCATTTTCAGACAACTTTTAAGAATAGGTACACTAAAAACTTTTATTCGCTTATTTACTAGTCACCACTATCACACGTAATAATCAAAACAAACAATAATGGTGTCCAAATATGCAAAACCTATAGGTAACAAAAATACGACAAACTTAAATAGTATTGTATTTGCGCTAATTAAAGTTACAGAAAAGCGCCTTTTTTAATTCGTCACATAGTCAACATCGGAAGTTCGAATCTACAAATAATCAAATAATAGCTAAGGAGAGAGCGAGACAGGCTACCCGTTCGGAATTGTTCGCTTAACATCGGGCGTCGCGGTATTCGCGCGAGTCGCGGGTCGGAAACAACGTACTTCCGTAAGGAAGTAAAAGACATGAGACAATGTCTTACTTCTGTATTTGTGTGCGTGAGTTTTGTTATTGTGTGCAATATTTTTATAAGAACGCACACATACGCGGTCCGTGTTACCACGAGGCACACAAATATAAATTTAGACAGAAAATCGCCTGTCTTTACCGCTTACGGCGCATAGCGGCGCTAGTGCCGCGGAATGTTTCAAGTCAATCTCCACGGAATCGACCAATACGTACGTAATTTTGGCGCACCGACTCGATAGATGGCGCGGATCGCAAATTGATTATTTTTGTACATTTGTTTTATATAATTTTATATAAAGGTAATGTTTGTTTCTGTAATCGACTAGGGTAGGCAGTGTCTTTTTGTCTTTATAAGGTGCACGCCACTGTCCTCTCGTACCATATTTTGCTACCGTGGCACCTTTTTGGCTTTGCCTTATAACCTCGCAGTTCATGATGAGGGTAAGGACCCTGTAAGTGTGGTATATGACGGAACATCACGCCTACTCACAAGGTAATTAAAGGTGGCACCAGAAACAGCTATAAAAACCCTATACTTCACCCAATAAATATCCAGTATTCCTCCAACACTCGTGGTATCATTTATACCCCAACGCTTCACATCTCATAGGGAAATATCGTGTAACCACTGCACTGTCCATTAAAAAGGCTCAGATATCATCGAAGGTCTTTGGTAGGGGGCAATGCAGATTATTAAAAGATAGTTGAAATAATTGTTTTATACTCGCATTACCGTCAATTATAATTTCACAGACAAAATCACAATAACGCACTTTTTAATCCTGTACAAAAATTCTATACTCTGTGGTACCCGCTACAGAACTTTAATTTATTTATTTATTTTAGGAGAACCAACAGCTAATACACTACATATAGAAACTTAAATAGAAATACAAAGCCAATTACAGGAACTCACAAATAGTTGCTGTACATAAAACATAAACTTAAGTAAACAGCGCACATCGATGTACCGACGCGCACTTGCAGCAAATATATGTAAAAACTATGAACATTCGTTAATCTACAAACTTAAACTTATAAACCTTAACTTTAGAGCCTTGATGGGCTGACAACCTAAGTACCTACCTAATACACAATAACAATACTGCACAAGCATGTTATAAAAATCGCTCAATCAAAAAACACATTAGCTAAATTTCGCCTCACGGTGCGCCTCACGCGCCTTAATATTCATAAGACATCTCTCTACTCAACTCTAATAATTTCAAAAAGAGAAAATCAGCGTATTTAATTAATAAAAAAGCACGCTACTGTTCACGGATTGGTTGAAAATACTTGTCAAAAAATTTAATCAATCACGAGGCAACCGCCATGACCATCGCGAATATGTTTTTTTTAAGAGGTCGGTTTTAGTTGAACGAAATAGGTTACATCAAAAATATAAATTCATTGTGGGGAATGACGATTAAAGTAAAAAAATGTTTTTCTGTGTTTTGCTCGTATAAAAAGTATTGTATGCAATATAGTTACACAATTAGGTCTTAAAATCTCGTACCTTACTTAGGCCACTCGGCAAGCCTCGCGAACTAAACGTGGTACTCGACTTTAAGAACCTTCATTGTGCAACGATTGCATAAAATACTATTAATGTGTAGCATACTGAGTAGTTGTTTGTGTGGCAGAGATGTTCATGACGCCGTGCTCGACGCCGCCGGGCAGCCTGCTGTCGCCCGCGTCGCCGCCCGAGCCGCCGCCGCTCGCCGCGCCGCTGGACGCGCGCCGCTTGCACGACCGACTGTATGACAGGTACGTTTCAGTTCACAGTTCAAACCGGCCACCATCTTCACACCAGCCTTCACATCAACATGGTCTCCACAACGGCTTGTCAAAGGCTCTAACGCAATGATTTCCTGTAATTTTTATCAGAATATGCACGTTCATTAGTTCTACGAACAATCTGCTCCGCCTTTTTCCACTTCAATTTAGAAGATAAGATAGCTTAAGCAATTTAGAAGATAAGATATATAAGAAGGCTTATGAACACTGCTCACTTTAAATTAATCATTGATTTAAGTCATTTTTCTCAAACATGCAATGATATTTCTTCATAACGTGCGTTGTAACAGGCTTCGAAGTATCACGTTTCGGGCGGAACAACTCGAGAGAATTGTAATGAAATTTCATATATAATTGAATATGTTTGAGAAAAGCACTATACATGCCTTAGCCGTGAAAAGGGCTTGTCGGCTTCGTATCACTATCAGGCCTCCGTACGGTCAGCCGTCTATACCTACCCATCCATCAAGCCCTTCTTTCCTGGCGTCTGCAGTAATGTACTAATATTTCTGCTCAGATACACGATAGAGTTCAGCGACCTCCAGATCCTGGTGGGTCGCGCGCGCGACAACTGGAAGTACGCGCATGCCAAGAGCACGTCGGCGCTGCACCTGCTCGACCGGTTCAGCATATCGCTGCAGGTCAGACATGCTGTATTTTACTAATGTTGATCCTTGGAAACCTAGAAAATTACAGCCATATTATTTGTCATGATAAAAAAAAAACATCAACAGATTTAATGCTAAAACAATTTGTACCCACTTCAAGAGGTAACGACTATAACAAATTGTTGAAGTAAGCGATTTCCGTCGTAAAACCAAGATGGACACCATTTTTCAATACTACGCATGGAGAATGGTGGCTCTGCTAATTTTCATGTTTCCACTTTAATCCTGCTCATAAAACGCATAGGTAATAGCGAAGGGGGGGGACGATGCCGGGAAGATATCTGAAACTTTACGCTGCCGACGTCTTCTTACGCGCCTCCTTTCTCGTTTCACCCCGCTCTCCCCTTATCGCTGGCGGTGACTCAGTTACCCGAGTCGCCTATACAATAAGGTGTAGCGGTAACTTTATCGGCCTTTGACCTTCAGTACACCTGAAGATACCATGTTTTACAAGCAAATGTGATGAAACTATACATGTCGTCAGGCGGAGCGGCGCGTGGTGCACACGACCGACCCGCAGTACCCGACGGCCACGCTGTGCGGCACGCTGCCGGCGCTGGTGGTGCACCTCAGCGAGCACAAGGTGTTCGCCGTGCGCTCCGTGCTCGCCAGCTCGCCGTTCGGGCTGGACGGGTGAGTGGCTGCGCTACACGAGCACAGGAGCGTCCTACATGACAGACCCGCAGTACCCGACGGCCACGCTGTGCGGCACGCTGCCGGCGCTGGTGGTGCACCTCAGCGAGCACAAGGTGTTCGCCGTGCGCTCCGTGCTCGCCAGCTCGCCGTTCGGGCTGGACGGGTGAGTGGCTGCGCTACACGAGCACAGGAGCGTTCCTTCAGTGGATGGATTAACTCAATCAGGAATTTCCCCCGCCCCCTCGGCCCTCTTGGGGGTTGCGTAGTCGACCCGAACCAAACCGTCACACGTAGAATACTGAGCTACGCTTTGAGAAGCTGACGAGACATATTGGCGTTTTTATGAGGCACTTGCTACCGCGCCCTTAAGGCCCTAACAATCACAGGTATAAAATCACTTGTCGCGATGATAACATATCATGTGGTGTATCGGTATTACTAGTTTCGAACCGGATATGGCCATTTCGGTCATGCGTCGCGATGATAACATATCCTGTGGTGTATCGGTATTACTAGTTTCGAACCGGATATGGCCATTTCGGTCATGCAATCGAAGCATCGGCTGTCAGTGTCAGTCAGCAGGGTTCCTTAAAATGTGTGAACATGGCAGGTCGCTCGGCGAGCGGGCGGAGCCGGGCGCGGACGAGCCGGACGGCGCGGAGTCGGACAGCAGCGAGAGCTCCGACACGGAGCCGTCGGCCTCGCAGCGCCACGCCACGCTCTTCATGCTGCAGTTCGCCATCGACCAGATGTCGCTCGAGGTGTGTGCCACCACTTTAGAGAGCTACCCGTTTAGCATATTCTTTTGCAGTTGTATACGACACGCAAGTCCAATTTGCAACTTCACTTTTTACAATAAGATACCGAATTGACAACATTTCATATTTCTAACAGGTGGAAATTAATATAGAGATCAACAGGGCTTTGTGTCGTGTACGCGTAAATCAAATCAAATCAAATCATTTTATTGTAGACTGTGGGTACAACATAACACAGGTGGTACAAAGATTAAATAACATAATGCCAACACAATCAGCCAAATTTGGTATACAATGAACAATAAATAAAGCATTCTCTTCCATGTCAATAAAATTTGAAAATAATGATAATTAATAATATTAAATAATATAATCTTAAAAAACACATTCAAATCTTACTATAGGTACTAAAAGGATTACAATTTACATTTCAATCAATGATTCCTTACATTATCCAGAAAGTGGTCATTTACGTTATAGTAAGCCTTTTCTATGCACTATTTATAAAGTTTAGTTTTGAACTCCGGCATTTCTAATGATTTTTCTACCCAGTACTTTTTCTGTCATTTATATAGTTACTAACTCTAATATAAAGACATAAATTATGAAAGTCTGTAAAAGTCTACTCTTTTGCCCAAAAAAACACTGCTAAACGATGTTATAATGTCGCCAAAAAAGCATCACTTAGTACCATAGATTACAAGATAAACAGCTGCATTCACACAATTTGCAATTAAAAAAAAAACTTATTGTACTAAGGTATTGCTGCCAACTTAAAAAAAAAGTTTTATCTTCAGTGCATGGATGTTTAGTATAGTGAACGTGTATACCTTTATGTATAAGTTCATATTTTTTTGACAGATGGACGTCAATAAAAAAAAAGTTTATCAGAGACTATTTTTTATTTTATTTTCTTGATTCCGAGCGGGAACATGTAATTATTTTCTTTGTTGTTTATTTGCATTTTATTTATGAAATGTCGAGTAGTCGTAGAAAAAGTATTGTATGCAACGTTGTATATGTAGGTCAAAAAACGCTCGTGACATCTTTCTTAGGATGTTCGCTACGCTCACATTGTAACCCATGCCACTCACGTTTTTTGCCCCCTCTTATACAACGGTTGCATAAAATACTACTATGTCCTCACTGAGGACTCCTCAGGCAGGCGATTGAATACTTTAACAGACATGTAAAGTATGCTTTTACTGTAGTGTGCAGTCTTAAGGGTGGGTAAGATCAGATTGAGACCATGATTTTTTGATGTCTTTCTCGGGTTTGAGGGTTTAATTTCGAAAATGGACATATATTTTTACATAAATGCAGACTTCGAGAACATAAAGTGAGGATAATGTTAAAAGATTATTCTTTATAAAAATTGGTTTGCACGAGTCTCTTTGTCCAAGACCATTGCACGATTTTTTTTTTGTATTTTAAAAAGTCTTTTTTTTATTAGGAAACAAACAGTCTTAAAATAATATAACATTAGTGTTGTCATAGGACTAGAAATCACCTTAATTGTAGACCTATAATTTCATACATAGTATTTTTAAGTAAGTTTTGTCATGGAAGACGAGTTTCCCCAAAGTATTAATCCATAGCGTAAGTTCGACTCAACATACCCATGATATGCTAAGAGGGCCGTCTCTTTAGAAGCAACATATGTTAATTTTCGCAGAACAAATACAAATCTGTTGAGTTTTTTGGCAATGTAATCCGAATGTGATTCCCAGTTGCAGTGGCGATCAACCATAACACCTAGGAATCGTGTTGCAACAACCTCCTCTATTTCACGACCATTGTACTTCAGGTTTATCTCAACGGGGTTACTTTGAGGAGCATAAAACTGCATTATTTGTGTCTTTTTGAGATTAACTTTTAACTTGTTGATTACCAACTATTGACATCGCAAAAAACACGATTTACCTCTGATTCAAAGGTGCTCAAATTGTTTCCCATTACAACTATAGAACAATCACCCGCAAATAACTAAAATAACTTTGTGATCAGTTACATCAGGCAGATCATTTATGTAAAGCAGGAACAAAAGTGGGCCTAATATGCTACCCTGAGGTACGCCTTGCTTTACAATCTCCATGTCTGATCGTATTTTGATAATAGTCTTTGTTTTCTTGCGAAAATGTGTAACCTCCGTGACTTGCTGTCTATTTTCAAGGTAAGAAAGGCAAAAAATATATTTGAATTTGTTATTCTGTATTTAAAGAAATATAAGAAAATATATAAAATTACCACAATCTAAGACAATTAGGCCTGAATACAGTTGTCGTCTTAGACCCAACAGCGGAATTTTTTTTTTTTTTGAAAATGTCATGTGATCCTCAACTTCATTGCGTTTTTTTTATTAGAAATGGGACTAAAGTAACCGTTCCATTAAGTCATAGTTTTGGTGTTGTCACATTTTAAAATAAATAAGTTTTTATGAAATTAATAATAACATAAATAGTTATCTCAGAAAAAAAAACATTGATTACTTTATCTTTCTAAGCAGAATTCAGAAAAGTAATAAGTAGACTTATAAATATGATATATTGTCAATTGCCGCATTACAGTAAGTTTTGTGAGTGTATACTTCTTGCGGTGGAACGTGGAACCGGCAGCGCGTGATATTTAGGAGACACGCAACCAAAAGTGCCAAAACTTTCCGCTCTCGTTTAGTTTGTAAAACGTAGCATTTTTCATTTATGACTGTTTAACTCGAGTCTGTCACGATCGGAAGGACATCGTACTCCGTGGTGAAATGAGATTCAGAGATTCAGAAGAGGGTTTTAAAAAAATCAAAATCATTAATGTTATTATCTGTATGGAGGCCACAAGGGCACTTTTAAATGTTTGAATCTGAATCTACCGGCATTTCACAAGAGGAGGCCGCTGTTGAGAAGGAAGCCGAAAGAAACTCAACAGTAAGCAGGTAATTTTTATCAAACATGCAATGCAATGGAGGAACAATTCGTTATACATGCCTAGCCGTTAAACGGCTTGCCGGGTGAGTAGGTATAGACGGCCGAGCGTAGGGAGGACAAATTGTGACCGTAGGGAGGGTAAATTATTAAAACTATTACAATTATAACTAGGTAATTGATATGTATGCAGGTACAATCCCGCGGGCGCAGCATCGCGGAAGTGCAAGTGTGCGGCGTGCGGGCCACGTGCACGGCGCGGCCCGCCGAGCTGGCGCTGGCGCTGTCGGTGCACTCCTTGCTGCTGGTGGACGCGCTGCAGACCTACGGGCCCGACTTCGAGCTGCTGGTGGCGAGCCACAAGCACGTCGGGTGAGTGTGTGGCGGGACGCACGTCAGTAGCCGCCAATATCTGTGTTCATACAACGGCAACATTAAACTAAATTAAAATTTTAGCTGTTTATTTCACAGAAAATTCAAAATACATAAAAAACTTAACTTCTAATCTTAAATATTAAAGATTTTTGGAGTTAAGGAGCTTATAAATTACACTTGATTAATATGACACAGTTTCAACATTGTGGTATGGTAACACTGTCCTGTTTTTCAATATATATTAATATGGTACAGTTTCATCATTGTGGGAGGGTAACACTGTCCTGTTTTTTAATATATATCTCTTAACAATGCACTTTGTTTGGTTACTAGTTTCATTTTCAATATCAGTTAATAACTCGGTTGAAAACCTATTTAATATACGCGGGAGAATACACATCCAAGTTCTCTGACCGGAGTCGTTAGTCCTTTTTGGTATATCAAAAGTTGGCATGTTTGACAAATTTCGTAAGTTATTAGGTCTTGTTCTTTTCTTTAGGTTTGTGATGTTTTTGCTACATTGATTTACAATTGAGGTCGGCCTTTTCAAATACGGTCATAACTCTACAATAATCAAATAGATCTTTATAAGTTATTTCTAAATTGATATTTGATCTTTGTGGGAACAATAGTTTTTAACAAACGTATCTGTAGATTATATACGTGGTTTTAGATATGTTTTGAAGGTTCGTCCGTAACTCGTTAAGCCGTAGCTTATGACAGAGTCAGCCATTGACATATATACAGTAGCCTTAGGGTACTGTAAGGAACTTTGTACTTAAGTACAGTCAATTTTGATAGTACGGATCTGAGTTTGGCACATACATAATCAACATGCGGACCCCAGTTAAATTTGTGGTCTATTATTAATCCAAGGTATGTATGTTCTTTGACAATATCCAAGTGATCACAGTCGCAACTCGCGCTAGGTGAAAGCAAGCAACTGTGCTCGTGGGCCACGATCTCGGGCACGATATCCGTTTTTTTATAAGGTGAGTGTATATGCATTAGTTTTGTTTTGGTGCAATTAATCGCTAGTCCAAGGTCGCAAAAAAAACATTTTCGTTGTGTGGGGATGGGGAGCCCCACTTAAATGTTTATTTATTTTGTTTTTAGTATTCATTGTTATAGCGGTAGTAGTAAAATAGTCAATGCATCATCTATAAAAAAATCAACTGTCTAGTTGTCACGGTTCATGAGATACAACCTAGTGACTAATTCGGTTTTTACCCTTTGGGTACGGAACCCTAAAAAGGAATGATTCTAGAACCGCGCGGTTAGAACGCTCGGAGAATCAACCAGCTAATCCTCACTGGCTTTTTGAAATGTGTGTTTGTTTGTTGAGCAGTATGGACACGGCGTCGGGCAGTATCCGCGGCTCGGAGCCGACGTCGCCCACGTCGCCGACGTCGCCGGGCGCGCGCGCGCCGCCGCCGCACGCGCTGCAGGCCGCGCTCTACTCGCTGCACAGGAACACCAGCCTCATCTCCAGTGAGTCCACCGCCTAACTTAGTTAACACTCACGTAGGAATACCACTGAACGCGAAGTCGGATCAGCTGCCACCGCGTCAGTCGATCGGGCCATGGCCATAGTGCGGTAAAAGCGTTTAGTGTGCAAAGCGTCTAGTTTAGTATGTAAAGTGTGTAAAGTGTTACCACTTTTCTTATTTTCTCATAAAATAGATTTCGTCTTACGATCATAAAATATAATGTACAATATAACTATATATTAATTCGGATTAAGAGTTGATTCGGAAAACATAAAACTAAGATATATATTTACATTACCGACTTCAAAAGTATGTGTCGTACCAAAAATAGTCTGGATTCGACTGCGTTTTGTAACTATCCCTAGAAGGCTACAAGTAATATCTATACTATTCTACAATTCTAGATTTGTATTGAAATTGTAGTGATGCAGGATCGTCATTTGTTTAGTACGGGCGCGCGGTGCCAAGCCAGCCAGGCGCCATCTGTTTTCATAATTTTCTTTGTCCTCGCATCACGCTGAAACGGCTGGACAAACTTTAACCAATTTCGGTACAGGGATAGGCATCTGAAGATGGTTATAGGATATTTTAACCAATTTCAGTACAGGGATAGCCATCCAAAGATGGTCATAGGATACTTTAACCAATTTCGGTACAGGGATAGGCATCCAAAGATGGTTATAGGATACTTTTTACCCCACTACGGTATCAAAAATAATTACGCGTACGAAGTTGTGGGGGGCTCCTAGTAATGGATAAGTCTGTATATGTATATGTAGATCCTGCGGAAGCGGGGCGGACCAGCCCCGGGGCGGGCGCGGGCGCGGGCCACTCGAGCTGGAACACCAGCAACAGCTACACGGCGGCGGGCGCGGGCGGCGCGGCCTGCGGCGGCTGGGCGGCGCCCGCCCTCGACGAGGAGGCGCTCATCGCCGTCGAGCTCACGCTCGTCAAGGGCGACGCCGGCTCCGAGGACCTGAGGATTGCCAATATACTGTTCAACAATTTGGATATTATTGGTCAGTTCACATATACCTTTTATCAATATTTGTACCTGAGACAAGTCAGTAAGGGTCTGCAATGATTTCATTTGGTACAGTCCGACCAAAAAGAGTAGAAATTAAAAAGTGGTAATACTGTAGTGTCGTCTCCGTTTTCTTAGATTGATAGAAAGGGACAACACTACAGTATTACCAGTTTTTAACTTTCTACTCTTTTTGGTCGGACTGTAACTCGGCCATAAATAATGTCTAATAAATTATGGTCTACCAGTATACAGAACCAGGATCTTTTTGACATATTTATATATTCCCTTACTTAGTTATTTCTGCTTGTTTTGTTTCTAATTAATTTAACAAAGGGACATATCCGGCTCGAAGGACCATAAAAACGTACGCGACAGTCTCACGCACACTCGAGGTGATAGTTGATAATGACAATACTGCAGTTTTCCACCGAAATATGATTTATTGATGAAATGAAGTAATATGTTAATTTTCTTAAAGTAATGGAATAAATGCTACGTGACGTAAGGCACCTTCGTACAGATCATACACTGATGATTTTGAAATGTATTAGAGAATTCGTATTTTAATGATTGTGTCAACTTGTACAGCGAACCAAGAGACGATAGTGGAGCTGATAGGGTTCGTGCAGCGCGTGTTCGGCGGCGGCGGCGGCGGCGGCGGCGAGCGGGCCGAGCCCGACCCGCCGGCCGCCAGCCCGGCGCGCGCCGCGCCCGGCTGCGACACACTCAAGGTACACTACCACCACAGACCACCCCCACTAGACGGAGCATGTAAGGCACATGTAAGGCGACCCGCGCGCACCAACGATATGGTACGGCAGAACATTAAAGTATCAACACGGCGGCCACCGTTTAGTTGCGTTCATGTTTATGAGGTCTCTCTACACCACTTAACACTACAATTTATCATGTTATTTATTTAATTTCTTTTTTCGTTGACGTACACATGGATCATAAACAAGGACGCAACTAAACGGTGGCCGCCGTGTTGATACTTTAATGTTCTGCCGTACCATATCGTTGGTGCGCGCGGGTCGTCTTACATGCTCCGTCTAGTGGGGGTTGTCTGTGACTACCACCAACCCGAATGGGTCAGCTGGCAGAAAACTAAAACTATAAGGCCGCCCATTACCGCCCAAAGTGAGCGAACGTTACGCAGTTTCCATACATATTCACACATTCGGCGGCCGACAGTCAGCCCGGTCTGAACACGGCCTAAGAGATATTTATTATTATTTATTTTCTCCTTTATTTATCTTACGTTTTTAACAATAAATTTATATAAAAAGTAAAATACAATAAAGTAATTACAAAATATAAATACATTATAAAAAACCTAACCTAGGGTGCCGCCGGCAGCGGGGCGGGGCCCAGGCTACCGGTGGTTAGGGCTTAGGAACATATGCTTCCTTTATTATTAGGAACTTTACAATTTCCTTAAATCTAAACACATTGTCCCACAAAACCAGTGGCTGGTTTGACTGTGGGATCTCTGTTAGGGAATCTCTATTTTAGATACAAAGTATGTATTACGGTATTAGTGTGAAAAAGTGTTTTTTTTTTTTTTTTACATTCTATTAAAATTCTTTTTGTTTGGCTCTCGTCGTATTTCCTCCGGTAAACTCTTGATTAGGTACGGGATGCGTTTCTTTAGGGTTCTATCCCCGAAGTAATTGTTTACCCTTGGTACCAATAGTTTTCCGGAAGTCATAGACTTGGTGTTATGTATGTGTGTATGTTGCCTTATGACCGACTCGAAAAAAATGAGCAGGTTGTATGTTTCATTGTATATATTTTATTTTATGTATGTGCGCCGATATCTGAAGTATCTAGTGCCTGGAGGGATCTTTGCCTTCGAAACTTAATAAAAACTATCGTTGATAGTTGGCACTTGTTCAATTTTGACACACCGTCAGTGCCAAACCATTTAAATTCTTTGTCGGTCAGTATCAAACTGTTGAAGTTTAGACATTGACATTGTCAATAAAAATAAAAATAAACATTTGGTAAAAAACCGGTCAAGTGCGAGTCGGACTCGCGCACCGAGGGTTCCGTACAAACACTTTCCATCCTTAAGTGGATAAGTTAAGTTTGCACCTGGTATGTATAGCGCTCCATACAAATGAGGTGCAAAGTTAACGCAACCAATCCCGTTTGTTGTATGGGAGCCCCCCTTAAATATTTTTTTTATTTTATTTTTAGTATTTGTTGTTATAGCGGCAATAGAAATACATCATCTGTGAAAATTTCAACTGTCTAGCTATCACCGTTCTTGAGATACAGCCTGGTGACAGACGGACGGACGGACGGACAGCGAAGTCTCAGTAATAGGGTCCCGTTTTTACCCTTTGGGTACGGAACCCTAAAAAAACATAATTTCATAGTGATCTAAAAATTGTTCCAAGCCTATTTATTGTTCATACCACAATATTTTCTTGTCGCTTGAAACTTGTATCCTAATTAAAGGACAATTTGATAAGCAGATGTGTATAATGTGTGGCCAGGAAGTGCGCACGGAGATCACGTTCGACTTCCACCGGCTGGGCGTGCTGCTGCTGCGCGCCGCCGTGCACGAGGGCGCCGTCGTCGCCAAGAAGATCGCCACCGCCACCGTCAGCGAGGCGCGCATACAGGCCACCGTTGGTCAGTCGCACACCCCACTAGCACGCATGCTGCGTTACTTATACCGCCTTTATACATTTTTTTTTATTAAATAAAAAAAAATATTAAGGGACAATCTTACACAAATAGACCTAGTCCCAAACTAAGCAAAGCTTGTACTATGGGTACTAGACGACGATATACATAATATATATATATAAATACATATATAGATAAGATCCATGACCCAAGAACAAATATTTTGCACAAATATTTGCCCCGGCCGGGATTCGAACCCGGGACCGCCGACTCAGTAGGCAGGTGTCTACCAACCGAGCCAAACGCGTCGTCAAACGTAGTTATTAAAGCAGTAACGTCTGCTAACGTAAACCAAATGTTTACAATGAAGCGAAATATTAAAAAATTGGTAGATGGCGCTACGATGCCAACCTAAGGCATGTTGAAGCAACTGGTTGAAAGATTCAATGGCTCTGATATCTGGTTCGTGGTCCAGTTGGTAGGACGCCCGTGTTGGCCCGGAAAGCCGTTGGAAACGCAGGTTCGAATCCTGTCCGAACCATTAAATTTTTCTATTTTTCGCTTCATTCTAAACAGCCTTTATACAGTTTAGAGTTATAATGGCTGTATAACGCCGGGTATAGTGCAATACCGCGTAAGTAACAAGTGTAGATACGAATCAATATTCAAACAAATGCTAAGTATTTTATTGAAATGAGAACTTTATCGACAGCTGTTATTTACGCGGTATTGCACTATTCCCGACGATAAGCACTTGTACATGCCTTTGTATGGATTAAATTAGACTTATAACACCTGTATAAACTGTTATACAGCTTGTTTGCTACCTGGGATATTACGACCCTGGGGCGGTGAATAGGGATGACGTCTGATGTTAAATTCTACAGCGTATTATTGTTATACGAGTAAAATTTGCTCAACATTTCACGAAAGAAAAAAAAAAATAATATATATATATATATATTATATATGCGATATCTACATAATGTGTGTTTACATGTATACATAGTATTCTGTGTGTGGTGTGTAGACGCATCCGTGGTGGAGGTGAACGGGTCGCTGGGCGGGGTGCAGGTGGTGTCGCTGTGCGAGGGCGGCGGGCTGCACACGCGCGTGCTGAGCGCGGGCCGCGCCGCCGCACCCGCGCACGCGCACGCGCACGCGCAGCCCGACACCAGGGCGCTGCTGTTCACCATCACCCGCAGGGTCACCGCCGACGGTCAGTACTGTTAGTTATGGTATTCACACACTACGCCAATAAAAAAAACAATAAAGCTACGTTTGCAGTTTTTATTACATAAAATCAATAAATAATATTTATAAAAAATACTGTATTACTTTTGATACACAACTTTAATAAGATACATAACTTTTGATATTAATTTCAAACTAAGTTAAAACTAAACTACCTATTTCTTTTAAAGTCTGATCTGGTCAGATTGGACATTGCCATTGGAAGCCTTTTAAACAAATATATTCGCATTTTCAAACCTAATATATATAAGAAAAAAGTTTTTGACATCTGGTAGTAGTTTATTTCAGGTTGTGATTTCATTTTATTGTTCGATGTGTTTTTTTATATACATTAATTGCATATTTGAAATAAACACTATACCTACACTACACCTTGGCGTGAAAAAGGATTACCAGCCTCGTATCCGTATACCTACTCGGCAGGCAATTAAATTTTCTCGGCCTCGGTAGTAATGTACTAAAGCTTGCTCTAAATCGAGATATTCAACTTTCCGAGTGCGCTACCTTTATTTATATCTATATTTTATTTGCATCAGTATTTGACCCGGTTGGCATTTTTTTACTGTTTATTAAAATCTTGAATGTAATGTAGTCGATTTAGTAGTTTTGACAAATAATTCGTCCTCGCAGGCGTGGAGGCGTCGGTGTCGCTGCACGTGGCGAGCGTGTGGGTGACGCACTCGAGCGCGCTACTGCGGGAGCTGCGCTCGTGCCTGACCGAGTTCAAGCAGTACCTCGCCAACCTGGCGCGCTCCATCCGCGCCGCCGCGCACGACATGGCCGTCGGGCTCGTCCATCCCAGGTACCGTCGCTATACCTCCCTTACACTCCCGCAACGCACTTGTGAAGGTTCACAATGTGTTGAAAAAAAAACCCATAGCGGCCGCGAGATCTGCTCTGGTAAAATACTTGGAAAGACCCTGGTTTGGGAGTATCTTTCGGATATATATATAATGTATTTCTATCCTTCAAACCTTGAAAAAAAAACGGACACCCACCTGAAAGGCCGGCGACGCACTTGTGACTCCTCTGGTGTTGCAAGTGGCGACGGTAATCCGTTGGCTTGTTTGCTCCCAATTGTTCGCGTAACTGAACCCTTCGATAAACTCTGTAGTAGACTAGTCCTGGAATCCCTAACGAATTTAAAGTCTAGTAACAGGCATTGCACTCGCTCAATATGAGATAAACCACTCACCTGGCAATCCTGGGCTGAACCGGCTTCGAAGCAGATGTGTCCGTAACTCTTCTGGCTGGCCAGCACTTAAACACCTTAAAACAGTCTGTCGCACACCGGAAAGCACAAATCAAGTCCGTTGGAAGCGCTAATTTGTAGATTTAACAATGAACGCACATCTAACGCGTCAGCGTCCCGTACCGAGCCGAAAGGTAATGTGTCAAAATGAAGCCTACGCGGGAATACATTTCTACCCGCGTATTTTTGACCGCCGTTGGGTTTTGCAGTCTACCTACATATTAAGAGATTACAATGCCTGAACATCCCCCCGCCTAACCAAGCCCGCCTTGGTTCCTAATCTCCTAAAGGTAGCCTACACAATTTAGAAATGGGTCTCAACAGGACGCCATTTTGAGTTTTAACTTCTGCAACGCGTACCACTCCGTCCTTACCGGGTAAAAGTTTAATAATCCGTCCGCGTTTCCAATGCAATGAAGCCAAATTGTCCTCCTTAATTAAAACTAAATCGTCTAATTGCGGAGATTCTGTATGAGAGGTCCATTTATAACGTTGCTGAAGTGTATGAAGATATTCATTTTTCCACCGGTTCCAGAAATGTTGGGTCATTTTTTGTATTCGTTGAAACCGAGATAAACGAGATTCCTTGACGTCTGTAAATGAGTACTCAGGGAGTGCCACTAAAGGCTTGCCGATTAAAAAATGACCAGGGGTTAAAACGTTGAGATCCGTCGGATCCGAACTTAGAGGGCACAACGGACGCGAATTCATCACGGCTTCCACCTTCGTGAAAAACGTTGTAAGTTCCTCGAACGTAAGCCTAGCATCACCGAGTACACGCCTAGCATGAGTCTTTGCCGATTTAATAGCAGCCTCAAAGAGGCCTCCGTGGTTGGGGCTCGAAGGTGCGTTGAACAGCCACCTTATTTCGCGCTTAATACATTCCCGATCAATGTCCGATTGATTGTTTCGAATAAATGAGTATAACTCCTTTAAATACTTGCTCGTACCCGTATAATTCGTTCCACAATCCGATCGCAATAGATGCGGAAGTCCACGCCGAGATACGAAACGCGTAAACGTCGCAACAAAGGCTTCAACCGACAATTGAGAGACAATTTCCAAATGTACCGCTTTAGTACTTAAACAAACAAAAATACAGAGAAAACATTTCTCAATTTTTGCATTTCGAAGTTTGCTCGACTTTATATAGAAAGGGCCCCCAAAATCAGTCGCCGTACCGACAAACGCTCTATCGCTTATAACACGATCCGAAGGTAAGTCCGCCATGTATGGTTGAACTGGTCTAGGCTTCGCCATATAACACGGTACACATTTGAACGTCACGTGACGTGTAATCCGCCGAGCCGAAACTATCCAATAAGTCCAGGATAAAATAGATTCAAGGGTATTTGCGCCGACGTGACAATATACCTTGTGATAGTGTGTTACCAAAAGTTCCGTAAACCGATCCTTGCCGGGTAGTAATATAGGATGCCGCGCATTGTAAGGTAACTCGGACGCATCAATTCGACCGCCGACCCGAAGTAAATTATTTGTATCCAAAAAGAAATTTAACCGCCGTAGTGAATTTTGAATAGGTTTATTTTCCTTAATTAATGCGATTTCCGCTTCATAATGCTGAGTTTGAACCAACCGAATTAAACATGTAGTAGCGTCTCTACGCTCCGAAACCGAGATGTGATTAGGATTACGTCCATCCGTAAATCTACAATACCGTAATAACCGTAATAAATAAGCAGTTACATTAACTAATTTCTCGAAAGAACTGAACCGATCAATCAAATCGAAGTCCTCATCTACAATTCCAATATTAACCGTGGCAGCCCGCAATCCGGGTAACATGTCTGCCGGGAAGTCCGAGCACTCGCCGGGCCACCGCGCTGGCGCGCCCTGCAGCCAGCGTGGCTCCCACCACAGAGGGTGCCGCAACAACTCGCACGCCGTCGTGCCGCGCGACGCCACATCCGCACAATTTAATTCGCTAGGTACATGCCGCCATGCAATATTTACCCGAGAAGATATTATTTGTGAGACTCGATTTCCTTCATAAACTTGTAATCTATGAGGCGGAGTCCTTAACCATGCTAAAACGATAGTGCTATCGCACCAAGCCACTATCTCATTTAACCTAATGTCGCGTTCGAACGAGGAAGCGACATGGTTAATAAGAGTGGTTAACAAGGCCGCACCGTTTAATTCCATCTTGGGAATGGTGTGTTTTGTCTTTAATGGTGCTAAACGGCTTTTCCCCATTATTAACCGCACAAGAACTGTACCATCCGCACTAACCGACCGCAAATAAACAACAGCCGAATAACCGAGTGATGAACCATCACAAAAACCGTGTATCGCATATTCAATATTTTTATCTAATTTCAAACATCTAGGTATTGATACCTGACACAGATGAGGTAAGTCCGACAATATTTCACGCCACCTTTGTACTATTTCTATTGGTGCCGGAGCGTCCCATTCAACTTTTCGTGAATTGTTAAAACTACCGAGAAGATTTTGTAATAACAATTTAATTTTAAACACCACGGCGCAGACCCATCCCAAAGGATCATGTAAACGCGCCACCAAAGATAAAATACTACGCCGAGTAATAATTCCGTCCTCCGGTAGGTTTAGCCGATAAGTAAAACAATCATTTTTCGGATCCCATTGGATACCTAAAACCTTAATGAACCCAGAACCATCCGAATCGGGTTCAAAAGAACGGGGCGTTTCGAGATGATTTAAAGGCAACCCGTTTAAAATTCTTGGGTCATTCGAAGCCCATTTCCGTAATTCGTACCCAGCCGTATTCATGAGCGATATCAACTCGTCCCTCAAGGCTATCGCGTCCTCCAGATCGTCGGCTCCGCCGTTAAGATCATCGACGTAACTATTATGACGTAACAGCTCCGCCGCGCGAGGATAACTACTTTCCTCGTCATTAGCTAATTGATGCAAACACCGAATAGCAACAAAAGGGCTCGATTTTAAACCGTAGGTATTTGTAGTTAACTCATAAATAAGTAACGGTTCGTCCGGCGACGATCGCCAGTATATAAGTTGATATTTTCGATCATCCGGATGTATCCATGTTTGCCTAAACATCATTTTTACGTCAGTAGTAAAAATATACCGTGGTACCCGAAAATTAATAATTATCTGAGTAATATCGTTTTGTAGCCGAGGTCCCGAAAATAAACAATCATTAAGTGACACAGCTGTACTTGTTTGAACACTTCCATCAAACACTATTCGTATTTTCTGTGTGTCGCCCGATTTTTTGAAGACACCATGATGAGGTAAAAAATAGTGTTCTTCTCCCGACCCAACATCAAAGTTAGAAACCGCCATATGACCGAGTTTTAAATATTCCGACATAAATTCTACATATTTATGGCGATAATCCGGTTGCCGTTTCATACGCCGTTCTATAGCCAAAAAACGTCGCAAAGCAGTTTCGCTAGAATCACCCAACCGGGGATGATCTGGTGTGAGAGGTAAACGAACAACATATTTACCATCTGCACCACGTGATGTTGTTGCTGTGAACTGGTTTTCACATTCAATATCCGCCGGGTTCTTGATAGCCGCCGACGGCGGTTCCTCCGACCGCCAAAACCGTTCAACTGCTTCGAGAAGCGTAAGGCCCACAGTTTTATTATTTGCTTCCGAGTCATACGAATACACCGACCGAGACGGACCGAATATGGCGTAATCAAAAATGGTACTAATGACACATAGGCCACCACCCAAATCAACCTTATCACCATTTAAAATTTGACCTAATATGTCGCATCCGAAAATAACGTCAACGTGCCTCATATCATGAGCGCCGCCCGTAAGTTTAACCGTGCCGCCGGATAATGTTAGCCTGTGCGCCAAATATGAAGTAGGCTTCTTTAATACAACCGCCGTTACCGATAATAAACGTTTGTCCGATTTTTCCGATTTAAAGTGAAACTCAACAATATGAGTGCCGTCATTATTCCGTACTCCGCCGATACCTATTAAAGGCGTTTTATTGTAATGTCGCCTCAACCCTAAACACGCCACGAAATCGCTTCGTATTATGCTTGTCTGGCTACCAAGGTCCAGTAGGCCCAAACACTGTATGAAATTACCGTTCGCCGATTTTACGTTAATCAATACCGTAGGCAAAATAACATTATCCGCTAATTGTGGTACCGAGCCGACATTACAATACTGTAATTGCTATTGTTGAGAACGCGACTTACGATTACGATACGCATCCGGACTATGCGATTGCCGCGAATAAGTTGGCTCCCGAATTCCTAATTCCGTTCGGCGCTGATTCTCGCGCTCCCGAGCGTTGCGAGATAAATTATCACCTTCATAATTATTATGACTTAATTTCCGTGACCGACCAGAGTCTATACCGTCATCCGAGCACGCATATTGCTTACGTGTTTGAACCGGCGAACGCCTGCCGCCGGTGCAGTCGTTATCGCGTTGCGAAGCAACCATTGCCTGCCGCGAACGCTGTTCATTTGCAGCGGGCGAAGCCGAACGAGAAATGGACATAGTACACACTAATTTATTATGACCGATATTTCCGCACCGATTGCATGGTACCTGTCGGGTACATGAAGCCGCAGAATGCCCTCCGAAGCATTTAAAACATAATCCGTTATTTTTTACATATTCCTTCCGATTATAATTAGACATATTCCCGAACTTATAACAATTATTTAAAGTGTGACCCGATAATTGACAATAAAGACAGCTAGCGGTTTTACCGGAAACATACCTACGATTATGGTTAGACCATTCCGATTTATTGTAATTATTATTACGTTCCGTTACATGTGCTGTGCGCGCAGGTTTGCGCACCTGTTCCGCATAGGACGATATGGGCTCCGAATTAGCCGTATCAATTAATCGACATTCATTTTGCAAAAACTCAGTTAATTGATCAAAGGTGCAATTGCAAGCTATTACCGCCGTAAGATTGTTCAAACCGTGTTTTAATGTCAAGAGGTAATTTTGTTAAACTTATATGTAACAAAATATAACTCCATTCGTCCGTTGGGAGACCGAGATTCTTCAAAGCCCGCGTCGATTCCAATAAAGGATTTAAGATTTTTGTTCTAAGACCCAAACTCTTATTTAATACCGGTAAATGTAAAATCCGAGAAATGTATGAATCCGCTTGCAGCCGTTTATTTTCATATCTACCTCTCAGAATGTCCATAGCCGTGTCTAATGAACTATCCACCATAGGTAGGTGCCGGATCAAAGGCTGGGGTTCCTTTTCAACGTTTGAAAATAAGTAGTGGAATTTTTCCGTTTTAGAGATGTCCCTACGTGATAACACTAACGACGTAAACAGACTTATAAAACTCGTCCAGGAAAATACATCGCCGTCAAAGGAAGTCAGGTTTATCCGTGGCAAGCGTGATGATGCAACACTTTCCGTAGGTAAATGTGTGCCATCCAAGCTGGGACAACCGATGGCCACCGCATCGAGCTGGTTGTACACCTCCGTGGCCTCCCTATACTTCTCATCGTAGTCAACCGTTTCCAAATCCAAAGTTAAAATCTCTTCATACGCTTCCGTCAACGCCTTAAAATATTCCTCTAACTTACGTAACCGAGCCGATATTACACTAGAAGCATAACTTTTACTATTAATAATCTGCAAGGTGTTTTTAAACCAATCATACTTAATTTTAAATTTACTTTCCACTAACTTAGTAGCCATTATAACCGTTTATCAGAAAACCGAAATGTAAGAAAATTACGAATTAACTTCGTACTAAGAACAAAGAATGTACCGTTACAAAATGGCTGCCCTAACTAAACTCGCTATCTTTTGGGAATCCAATCCGAGGTCGATGGACCAAATTTTATGTTCGCGTAACTGAACCCTTCGATAAACTCTGTAGTAGACTAGTCCTGGAATCCCTAACGAATTTAAAGTCTAGGAACAGGCATTGCACTCGCTCAATATGAGATAAACCACTCACCTGGCAATCCTGGGCTGAACCGGCTTCGAAGCAGATGTGTCCGTAACTCTTCTGGCTGGCCAGCACTTAAACACCTTAAAACAGTCTGTCGCACACCGGAAAGCACAAATCAAGTCCGTTGGAAGCGCTAATTTGTAGATTTAACAATGAACGCACATCTAACGCGTCAGCGTCCCGTACCGAGCCGAAAGGTAATGTGTCAAAATGAAGCCTACGCGGGAATACATTTCTACCCGCGTATTTTTGACCGCCGTTGGGTTTTGCAGTCTACCTACATATTAAGAGATTACAATGCCTGAACACCAATGACATAAAAAAAATACCGAAACGGTGGCGCCGATATGTCTGTTCTGTTCGCCCGTCGGGCCCGAAAAGCCGTGGAGATATGGGTTCAAATCTCGTTCAAATTTTTGGAAATGTTTCGCTACAATATAATTATTTGGTTTCAGCTAGCAGACGTCACTGCTTTGATAAACATTAATCTATAACGTTGTTTCTCATTTCTAGCGTTTTGCCAGTATTATTTTGTAAATTGAATCTTTCGTAGAGAATGTGAAGATGATAGAAGAGGCGATAATATACTGCGTTTATTACAGAGGCGACTCGCTGTACGCGAACCCGAAGCTGTCGCAGTCGCAGGAGGGCGTGTCGCCGCGCCGGCGCACCACCAGCCTCGGCTGCTCGCTGGACGAGCCCGCCGAAGAGATCTCGCTCAGGTTCGTTCCTCCACCTCCTTACAGGATGACGCGCGTGAGTGAGGGCAGAGCGACCGAAGGAGCATTCAAATAAGCGAGCGATATTCCTGCCGCCTCTTTTCTCCTACTTTTTTTTTTTTTTTTTTTTATGTCATAGGGGGCAAACGAGCAAACGTATCGCCTGATGGAATGCGATTACCGTCGCCCATAAACACCTGCAACACCAGAGGAGTCACAAGTGTTTGCCTACCCGGAGGACGAAGATAGAATGCCTCTATGCTAGTCATTTCACCGGCTATCTTACCCCCACACCGGAACACAACAATGCGAACATTGCTGTTTGGCGGTGGGTTAGTAGGCAAGACGGTAGTAACAATCCGGACGGACCCTGCACGAGGCCCTACTACTTTCGCGTCTGTTTCTTACTGCAAGCGAGAATTAATGTAAACGATAATCTTATAACCGTGTTTATCGGTATTTTAAGGGGCCGGTTTTTAATGCTGTAAGGAAAATTGTGGCCATTTTTGACCACCCTTGTCCCCATATAAAAACATTCTCATGCTCCTAAGAATTACCAGATACGGCATGTAAACACTTTACGAATCCCCCTTCCCACTACGTAATGAATGAGCTTTCCCTAAGCTGACAGTTTTCTCGTAGATTGTTGTCGATGGAAATGATAAGTTGTGTCTGTTGTTTGTAGCGTGAACATCGAGCTGGAGTCCCCGGTGGTGGTGGTCCCTCGGTCGGGCGCGTCGTCGCAGGTGTTCGTGGCGCACCTGGGCCGCATGAGCCTCGCCAACCGGCCGCAGCCGCGCCGCGCCGCGTACCGAGTGCGCGTCACCGACATATCGCTCGCCTCCGTGAGTATGTTGTGGCGCACCTGGGCCGCATGAGCCTCGCCAACCGGCCGCAGCCGCGCCGCGCCGCGTACCGAGTGCGCGTCACCGACATATCGCTCGCCTCCGTGAGTATGTTGTGGCGCACCTGGGCCGCATGAGCCTCGCCAACCGGCCGCAGCCGCGCCGCGCCGCGTACCGAGTGCGCGTCACCGACATATCGCTCGCCTCCGTGAGTATGTTGTGGCGCACCTGGGCCGCATGAGCCTCGCCAACCGGCCGCAGCCGCGCCGCGCCGCGTACCGAGTGCGCGTCACCGACATATCGCTCGCCTCCGTGAGTATGTTGTGGCGCACCTGGGCCGCATGAGCCTCGCCAACCGGCCGCAGCCGCGCCGCGCCGCGTACCGAGTGCGCGTCACCGACATATCGCTCGCCTCCGTGAGTATGTTGTGGCGCACCTGGGCCGCATGAGCCTCGCCAACCGGCCGCAGCCGCGCCGCGCCGCGTACCGAGTGCGCGTCACCGACATCTCACTCGCCTCCGTGAGTATGTTGTGGTGCACCTGGGCCGCATGAGCCTCGCCAACCGGCCGCAGCCGCGCCGCGCCGCGTACCGAGTGCGCGTCACCGACATCTCACTCGCCTCCGTGAGTATGTTGTGGTGCACCTGGGCCGCGTGAGCCTCGCCAACCGGCCGCAGCCGCGCCGCGCCGCGTACCGAGTGCGCGTCACCGACATATCGCTCGCCTCCGTGAGTATGTTGTGGCGCACCTGGGCCGCATGAGCCTCGCCAACCGGCCGCAGCCGCGCCGCGCCGCGTACCGAGTGCGCGTCACCGACATGTCACTCGCCTCCGTGAGTATGTTGTGGTGCACCTGGGCCGCATGAGCCTCGCCAACCGGCCGCAGCCGCGCCGCGCCGCGTACCGAGTGCGCGTCACCGACATCTCACTCGCCTCCGTGAGTATGTTGTGGTGCACCTGGGCCGCGTGAGCCTCGCCAACCGGCCGCAGCCGCGCCGCGCCGCGTACCGAGTGCGCGTCACCGACATCTCACTCGCCTCCGTGAGTATGTTGTGGTGCACCTGGGCCGCGTGAGCCTCGCCAACCGGCCGCAGCCGCGCCGCGCCGCGTACCGAGTGCGCGTCACCGACATCTCACTCGCCTCCGTGAGTATGTTGTGGTGCACCTGGGCCGCGTGAGCCTCGCCAACCGGCCGCAGCCGCGCCGCGCCGCGTACCGAGTGCGCGTCACCGACATCTCACTCGCCTCCGTGAGTATGTTGTGGTGCACCTGGGCCGCGTGAGCCTCGCCAACCGGCCGCAGCCGCGCCGCGCCGCGTACCGAGTGTGCGTCACCGACATCTCGCTCGCCTCCGTGAGTATGTTGTGGCGCACCTGGGCCGCGTGAGCCTCGCCAACCGGCCGCAAAAATGTGTCGTTTTTTATTAAGTTACGAAGGCATAGATCCCTTCAGCCACTATTATTGAGAACTGTGAAATAAAATACAATTGAATGGTCTTCGGAAAATTTTACGGAGCCTATTGTAAACGCATGTTTGTGTGTGTCAGGTGGACGTGGGCTCGAAGCTGAAGCAGCTGCAGCTGAGCGCGGAGAGCATGCCGGCCATCTACGACACGGGCGGCGGCAAGCCGGTGCTGCACAACACGGCGCTGCAGCTGGCCGTGCACTACCACCACCTGGAGCACGGCGAGCCGCAGGTCAGGGCTAGTCGGGGCGGCCGGAGAGGGTCCAGGACTCAATCAGGATAAAATCTATCGTTTTGTCGATTCGCCATAAGTTCAAATTAGTTCTGACTTCGGTTGAGATTTTCCCAATAACTTTTCTTTTGAGCTCGATACCAAGAAAGGGAAAATATTGAATCTCGGGATTGAATTAAGCTACAGTTTGAGCCATCTTAGGAGGCGGGCGGACAAAAAATGTAGACGGTAGCGAGTCCCTTACGCGCGAGGTCAAAAAACTGGCAAATTTTATCTTGTGCTTTATTTCTAAATTAACTACTCGTATGCTTAAACACGGATCCATGTGGGACATTTCAACTTTACGTTAAAATATCCTTTAGTTTCAATTTGATTAGCGAATTTTTGACATTGCATACAAGGAGTGAAATTTTCAGATCTGTAGATTTTTCTTGTTGTGTTTGCAGTGCGAAGTGACGGGCAAGGTGGTGGGCGGGCTGCACGTGTCGGCGCGGCGCGAGCAGTACGAGCAGCTGCTGGACACGATCCGGTACCTGGGCGCCGCCCACGAGCCCGCCGCGCCCGCGCCGCCGCCGCAGCCGCCGCACCCGCACCAGGTCACACGTGCTCACCTAAATATCTATTCCAGTTTTTTTTTTTTTTTTTTTTTTTTTTTTTTTTTTTTTTTTTTTTTTTTTTTTTTTTTTTTTTTTTTTTTTTTTTAAAGGATTTTGTAATTTGGTTGATGACATACTGGTACTGCCATTTCTTAATGTAGGGTAAAAAATAATTATATTGTAGCAGGAAATGGAACCGGCCGTGCCGACGCTGCGGCTGGACCCCGCGCTGCGCGCCGCCGTGCTGGCCGTGCCGCCGCCGCTGGCCGCGCGCCCGCACCCGCACGACCAGCACAGCCACGTGCTGCTGCGAGGTAGCCCTGTTCCTATATAACGTTACTTAATGGCAAGGATCAAGGTTGAAACAGAGTCGATAGCGTCACATTTACGTCACCATAAGACGTAAATTGGATTTACTGCCCGCTACGGGGGTGAAGATCGCGCATACTGACCAAGGCATACGCAAAACTTAAGACAAATCACGGGCGGTAATTGGTAAAGCCCCAAATCGCATATTTATGGCTCGCCTGGCTATAGCTTATATGGATCGCACGGCACCTGCGATCTGGCAAAGCCACTGATACTCCACCCTGGGCATGTAATGCATTATTACAGATCTGTAATACGGTTATGTGTACAGTTCAGTTCGAGCTGCCCTCGTTCACGGTGGAGCTGCGCGCGGACCTGGGCCGCGGCGAGCGCAGCCTGGTGCAGCTCGCCTTCAGGGAGTTCGCGCTGCGACTGCATCGCCCGCGCGCGCACGAATCCGACCTACACGTAACTATGCCTTTTGTTTGTTGCCAAAATACTGGGCTCTATCTACTACAAAAGCGGCCAAGTGCAAAGTAGAACTCGCGCACCGACGGTTCCGTACCACTCGATATTTTAGCGCTGAAGCGGCAACAGAAACATATTATCTGTGAAAATTTCAAGCTGTCACGGTTCATGAGATACAGCCTGGTGACAGACGGATAGACGGACGGACTGCGAAGGCTTAGTAATAGGGTCCCGTTTTTACCCTTTGGGTACGGAACCGTAAAAACTATGGAGACCGCCATCTGCGGCTGCGCTGTCTCGTGCGAAAGAACCTAGAGTTTCATGATTAACGTACTCGAGTCCTCACTATGTCCGTGAAGCACTCACACAGGCGATATATTTAGTGGTACGTAGTATAATGTATCTCTAAAGATAATTCACATACTGTGCGTATAATAAATACGCCTAGAACGAGAGTTTTCATCCAATTTGCGAAATATGAAGCCGCTTTTGGTTCAGTGTGCGTGTCTACGAATCAATCATAGAGACGTGTTGCTTGTGAGCTTGACGCTGTGACAGATGCGCACGGACGAAATTTAGCAAGTGGGTAACCAAAACTGGCTTCACTATCAAACGCTGCCGACTAGGTTTCTAGGCTTTAGAAGCACCCAAGTAGCACAACTGGGTCTAAATAGCTCGTATATCATATCTAATTAGATGCTTAAGTGAAATTTACCACCATGACTAAGTGCTATATAGGTGGCAAGAACCCTTATGCCACCAGTATAGAACCAAAAGGAGAAAAATTGCAGCCTATTTTTGGTGCTAAATAGAATCCATAAGAGATCTCACAATTACCTTAAGTGGTAATTAGAACTATGGGTGAAAGTTATGCGCAGTGAACGAATGAAAACATTTCAGTTCGGTCAATGAGTGATAAATGAGTCGCCAAAATTATCTTTGAGTGGCGAGGCAACTGTCAAATTGTGTTTTATTAAAAGTAATACGTGATCCGCCATATTCATTTTGGATTTATATGTCTGTTTGATTGTGATTAAAACTTTACGTTATGCAAGCATTGAAATAAGCACGAAATTCTTGCGAATTTTTTTTTACTGTGAAACTATAGTATGTTTTCTTTGTAAATTTCGACGCGCCCTTCATTTGATCAGGAATATTAAAAAAGAGAGTGCTAAATTAAATAAGGAATAGATACTGATAATAAATAAAACTGTTAAAAACCTGACCTAATGATTGTAGGTTACGTACAATGTTAAAGTAACATCGTCACAACTATCAAAAGTCTGTGATTATGCGTGAGTGTGATAAAATTCTGGTTAAAATAATCAATTTTCATAGGCTTCCATTTGTAAACATGGCGAAACAAAAAAGATCCTACAGTGTTTATTTTCACTTATTTGTTCCTTATTTGGAACTATCAAGTCTAATAATCACTTATTTGTATCTTGCGAGTGGCAAAGCAGTGAATGATATTACCAATAGTAATTATTTGCTCTTTTGTAGACTATTAAACAAGCAAGACTATTAAATATATTTTGACAAGGCGCAAATAGGAACTATAATAGAACTTTTAGTTCGTTAGTGGTTTGAAATAAGTGAAAATAACTGCTTTTGGTTCCAAGAACCTCCTACTGAGACCTATTTATGCGTTGGAGTGGCAATAAGGTACTTCTTAGGCCTTAAAGTTGCAATATTTTTTGGTTCCAAAAGAGCCGTAAAATTATCCCTTTAGCCACTATTGGTGATATAATTCGCTATTGTACTAGTCATTTGGAACTTTTAGTTCCAAATAAGGGTATGTTCCCACTTATATGTAAAAGTTGCTTATAAGTGATTTTAAGGCCTTATATAGCACTATTGCTTCTTATTTAGTGACAATTTGAACCTTCATGCAACTTTAAGTAGCAAAATCGACTTTATCCCACCATAAGTAATAAAGTAGAAACAAAAAACGCTCCTATGCAACTACAAGTGATAGGATGAACTCATATACAGTTTTGAGTTGTGTTTAAAGCTATAAGTTGTATCAAACACTGTTAAACCACTCATTTAGAACTTAAAGCTATAAGATAAGCTGCAAAATTCACTAATGTGCTGCTTGGGCACTTTAAATGCTAAGGGCAATCTCTCTTGTCAATCTCTCGATACAAACTTGAATTTATAATGATGTGTCCCAAGGTATCCCTCCACTCGGTGACGATGGAGGACCTCACGCAAGACCCGGAGTCCAAGCACCGCATGCTGCTGGTGTCGCACGCGCCGCACGTGCCCGCCAAGGCCGTGTTCGTGTCCAAGTCGTGCCCCGACCTCGGCCAGCACTACCAGCAGCACTACCAGCACTACCACCGCTGCCACTCGCTGCCCAGCGGACTCAACGTCCACGACCGGGAGGTATGTCTGTAATAAAGGCAATCATCATAGTCTATTATAGACGATTTGAGGTCTTCAGTCTGCGAAGCACCCTCTTCGGTGGCTGACCGATACGCGATCGGCATATCCGACTGCAAACTTGACAAGAGACACTGACCGTTGTTGATGTAGTAGGGTCGCCTTGATGTCGTTTCTACCTTTTGTCAGTCAATGCGCCAAAACATGCATAGTCGCACCATATGATAAAGTCAATATACTGCTATAAATAAAAAGTAAAGAAATAAAGGTATCTTGAGACGACCACTGCTGCTATCTTCGGCATTTCGCCCATAGGGTACTGCACCGGCTACCGCTAAGGTAATTCAGTTCGTCGTTATATCTATTGAAAAGTCGACCCGGACCGCGTTTTATAATCGATCTAGAAAGCTAGCAAGTTAGTTAGGGAGCGTCTTCATTGAAGCGAGGCGGACCAGAGACGTGCGGAACAGACCAAACACCTGAGTTGAAATCTGTATCCCAGCTCCGCACTATTGTGATTGATCGATTCCGCACGTCCGCGCGAGACGCACCCTCATACATGGCTCAAAAACTAATTGGATATTTTTTGTCGTGTAGTGGCGACGATCTAAACGCGACAGCAAGTGCGGTCCCACGCCGCCGTGCTCGCCCGAGATGGGCGTCACGGGCAGCTCCGTCGAGGCGGAGGCGGTGGCGGAGGCGGAGGCGCAGGCGGAGGCGGACGAGGACGCGGAAGAGGATGCGGGCGACGGGCTGGTTAATGTCACCGTGCGAATGCGCGACCCGCAGCACCCGCACTTCCATGACCAGTACAACCGGGTGAGTCCATGGTCTGGACCTCTAAATATCAATGTTTGATTCTCGTTTCCAATATAGTTAGTACGCAATGCCCGGTCGCTCTATTCACCCCCAACTTTAACCCTTTAACGGCCAGTGGTCACTTACTGCCAATCGAAATAAAACTTAATCATTGTTTATCAAAGTTTCAATAACGATGGTCACCACAGTGACCAACCTTTGAGGACTAAACCTTGTCACCATGTGTCAACATTTTATTGTATTGGCGGTATAATGACCACTGACCGTTAAAGGCTAATGAATGAGTCAGTATTCTATATAATTTAAAACAACTGTCCATGACGAAAGAGTTGGTCATAACGGACCAACCATGACTTGTGCGGCAGCGGCAGCGGTGAGCGATACGTGTGTCTCGCTCACTCGTAGGGCCACCGTACTTGGATCTCTCGCTCATCCGCTCGCCGGGCCGCTTGCCGCCAAAGTCCTAATTTAATGATCTCAAATTCGAATATTGTTTATTTATTTATTTTATTTATTGGAGATCAAACAGAAACAAGTACAGGATAGTCTTACAATCTATATATAATTAAACAGTAACCATGCACTTATTTCCTAGACAGCTCTCACTAAGAAACATTTTGATAAATATATTCTTAACCTACGATACATTCTAGGTACACTGTGCCAAAAACAATTCATAACTTAGCGTGAACCATTTAATAATAATAATAATAAGCCCCTCGATTCTGAATTGTGTAGATCAGAACAATTCAGCGTGCCTTTTGGCAAGAGCCTCCTCCAGCTTCTATGCTAGGGGGTGATGGTCATTTTCTCCCTCGGTGACGAGCCGTGGTGGGAGAGGTTTTATTCATTTATTTCATTCGTTACTATCAGCATAATTTCCTATGTATGTATGTTTTCCTTCATCTCATCTTATTAATTTTGTGTTATAATATGTCTCTCAGTTCTGTATATATCTTCAATCGACTGGAGCCAAATGCTGTTAGTTTTGAACCAGAAATACTACATCAAGAGGTCGAAAGGGCAATCAGAACTCAAAAGCCAGAAAAAGCACCTGGTCCAGATAAGATACCAAACGAAACTCTAAAGGGAACAGCAGAAGAATTAGTGCCTATACTTACAAATTTATTCAATAAAATTATGACTGATCAAGTGATCAATGGACACCCGTACAGTGGGAAATATCTCATATAATTCTACTACATAAGAAAGGCCCAAAAGAGGACATAAGCAACTACAGGCCGATAAGCTTAATGTCTAACGTGTACAAAATATTCTCAAAGGTAATATTGGAAAGAATAAGTCGAGTACTGGATGAAAATCAGCCCATGGAACAGGCGGGCTTCAGGAAGAAATTCTCAACGATCGATCACATCCACACGGTAAAACAGATCATACAGAAATACAAAGAGTACAATAAAACACTATACTTGACCTTCATTGATTATAACAAGGCATTTGACACCATAAGCCACGCTGCTATCTGGGAAAGCCTGGCAGGCCAAGAAGTTCCTGAACCTTATATTAACATAATTCGGAATATATACACAAACAGCAAGGCTAGAATACAACTAGAAGCTATAGGTCCAGAGTTCCGCATAAAAAGAGGCGTAAGGCAAGGTGACCCATTGTCTCCAAAGCTATTCTCTGCAGTCCTGGAAAACATCTTCCGAAAGTTAGACTGGACAAACATGGGTCTAAATATTGATGGGAAAAAATTAAGCCATCTTAGATTCGCGGATGACATAGTCTTGTTTGAAGAAAATCCAAACAACCTTAAAACAATGATTCAGGCTTTAAACGAAGAAAGCGGCAAAGTAGGTTTGACAATGAACACAACCAAAACGAAAATATTAACTAACTCAAATCAAGTAGACATAAAAGTAGGAGGACGCTTGTTAGAATATGTGAATGAATACTCATACCTAGGCCAGCTCATATCCTTTGAAGACCAGATAAGTAAAGAAGTCAACTCAAGAATAGCTAGCGGATGGAGAAAGTATTGGTCAATGAAGGAAGTTATGAAATCTAAGGAGTTAAGTGTGTCTGTAAAAAGAAAAGCTTTCAACACATGTATTCTACCCTGTATTACATATGGATGCGAGACATGGGCACTTACAAAGCAACTTAGAAATAAACTGGAGTATTGCCAAAGATCCATGGAACGCAGTATGACAGGAACATACAAAAAAGATAGAATAAGAAATGAACAACTAAGAGCAAAAACAAAAGTGACAGATATACTTACCCGGATTGACCAGCAAAAGTGGAGATGGACCGGTCACATGATGAGGGAAAAACAAGAAAAATGGAGCAAGATCGTTACAGACTGGTACCCCAGAAATGGCAAACGGAGCAGGGGAAAACAACAAAGGAGATGGGAAGACGAACTAAAACTAACAGCGGGACCCAACTGGAGAAGAGTTGCTCGCGATAGAATACAATGGAAACAACTGGAGGAAGCCTTTGCCAGACGACATACAGAACTGAGCGTGAACCATTTAAGTAACACGAAATAAATAAGCTAGAATAAACAAAAACAAAGAAAGAAAAAAAAAACAAAAGATCCACCAGCTAGTTTTTTTACCTACTAGTTATATAAAGATGAAAACGAGCGTGATGCTGAGCACCAAGTAATTAAACCAACAACAACCAAGTAATTAATTTGTTGTTATTAAATGTGTTAAATTATTATTATCTCATTATCTTAATGTTTTTTTTTTGTATAAATCTTTTTAATAATCAAGTTTGTAATTGACATAATGTTTGTAATTGATATTCCATTTTAGTTGTAAGATATTGCTGTGCCCGACAGGGCTCATTTTTTGAACCTACCTAGTATGTGCTAGTATTTAAGATCTTTTATGTACAACATGAATCGCAATAAACTGAATTTGAATTTGAAGTCGTAGCATATCCGTAAGACGGATTTGTTCGTCACGAAAATAATGCCATAATCCCCGCGATACGTAGTCGGCAGGATTATTTCATGGTATTCCAATGTATGATTGGCCAGGTGTGCAGACACACGCGCGTCCGCTTCAACTGCTTGAAGTTGGTGGTGAGCATCGACAGCTGGGTGGCGGTGCTGGATTTCTTCGGGGTGGCGGGCGACGAGCCCGGCCCGCCGCCCGCGCGCGCGCCGCACACAGGCGAGTACTGTGCCCACACTGGCACACACACGCACCTGTCCATGTTTTTAACTTTATAAGCGTACTTGCTCCGTCCTGTGGTGTTATCCGCTTATCCGACAGGAACACTACATTTTTTCGGGATACAAAGTAGCCTATGTGTTAATGCAAGGTGTCAGTTACCATCGTATCAAATTTTATCAAAATTGGTACAGCCGTTTGAGCGTGAAGAAGTAACAAACATACACACAAATACAGTCAGTAACTTTCGCCTTTATAATATTAGTGTTTGATTCCGCCAGACACAAATTGAATTTCCCACGGGCCCATATGATGGAAAATTATCATAGCAATCTTGCCTAGCGCGAAACAATGTAACGCGATACGCGCCCTATGTACTTAACCTAACTTAATCTATGTTGCTAACCTGGATTTCAGCCGAATCTCTTCCTGGCCGCAAGTATGTGTTTCTGTTTTGTGTAAAGTGTAGTATGTGTGTTACTTGCGGCAATAAACGACGTCCCGGTCTGCGCCGCCGCCGCTCTGATCTCGTCAGCAAAACACCAAACACAGTTCACACTGTAGTAGTCCTTATATCACTCTAAATAACAATCCTTGGGGCGCCCGAAGCAGCCCACCGTACAAGAAATTGTGCCGTATCTCAACACTTTCCGTTAAAGCGTAAAACTTCCAAAATCGCCCGAAAACCACGGAGGTTATAATGTTCAAGACCCGTTACGTTAATAGTACATGCAGCAATATGGCGCCGGCACTCGTCCGCCCGCGACCGCGCGCGCGCTCGAAGCGCCACGGAATAAAAATGAACTAACTGGTTGTGTGGCCAGTGGATAAAAACTATCGGTTCTCAACAATCACCCGCCCCGGACCGACCCGTCGTCGGTCCGCTCAAACTCCCGGTAGTCGGGATAACGTTGAAACCGCCCGTCTAAGGATCGAGTCCCTCACTTGTACATCTGCGATCCGTGGAGACCCATCCTTGCCCGCTATCAAGTTAACGATGCGCCCCCGTCGCCAGCACAACGGTGATAGGTTAGCATCCTTAACCAGTACGAGGTCTCCAACGCACGGTGGGGTCGTCCTGTCCGTCCACTTAACGCGTTGCTGAAGAATGTGCAAATACTCAAGCGACCATCGCTTCCAAAAATTTTGAGTCATTTGCTGCAGCATCTGATACCGTGACAACCTATACAACTTAACATCCGTATACGGATACTCCGGCAAGGCGTTGAGTGGTTGGCCAATCAAAAAATGACCTGGGGTAATGGCCTCCAGGTCATTCGGGTCAGCGCTCAACGGACACAAGGGGCGCGAATTTAAAACTGCCTCAATTTTGCAAAACACCGTTGACAACTCCTCGAAAGAGAGGATCGTTGAGCCGATGACCCGATACAAATGAGTCTTGGCAGACTTAACTACTGCCTCAAATATTCCACCCCAGTGGGGGCATCCAGGTGGACTGAAATACCACGAAATGCCCCGACTGGCAATGCCCGAGCCGATCTCTCGCTCATTTTGACTTAAAAATAATACAATTTCCTTTAAACAACGATCGGCGCCCTTGAAGTTGGTACCACAATCCGAACGTATCAAGGCCGGTATCCCCCGTCGAGAAACGAATCGGTCCAGCGCTGCCAAAAAGGCCTCCGTAGAGAGATCAGCTACCATTTCCAAATGAACGGCCTTGGTCGCCAGACACACGAAGACGCACAAATATGCCTTAACCGACTTCGCATTGCGAAGGCGTGATGTCTTGACCATGAAAGGCCCCGCGAAGTCTGTCCCCACACCAGCAAACGGCCGAGCTTCCGTAACTCGGTCGGGCGGGAGATCTCCCATTTGTGGCTGCATTGTGGCTGCCTTGAGCCGGTAACAAGGCAAGCAACGAAACACAACGCTCCGTATCACCCTCCGTGCCGACAAAATCCAGAACTCCCGCTGCAAAATGCCCAGGAGAGTGTTGCAGCCTGCATGTGAATTCCTGATGTGACGGTCCCAAACCAACAGCTCCACCAGAGCTCCCTTCTTGGGAAGAATTAAAGGATGCCGCGCTGAATAGGGCAATTCGGCATTCCGTAGTCGGCCTCCCACCCGGAGCATTCCGTGCTCATCAATAAACGGGTTGAGGCGGACAAGGCTCTTCTTCATTCTGCCCACGCCAGTCCGCAAGATCCTAAGTTCATCCTGGAACTCATTCCCCTGAATGATCCCCACCCAACGTGAGAGAGCCCTTTGCTGCTCCTCAGGTCCCATTACAGGTGACATGTTGCGCTGTGCAGCAGAGCTTCGACAATTATGGAAAAACCGCATTATCCATCCCGTGACTCGAAGTAGCTTCCCTAGTGAGCTATACCGTTCCAAAAGAGTGTGGTCCACTGCCACAGACTCCACTGTAGTCACATTGACTCTCAGACCCTGGTCAGGGGGTAGTGGCTGGCGTCCGCAGTCATTGAAAGGCCACTCCGTATGTGGCCCCTCCAGCCATTGAGGCCCCCACCAGAGAGAATGCTCAACCAGAACAGGCGCCGGGCAGCCGCGACTCGAGCAGTCTGCCGGGTTAACTTCACCTGGAACATGTCTCCAGACCAGAGGAGTCTCCGAGTTATTTATCTGTGACACTCGGTTGGCCACAAATACCTCAAGCGTATGGACCGAAGTCTGCAGCCAGCACAACACGATCTGGCTGTCCGTCCATGCGTAAACCGTGTCATTCAGATCCACCGTGCCACGCAGGTTCTGCGCCACATGGTTTAGGAGGCGGGTCAGGAGCGCGGCACCCGCCAATTCCATCTTCGGAATCGTCCACCGGGTCCGAACAGGCGCAACCTTGCTCTTGGCCATGACCAAGCGTACAACGCCCTCGCCAGAAGTCTCACCTGTTCTCAGGTAGACCGCGGCCGCGTACCCTTTCTCAGACGCATCGCAGAACCCATGCAGGGTCACCCTGACTCCCGGCTGAGGGAGCAGTTTGCGCGGGATCTCAATTTCTTTAATATGCGGCAGTGTGGTCACGAATGCCGTCCACTCGTGCAGCAGCTCGTCCGTGAGCTGCTCATCCCAGCCTAGTTGGGCCAACCAAAGCTTCTGCATGAAGAACTTTGCCATGAACGTGACCGGAGAGATCCAACCGTTTGGATCAAACGTTCGTGCGATAGTCGAAAGGACTGATCGCTTGGTCCAGGTCTTCGACAGCAATTCGGCCTCACAATTGTATGTGAAGACATCCTGAGTCGGTCGGTACTGGACCCCCAAAATTGCCAACGCATGAGGATTATCCGAGTCTTCAAACAAATGCGGGTCTTGTTGGTGCTCAGCTGGTAGTCCTGCCAGCACCTCTGGGCAGTTTGACAGCCACTTCCTGAGTTCATAGCCACCGGAGGCCATGAGCGCCACCAATTCATCCCTTAGGATGAGCGCCTGCTCAATGCTGTCCGTGCCCGTACAAATGTCATCCACGTAGACATCCCGGTCGATGACTGCAGCTGCGCGAGGGAAGCGCAGCCGTTCCTGGTCAGCCAGCTCTCGTAGCGTCCGCATCGCTACATACGGGCTGGGCTTTAATCCGTACGTGTTCGTGTTCAGCTCATACGTGATCATCGGTTCTTCTGAGCTCTCTCGCCACAATATCAGCTGGAACCGACGGTCATCCGCATGGATCTCCGTTTGGCGAAACATCATCCTCACATCCGTAACGAAGACAACTTGGTGTCTCCTGAAGTCCGTTAGAATGTCTGCAATGTCTCTGGTCAACTTAGGACCAGCGTGCAGGCATTGATTCAGAGACACCCCGTTAGATGTCGCCGCGCTCCCGTCGAACACGACCCTGATCTTGGAGTCAGGTGTCTTCAGGACTGCATGATGAGGCAATACGTAGTGCTCCTCACAACGCCAGTCTACCCTGGATACTGACATGTGACCCAAAGCCAAATATTCACGCATGAACTCAACATACTTTCGCCGAAAGTTGGAGTCCCGTTTCATGCGCCTTTCCATGGCCATCATCCGTTTCTCAGCCAGGCCCCTGGAGCTCCCCAGCGGAGGTCGCGTCGATAGAAACGGTAGCCGTGTCATAAATCTGCCCGACGGGAGGCGCACCGTGTTGCACTGATAAAATGTCTCGCATTCCTCGTCCAGTGGGTTTGTCCTGGGAGCTGTGGGTGGCTCTTCTGTTGCCCAGAACCTTTGCAGGACCTCCGATAACACGCTGCCGTAGTATATGTTGCTATAATCCGTTGCGTCCTGTGGTCCCCGTACTGGGCCCAATAATGCGTACCCACCTGCGGTACACACGGCCACCAACCCGTTTGGTTGCAGCTCCCGCTTACCGCTCCGCAGCAGCTTCCCGAGGACGTCAGTTCCAAGTAAGACGTCCACCCGTCCGGGAATCGCGAAGTGAGGGTCGGCCAACTCCAATCCATTGGTCAGCTCCTTTACCGCCGGCGGTAACCGTACCGGAGGAAGAACCCCGACCACTTCATCTAAAACAATAGCCGTGGCCTTCACCCGCGTGATCGATGCCGAGTCACCCATCTCAAACAGGAGGTCCGTCTGACCCCTGATGTGAGGCACCTGATTGCCACCTATACCTATTGCGCCATCCCGTGATGGCTCCAACCTTAGGCCCAGCCTGGCCACTAGGCGGCTGGACACGATACAACCTTGTGCCCCCGAATCCAGGAGTGACCTCACTGGCACTGGCTGTCCATCCGTGCCCCTGACGGTAATCACGGCCGTCGGTAATAATACCGTCACTGGCGGGGTGGGCACGACGGATGAACAGACTGCTAATTGCTAGCAGGGGGCACCTCCCTCCCCTTCTGCTGGAGGGGGAGAGGGCCCCTGGCCCAGGTATGGGTCCCACCCCGGGTAGTACACCCCTCGACCCATCGGTGCCATGCGCGCCGGCTGGTAATAGCCCATCGGCATCCGTCCCATCTGCGGCGGACGCGCCATCAAGCGTGGGCGCTCTGCGAGGGGTGGAGAGAAGCGACTACTCGGGGGCGGCACCCTGCCCCCCAGCGCGGCCGAGTAAGTCGCGTAACCCGATTCCCCATGGGTCATCTCCGGGCACCCGCCCGAATCTCGGCGCCGATCCCCCCCCCGCGGAGGAGACTGCGGCATCCGGCGGTACTCCGGAGCCCCCGGTGACCCCCCACCCCGGGAGGGGGGCGACCGCTGGTCTCTGGGTGACCCCCCTCCCCGGTGGGGGGGCGACCGTCCACCCAAGGCTGGCTTAGGAGAGGGGGGATGACCTCCCGATGAGGCCCCGTACCGCTCCCCACTCTCAGCCAGGCAGAGAAGTTCATGATGGGCTCCTCCGCATACTCGGCAGTTGGTGGTCTTACTGCATTCACGCACATAGTGTGCGCCTAGGCAGCGGAAGCACAAGTTTCGCTGCTTGACCACCCCCCTGCGCCTCTGCACCCGCTGTGCTCCAAAATCCGCGCACGCGGTGATCGCGTGTCCCCCCTTCCGGCAGAAGGGGCACACCTCCGATTGGAGGGCGTTGTACCGCTGTCCTCCCCGACGGGGCTCCACCGGTTTGGGCCCAACCGTACGCCGGGGTGACGTGGGGGGTTGCGGCGTGGTTGCCCCTTGGCAATCCGCCCGCCTGCACTCACCCTCCAGGAACGCCCTCAATTCGTCAAATGTTGGGAGGTGACTCGATGAATCACCCCCATGTGACTGCTCAAACCGCGCCACCACCTCACTAGGTAACTTGCGCAAAACCCGGTTCACTATAATGTACTTGTTATCCCCTAGTGACAACTTGAGTCGCTCCAGCGTATTCACCGCCACCGTGACGGGATTAAGGATTTTCGACCTTATTTCATGTGCATTAGTGACCTTCGATATACTAAATATTTTTTCGATGAGCCCATCAATAATTAATCGCCGATTATCATATCGGTCAATTAATAGGCCCCATGCTGTCTCATAACTGGCATCCGTAATCTCCAAATGAGTCAAAATATCGTGAGGCTCAACGCGTAATCTCCCCATCAACTGCGCCATTTTATACGCGGGGGTCAAATCCGTGCGCGAGTGCACCACGCTGTTAAAAATGTCGCGAAACCTCGGCCAGTCGGCATATTCACCACCAAATTCCGGGACATTCACTGGTGGCAACGGCGCCATTAGTGCCACACCACTGGGTGCACGCCTTACCCCAACATCCCCTTTTCGGGCGCGCTCGATATCCGCTGCCGCTTGGATGATACTCATCACCATATCACCGCACTGGTCTACATTGCGTTGCACCACTTCAACAGCCTGGGTCCGACTTTCCCCAGTCTCCTCTTCGTCAATACGGGCCAAGTATTCGGCATGCAATTTCAATACCGCGTCATATCTTTCATCTACCTGTCGCGCGCGTGACAATAATGCGTCCTCGCGATCCGTACGACCAATTAACGTAACGACTAATGAAAACCATCTTAATTCCGATTCGACCCTTGACGCGATCGTTTTAACTACTGAGGGAGCCATGGTACCAACCTCAATAACACGGATCAATATTAATATAACCCGAAAACAAATTAATTAATTTGGGTGAATAATTTTGTCCGTGGAACCCCGATTTTCGACAATAACAATCCGTTTTTCTTTTTCGTAACAAACGCGACAACTTCAAAGTTATTCACCCAACACCAATATTACGCACAGGAAAACAACACTAAATGTATTTAAATTAAATGTATTTTGAGTGAATAACAGTTCAGCGGAACCCCAATTATTAATTACTTATTAATACGTTTCTCCGTATCGAAACGCAACTATATTTACTTTATTCACTCAACTAACATTTCAATTGAAAGTAATAACTAATATTCTTATAATTTAGTTACTCTTAATTACGCAAATACAACTTAACGTTAATAGATTGGAATGCGAAACAAGCGCAGTCCACCGTCAAATTTCAATTATGATTTCGATGCAACTAAATTACTTTATTTCTACGTAAATGAATCGAATATCTTTTCTGTGGATATGAACCACGCTTTTGCTACCAAAATTTGATTCCGCCAGACACAAATTGAATTTCCCACGGGCCCATATGATGGAAAATTATCATAGCAATCTTGCCTAGCGCGAAACAATGTAACGCGATACGCGCCCTATGTACTTAACCTAACTTAATCTATGTTGCTAACCTGGATTTCAGCCGAATCTCTTCCTGGCCGCAAGTATGTGTTTCTGTTTTGTGTAAAGTGTAGTATGTGTGTTACTTGCGGCAATAAACGACGTCCCGGTCTGCGCCGCCGCCGCTCTGATCTCGTCAGCAAAACACCAAACACAGTTCACACTGTAGTAGTCCTTATATCACTCTAAATAACAATCCTTGGGGCGCCCGAAGCAGCCCACCGTACAAGAAATTGTGCCGTATCTCAACACTTTCCGTTAAAGCGTAAAACTTCCAAAATCGCCCGAAAACCACGGAGGTTATAATGTTCAAGACCCGTTACGTTAATAGTACATGCAGCAATATGGCGCCGGCACTCGTCCGCCCGCGACCGCGCGCGCGCTCGAAGCGCCACGGAATAAAAATGAACTAACTGGTTGTGTGGCCAGTGGATAAAAACTATCGGTTCTCAACAGTGTTATTAGTGACTGCCAAGTTAATTGAATAGTCCAATGAAAAAGCCCCGATCCAATTTAGCATATTGTTTCTTTCTTCATTATACTACCATAGTTTGTATTTCACCTTTAAAACTCATACAACATTTTACATACAGGAAGGTATAATTCGTATTTTATATAATACTTGTGTGCTAATAATAACTGATGTAAACTCTCTCTTGACACACTCGAGTGATCCTATTAAAACCACACTTGTGTTTTAAGAGATCTCAGTATGTAGCAGTTGCATAAACTAATGGTATATTAATATCCGCAGAAGCGCCGGCGCCGTCCCCTTTAGGCGGCGCGGCCGGCACGACGCGCACGGAGACGTCCATCCGCTCGCTCTCCGTGGCACTGGTCGGCGCGCGCGGCGAGGTCACTACTTTATATGTATCTTAAGGGCCTTCTAAACGGGCCATGTTTCGCTGAAATTTGTGGCCATTATTTGCATCTTGCTCTAGGGTAGGGTGTCAGAGAGGGACGGCCATAGTTCCCGGCCATAAATTGCAGTAAAATATGGCCCGTTTAGAAGCCCCATTACAATTAGTATCAACTAGTAGTGGTACAGTCTTCCCTATAAATAAATGGCCAGAAACCACCCAAAATACATAATTTATCCAGCAAGATTAATAGTATTTTCTATTTATATTATTAGGTGTGCGGAGCTCGGGCATTGCGCGTGCGCGCCACTGCCACGGCACACGCGCACGCGCATACGCGCACCCTGAAGATGAGCGTGGGCGCGCTGCTGCTGGCCGACCTCACGCCGCGCGCGCCGCTGTGGCGCGACCGCCTGCGCACGCACGGAGATCGCGCGCTTGAGATCAACTATCGAAGGTGACTGAGTGTGTTGTAGACTTGGGGATAGTAAAGTTCTGGGTGGACTCGCCCTGGTTCGGGTCCGGTTTCCATACGTCAGCAAGCGAGACATCGCTATATGACAAAGACAGAGACACTTTCTAACATCATTCAGTACGGAAACCGAACGAAAATTCCGAACGTCTGTAGCGGTCCTTATGGGCATACGTCTTGGTGTAGGTGGGAGTCCGTTCGGGGAGCTCCACACCTTCGATGCTATATGGAAGTTGGGCATTCGGCCTCCATTTATCTAAAATTACTTAGAGTATAGTAAATTCGTGGGTGGGATTTGTGTCTGTTACACTCCGCACCTTCAGTGCTCCGCGGAAGCTAGGTCTTCGGCCTCACGTTGGATGACGGATAGTTTCACCAACACGCTGCGCATATGTGTGGCCCCGCTATTACTGGTGGACCTGAGCTGTATGCGTTCCTGCATACCACGTGGGCAACCTCTGAGATTCAAGCGATTGCGTATGCGAATGAAATAATCTGTTTATTTACAGATTAAGCGGCGCGGAAGCGCTGGAGGCGGGCCACGAGACGTCGCTGGGCGTGGCGCTGGGCCCCGCGACGTACGTGCACACGACGCGGTTCATCCACGAGCTGCACGCGTTCGCGCACGAGTTCCGCCAGCTGCGGCGCGTCATCGTGCAGGCGCGACAGAAGGTGCAGATATCAAGTGTCCACTCATCTACCCCTTGCCGTCTTTCTTTTCTTTAGTTGGCCCGTATGTGTACGTACAAGGGATCTGCACCGAGAGTCCTAGATTGTAGGCAGAGTGTTCTAGCTACACCTCGGTATCTGTTTTTCAGTCACGGACAATTTCTAGTGGGTAATTATCGTTCGGTTTCCGTACGGAATGACGTCTGCAAGCGAGACATCGCCTTATGACAGACAGACACACTTTCTGACGTCATTCCGTACGGAAACCAACCGAAAATTACTAAACCATGACAACTATCTGAATTTTTAACACGGCATCGTGAAGGGAAAAACATATATGATGTGAAAATACCTTTATTTTTTTAGGTCTCAGTATCGGTGGGCGTTTCGCCAACCAGCCGCCAGCACTTATCCGTGCGCTGCATGTCTCCTGTGATCGTACTGCCCGTCTCCGGACGTAGTCGGGGTGCGCTCCGGGCCGAGCTGACGAAGCTCACCATAGACAACTGCTTCCGGCAAGCCGGGGACGAGGGCACCGTCAGCACAAGGACTGACCCCAATGCTGGTGAGTTCTCTATTGAGGCGTACATATCTGAGTTGTCTCTGCTCGTTCTATAGCGTGTCTTAGATATTTTCCGTCCAAATCAGCTGGACCAGACGGTCTGCCAGCTCAATTTTTGATTAAGTGTGCTAAAACGATTACTAAACCTCTAGCTTTGTTATTTAAACGCTCTTTCTCGGAATGCACAGTACCGTCGACATGGAAATCTGCCTTCATTACTCCTGTTCATAAAAAAGGTTCCAAAACCGACATTACTAACTATAGGCCAATTTCTAAACTCTGTATTGTTTCTAAAGTATTAGAAAAACTTGTCTATACTCAAGTATATGAAGCAATCAAGAGCTATATTAGTCCCAATCAACATGGTTTTTTACAACGGAAATCGACGGTCTCCAACTTGACTCTTTTTAATGATTATATTACGCGAGCGATGGCCGGGGGCGGTCAGGTAGACGTTGTTTATACGGACTACAGTAAGGCATTCGATCGAATTGATCACCATCTGCTAATTTCTAAATTATATAATATGGGGATTCAGGGCGACCTGCTTCGGTGGTTCTCTTCATACATCGACAATAGGTCACAGGCAGTTGTCATTAATAATTATATGTCTGGTTGGGTAACTGTTCCGAGTGGTGTCCCTCAAGGATCGTTGCTCGGGCCGCTGCTTTTTACTATTTTTATTAATGACATAAGTGACTGCTTTGTCTTTTCTAAATTACTCTGCTTCGCTGATGATATGAAGATTTTTGCCACAGTGAAAACTTTGAAGGATTCCGATCTCATCCAAAATGACCTTTTGCGGCTTGATGCTTATTGTCAATTAAACAAACTGGATCTGAACCCGTCGAAATGTTTTAAAGTTACCTTTACAAGACAGCGTTGCCCAATACCAACTGCATATAAACTAAGGGACCAGTTACTGAAAAAGGTATCAGCTATGAAAGACCTAGGTGTCACACATGACAGTAAGCTTCTGTTTGATACCCACATGAATAACATTGTTGCTAGCGCCACCAAAGCATTAGGATTCATTATGCGTAACTCATTAAATTTTACTCGAGTAAAAACTATCAAAATTCTTTTTTGTACATATGTAAGAAGCAAACTTGAGTATGCGTCTCAAATTTGGAATCCATGTTATAATACTTATATAGACCGAATAGAACGCGTCCAGAAAAGATTCGTCAAATACCTCTGTTATAAATCAAAAACACCTTACAAGACGATGAATTATGTCGATGTGTGTAAGAAACATCATCTCATTCCGATGCACATTCGAAGAGAAATCGCGGACATAACTTATATTTTAAAGGTTATAAACAACAATGTTGACTGCCCTGAACTGCTTGCTGAACTTTCTTTCAATACTCCATCCAGGCTTAAAAGACACTACCCTCCCCTCTCAGTTCCCTTTTCCTCGCGTAACTATAGGAAGAATAGTTTTCTGTTGCGTGCTGGTAAAAGTCTTAATAAAGTAGCAAAAGAGCTGGATATCGACATCTTCAACAGTAATATCCCGGCTGTAAGGCGTAAGTTGACGTACGAATTTTTTAAGTGAGCGTGCTTTAACCGAATCTGCTGTCTGGTGCATTGATTATATTAGTTATTTTATTTAAATTAGTTCTATTACACTTAGTTTGTAGTCACAGGTAGTTGCGATGTTGTGCATTGTACGAGCACTTTATTTATGTATAAAATGTCACTACCGGTGGGAACCTGTAATTGGCTTTCCATTAACTATTTCTAAGAGCAATGTATTGTATGTAGCTGTTGGTTCTCCTAATAAATAATAAATAAATAAATAAATAAATAAATTTACTAGTCTGGCTCAGTGGCCCAAAGAGGATCTTAGCCTCTGTCACAAGAGAACGCTATTCTTCTCTGTTTTGCACCGTTTCCAAATTACAAGACTATCCATGATGCCATACCTATATCAGGATGTTTTTAATGATGCCGTTTCGGGCAGGTTTCCGCGAGTTGCTGGACGTGCGCACGATCCGCCTGGAGGAGCTGAGCGTGTGCTGCGCGCGCGGCGGCCGGGGCCTGCGCGTGCGCCGCACCGGCAAGCCGCTGCTGCCTGCGCCGGCGTCGCTGCTGCTCGTCGTGGAGCGCAACCTCAGCGACACGCATAATGGTACTGAATGGGCATGGGCAAGAGTGTAGTTGTCGATTCTATTTCTAGCTGTCGTGCTTCTAGCACAACTATGCGACGCGACTCTGAGACCAAATGTGATTGTGTTTTGCAGTACCGGACATGACGATCCAGGGTACCCTGGCAACACTGCAGTGCGCACTGGAGCCCGCGCAGTACCGCCTGGTGCGCGGCGTGCTCGCGCACAACCTGGGCGAGTGCGTCGCCGACCTGCCGCCGCACGCGCCGCACGAGCCCATGGCGCCGCACCACGACCAGGTGACTACACTAGCAACACTGCAGTGCGCACTGGAGCTCGCGCACAACCTGGGCGAGTGCGTCGCCGACCTGCCGCCGCACGCGCCGCACGAGCCCATGGCGCCGCACCACGACCAGGTGACTACACTAGCAACACTGCAGTGCGCACTGGAGCTCGCGCACAACCTGGGCGAGTGCGTCGCCGACCTGCCGCCGCACGCGCCGCACGAGCCCATGGCGCCGCACCACGACCAGGTGACTACACTAGCAACACTGCAGTGCGCACTGGAGCTCGCGCACAACCTGGGCGAGTGCGTCGCCGACCTGCCGCCGCACGCGCCGCACGAGCCCATGGCGCCGCACCACGACCAGGTGACTACACTAGCAACACTGCAGTGCGCACTGGAGCTCGCGCACAACCTGGGCGAGTGCGTCGCCGACCTGCCGCCGCACGCGCCGCACGAGCCCATGGCGCCGCACCACGACCAGGTGACTACACTAGCAACACTGCAGTGCGCACTGGAGCTCGCGCACAACCTGGGCGAGTGCGTCGCCGACCTGCCGCCGCACGCGCCGCACGAGCCCATGGCGCCGCACCACGACCAGGTGACTACACTAGCAACACTGCAGTGCGCACTGGAGCTCGCGCACAACCTGGGCGAGTGCGTCGCCGACCTGCCGCCGCACGCGCCGCACGAGCCCATGGCGCCGCACCACGACCAGGTGACTACACTAGCAACACTGCAGTGCGCACTGGAGCTCGCGCACAACCTGGGCGAGTGCGTCGCCGACCTGCCGCCGCACGCGCCGCACGAGCCCATGGCGCCGCACCACGACCAGGTGACTACACTAGCAACACTGCAGTGCGCACTGGAGCTCGCGCACAACCTGGGCGAGTGCGTCGCCGACCTGCCGCCGCACGCGCCGCACGAGCCCATGGCGCCGCACCACGACCAGGTGACTACACTAGCAACACTGCAGTGCGCACTGGAGCTCGCGCACAACCTGGGCGAGTGCGTCGCCGACCTGCCGCCGCACGCGCCGCACGAGCCCATGGCGCCGCACCACGACCAGGTGACTACACTAGCAACACTGCAGTGCGCACTGGAGCTCGCGCACAACCTGGGCGAGTGCGTCGCCGACCTGCCGCCGCACGCGCCGCACGAGCCCATGGCGCCGCACCACGACCAGGTGACTACACTAGCAACACTGCAGTGCGCACTGGAGCTCGCGCACAACCTGGGCGAGTGCGTCGCCGACCTGCCGCCGCACGCGCCGCACGAGCCCATGGCGCCGCACCACGACCAGGTGACTACACTAGCAACACTGCAGTGCGCACTGGAGCTCGCGCACAACCTGGGCGAGTGCGTCGCCGACCTGCCGCCGCACGCGCCGCACGAGCCCATGGCGCCGCACCACGACCAGGTGACTACACTAGCAACACTGCAGTGCGCACTGGAGCTCGCGCACAACCTGGGCGAGTGCGTCGCCGACCTGCCGCCGCACGCGCCGCACGAGCCCATGGCGCCGCACCACGACCAGGTGACTACACTAGCAACACTGCAGTGCGCACTGGAGCTCGCGCACAACCTGGGCGAGTGCGTCGCCGACCTGCCGCCGCACGCGCCGCACGAGCCCATGGCGCCGCACCACGACCAGGTGACTATACACTAGCAACCAGATAGGGATCCTGCACCACCGTGCTTGGTACCATTATGACTAGGTAACTATGTCTATACACAAAATCCTACACACAATTTACTCCAATAGTAGAGTAAGCCGCGAAATTGTGCGCATCGGGTTACAAGCATGAAATTTCTACCACACATAGAACGTTCCACGGTAATTATTTTCAGATGTGAAGGGAAGTCAGATTCGTCCCCTGTGTGGTGGAAGAGCGGGGTGAAGAGGACCAAGTACTGCCCTTTTTCTTTTTTTTATTCCTGTCAGTTAAGGCTATTAGGGCTTGTGCAACATCGTTTTCGTGTAAAATAGATATCAGCTATTAATTTTTCATGTTTCAAAAATTTAGGTTTATTGCCGAAAAGGTAAAAATCACAACAAGTTTTTTTTATTCAGAACGATAAATTAGTTATCTATCCTGAATATTTACAATTTAAAAAAATATAACTAAACAGCAAATTTAATCTTGTTTTTAAAAATGTATACATATTGGGCACATCTCCTACAAAAAGTATCTTGAAAAAAATGTTGATGTTAAGCTTAGCCTGCGTGTTCTAGTACATTTTGCTAAGTCGCGAAATTGTGTTCATCGGGATACAACCACAAAATTTCTACCACAGATAGAGTATTCTGCGGTGATTATTTTCAGATGTGGAGGGTAGTCAGATTTATCCCCTGTGCGGCGGAAAAGCGGGGTGAATAGGACAAAGGAGTCCTCTTTTTCTTTTTATATTACTGATCAGATAACGCTACTAGGACTTGTGTGGTGTCGTTTTCGTGTAAAACAGATATCAGAAATTTATTTTTCAAGTTATTTATTCATAGTACCATATAAAAATATGGTTGTATTTCCGAATTTGTAAAAATCACAACAAGTTTTTTTTATTCTATTATTATTTTCGGCCATTACACCCATATTTTTTTATAGAAATATACAAATATAACATAAAAAATGAATTTCTGATATTTGTTTTACACGGAAACGATACCAAATACGTCCTGGTAGACTGACCCGCAATAAAGAAAGAAAAGAGGGATACTTGGCCGTATTCACTCCGCTCTCCCGCCTCACAGGGAACGAATCTGACTTCCCTCCACATCTGAAAATAATCACCGTGGAACACTCTATCTGTGGTAGAAATTTCATGCTTGTAACCCGATGCGCACAATTATGTTAGAAAACAGCGGACTAACAACTCTACTACAATGCTGTACATATCGAAAGGGTAATTAGAAGTTATGTGAATACTATCAGCCTAAGATGTCAACTTTGTTGGTAAATATTGTAAGGACCTCATTGGCCCTCATGACATTGACAAATGTCAGACAATGGTGAGTACATTTCTTAAAAATAATTATCAATGGACTTCAAAAGATAGAATGGTTGTCGTCTCACTCTCACCTTAGAGGGGGAGGGGAAGCATTCGCGGTCTAGCCTGCGAAAGTGCATGTATAATTATTTTCCCAGAGTAAAAATCGTTATTGAATTGTTAGGTGTGGACGACGTCATCGATCAAGCTGGACCTGCTGGACGTGACGGTGGAGCTGGCCCCGGAGCACGGCGTGTCGTCGCTGGCCTGCATCAACTTCATCAAGTCGCGGCTGCTGCTCGAGTCCTACTCCGACCTCAGCCAGGACATCGACCTGGTCTCGCAGGTATTTACCTGTCTGAAACACTCATTTTTGTTTCCCATCTGTAACGTTTCGCCAAATTTTCATTTTGCAGTTTAGATACGGCAACTGGATCATAGGATGGATAGGCAACTGGACCTGTTTAACGTGACATCCCCTTTCGTACCACTCATCACTACCCGATTGGCGCAGTGATAAAGCAGCTGCCTACTGAGCTGGTGTTCCTGAGTTTGAATTCCGGCTAGGGCAAATATTTGTGTGATGAATACGAATATTGTTCCTGGGTCATTGATGTCTTCTGCGAGTCGAACACTTGGAGTCGCTTTGTTTTATTATGTGGTGAAGGAGCCAAATGGTCAGACACTCAATCTTTGAATTGTAACCGAAAATTGTTGTGTTATTCCAGATATTATATGTTACACGTAACCGATCCAACGTGTTAATATAATTTTCATTATTGTATTAATAGTATGCATGTCAGATTGTAAGGCCTGAAATAAATGTTAGATGTGATTTCGTATGTGCTTGCAGGAAATACTGGTGAGCGACACTCGGTACGTGAACGAGCCGGCGAACCGGCGCGGCAACGTGTTCACGCACATCGTGCAGCCCATGGCCGACCACCGGCACAGCGTGCAGGCCGAGGTGCATGCCAGGTGACTATTTATTTATTATCTATTTATCAAACCAGAAAAAAATATCATAGCTACAAATTTTTCACCGTTATATCTTCTGCGGTTCAAATTCTTCCAGATATTTTTTTTATTACTACAAATATTTAAAAAATAATTTTAATAACATTACACAGGAATCATTCATACGAAATCGACTGATCACAGTTCTGCAACCTTCTGCTCTCTTTCGCGTAAGATCATACCTGCCCGTCTAGCACAACTATGTATGCTGCGCGACTCTTGTCGCGGGACTTGGAGTCAGCGCACACTAGGGCTTCTTGTGGCCGCGACAGTACATCTCTCCTTTTCTCACTTCGAGCGTGGAAAAGAGACAAGTGTAACGTGGCGGCCACAAGAAGCCGTAGTGTGCGGAGCAAGTTAGCGTCACCCGTGACTCTCTCACAATGCTGTACAGAAAGAGAGAGAGTCGCTTGTCACAGTTGTGCTAGAGGTGCCGCTGACGTTAATGGCATATCGTCGAAATACGTATATTTCTCCTTAACCTTGAAACCTATTGCGTTGTCCAGGAAACGCGGCGATTCTTCGGCGTACACGATCCTGGTGAACAACATGCGACTGATGGCTATCCTGGACTGGTGGGAGGCGGCCAACCAGTTCATCATGCAGCAGCCGCTGCCGCCCTGCGACCCTGATCACCAACATCTGTATGTTCACGTATACATTGGAATAGAGTATTTTATTTACTGTATGTCATAAGGGGCAAACGAGCAAACGGATCGCCACCGAATAAATTGAATTGCATTGAATTAAAATAGTGATTCACTGTTAGTATCCACGATGTGGTACTGTACTGACGATGTTGTTTGGTGCAGGGAGGAGGCGCTGTCGGCGGCGCTGGGGCAGGCGCGCGCGGGCGGCGCAGGCGCAGGCGCGGGGCCGGAGGGGCTGGAGCTGAAGCTCAACGTCACCGACTCGCAGCTCGTGCTGGTGGAGGACGCCTCCGTGTGGGACACCAACGCCGTCATACTCAAGGTCACTACATGTATACACGTACAGGCGCGCGCGGGCGGCGCAGGCGCAGGCGCGGGGCCGGAGGGGCTGGAGCTGAAGCTCAACGTCACCGACTCGCAGCTCGTGCTGGTGGAGGACGCCTCCGTGTGGGACACCAACGCCGTCATACTCAAGGTCACTACATGTATACACGTACAGGCGCGCGCGGCCGGCGCCGGCGCAGGCGCGGGGCCGGAGGGGCTGGAGCTGAAGCTCAACGTCACCGACTCGCAGCTCGTGCTGGTGGAGGACGCCTCCGTGTGGGACACCAACGCCGTCATACTCAAGGTCACTACATGTATACACGTACAGGCGCGCGCGGGCGGCGCAGGCGCAGGCGCGGGGCCGGAGGGGCTGGAGCTGAAGCTCAACGTCACCGACTCGCAGCTCGTGCTGGTGGAGGACGCCTCCGTGTGGGACACCAACGCCGTCATACTCAAGGTCACTACATGTATACACGTACAGGCGCGCGCGGCCGGCGCAGGCGCAGGCGCGGGGCCGGAGGGGCTGGAGCTGAAGCTCAACGTCACCGACTCGCAGCTCGTGCTGGTGGAGGACGCCTCCGTGTGGGACACCAACGCCGTCATACTCAAGGTCACTACATGTATACACGTACAGGCGCGCGCGGCCGGCGCAGGCGCAGGCGCGGGGCCGGAGGGGCTGGAGCTGAAGCTCAACGTCACCGACTCGCAGCTCGTGCTGGTGGAGGACGCCTCCGTGTGGGACACCAACGCCGTCATACTCAAGGTCACTACATGTATACACGTACAGGCGCGCGCGGCCGGCGCAGGCGCAGGCGCGGGGCCGGAGGGGCTGGAGCTGAAGCTCAACGTCACCGACTCGCAGCTCGTGCTGGTGGAGGACGCCTCCGTGTGGGACACCAACGCCGTCATACTCAAGGTCACTACATGTATACACGTACAGGCGCGCGCGGCCGGCGCAGGCGCAGGCGCGGGGCCGGAGGGGCTGGAGCTGAAGCTCAACGTCACCGACTCGCAGCTCGTGCTGGTGGAGGACGCCTCCGTGTGGGACACCAACGCCGTCATACTCAAGGTCACTCGACATCCATACACGATCTGTTGTACAATTTTACGAAGTCAGTTACTGGAGTTGCAGTTAGTTAGTTGTTAGTAGTTATTATATGGATTGCAATACTTCGAAATAAAAGATTTAAATTTGAATTTGAATTTGACGGTCGCCGGTAGTAGTAAGTATGGTGGTATCCTATCTCAACTCCGAAACATCTCAAACGTCATCTAGTAACGTTTCGCCAAATTTTCATTCGCCCAAAAGTATTTTTTTTTTTCCTAAAACCCGTTATATTTTCAGGATTTTATAAATATTGTTTTAAAGAACCCATTAGGTTAGGTTGTGTTTGTTTTATAGTTATTCTGAAAGTAAATAACGTAGGAAAACCGGAACGGCAATTTCACACTAGTTTCATAAAAAAAAATTCGCTTTTAACGGTCTTCGTATTTATAATCAAATTAATAAACTTTTAAATATTTATCCAATGAATAAAAGAGATTGTAAGCAAACAGTCACAACCTGGTTATTATCTAAAAACTACCAGGATAGGTACGGAAAATCTTCTCTCTATATTAGTCTAAATTGATGATAATATTTTCTATTTGCACTCACTTACATATACATATATACCTACACTCACTCACTCTCATAAATAACGCAAATTTTAAGTATATTATTATGCCACAAATATATATATATAACATAAGTAAGCTACACATTTGTGTAAATCATAAGTTAATTTTGGTTTAAATGTTTTTAACATCAGTGCGGTTATATGGCAAGGAGCACTGCTTAACCTAAAGCTCAGGTCTCACCTATTTAGGGAGTAGTCTCTAATTTTAAGGACCCTCTGTAAAAGATGCTATTGTAAAAAACGTTGTTGTATTGAAATAAATTTATTATTATTATTATTATTTTAGGAGTAGTAGGGCCTCGTGCAGGGTCCGTCCGGATTGTTACTACCGTCTTGCCTACTAACCCACCGCCAAACAGCAATGTTCGCATTGTTGTGTTCCGGTGTGGGGGTAAGATAGCCGGTGAAATTACTAGCATAGAGGCATTCTATCTTCGTCCTCCGGGTAGGCAAACACTTGTGACTCCTCTGGTGTTGCAGGTGTTTATAGGCGACGGTAATCGCTCAAATGCTTACCTATATTCCATTAACACATTCTTTTCCAGGGAGCGTGGACTGAATCGACACGACACGTGTATGAATCGTCCTATGAGTCGGTGGTAGTGAATGCGTTAAAAAAAATGAGTCGTGTCTCTGGTCCTTTGATCGGACTTACTACCGATGTTGTAGCGAGACAGTTCCGTTTCATATGTGTAACCCAGTATAATTGTTGTGTTCAGAGTACAACAGTGATCACGTACCGGGTGGCGGACTTGGCGAAGCCGGTGTCGTGCGAGCTGAGCGAGCTGGAGGTGTTCTCGTGCGTGCTGGGGCTGGAGGAGGAGACCGCGCTCGCCATCCTGGACCCCGCCGCGCTCACCGTCGCGCTGCACGCCGACCGAGTGCTTCACGTAATTACATTGTTTATATATTATTTATTTTTTATTTTTATTTATTTTATTCAAGGAGAACCAACAGCTAATTATGACATATAAAAGGAAAACTTAAATAGAATTACAGAGCCAATTACAGGAACTCACAGATAGACACCGTATATGAAACATATAAGTAACAACGCGCATTATTAATACGGCGCGCACACACAGCAGAAATACGTATACACTTACAGTTTATCCTTGAAGCCTTCCTAGGCCAACAACACAAATACTTAATACTTAATACTTGTACAGAATAGATGACGATGTAGCTGAACATGTAAATGGGTGCTCAACGTAGTTGGGTAGATCAACTTTTTCTTGCTGTTATTATGTCCGTGACCCTGGGGATAATAGTGATTACATTTCTAAGAAAAGTATTGATAATTGACATTACTGGTATTGTCAGGAGATAGTCTACATAAGAATGGGCTTATAAATGCTTAAATTACAAAGCTTTTGCTAAATATAACCACGGAAAAACGTAGTTTTAAAAAGTAGCCTAGGGGCATCACCATGGCAACGAGTGGCAGAAAATAGTTGATCGACCCTACTTACTACTTACTAATACTTTAAGTGTAGTTACACTTTAGAGCATAGACCAATGGAGGTGCCAGGCACGGGCGAGCCCCTCCGGCAAAGTAAATTTATCAACTTTTCAAACATGTTATAGAAAAGTACTTAAAGTATTTGTATAGAATCTTTTTTATCGATTCTTATTTTTTTATGTGGTAATAATGTAGTACTTAAAGTAATTTCACCGCCATTTTGCATCGTATCACAGGACATTTCTCGCAAAATTGTGACTTGTGTTGAGTATTTTCTTATTAAAGGCGGTCTGACAGCTCAAATTCGCAATAGGGTCGCGTTTCCTATATATTTGTATTTTTTACTAACTATTAAATGTGTATTGAAGTACAATATCCATTTTAAGAAAAAAACCGTTGCAATACGTAAACGATAGAGAAATGTAAACATAAATACAGTGGTACGGGAGTGAACCTACCTTTAGGGATGTGAAAAAACTCGAAAAAGCATTCATTCGTACACTGCAGTTCGTTTAATAGTAAATGTTTTAATTGGATATTAAATTAAATAGTATGTATAGTTGTATGTTACATTTATCTTTAATATTAGTTTTATGGACGCTCACTTAGCTTGCACATAGCTCTATCAGCGTCAAAACGGCGAAAATCAATTGGCTTCATTTTGGCAACGACAAAATTAAGTCCAGCGTACTTGTATCATAGATATCAGTCATTGCATCAGCCCGGAAAAAAGGGGGGGGAAGTTTCACAGTTTAGCTGTGTGAGAGTGACAGGGACACGGAGACATAAATATAGAAAGACAATAAGTAAATAGAAATAATCATATTTTAACACAGTTTTACGTATAAGACAATTCAGTTCATTCATCAAACTGATTTGCTGATTTGACTCATACTTCAGATGTGAATCATCATTCATCACTTATATGTCAGTAAAACGCCGTCGCCGTCAATAGAACTTGCTAACTATGTAAACAAACCGCCATATTGGAATTGTCTCTGAATGATGAATTTACTAGTGATGGGCAAGACTCTTACTTACTCCTTTACTTATGTCAAACAATATCGAATAATAAAATACAGAAAGTAAAAAACAAGTAGGTACTTATTTTAAATTTGTTTAATCACGATCAGAAGAAAAATCGGTATTTGTAGATGAAGTGTTAGTGTCACCAGTGTTGATTACAAAAGGTGCCGTTATATCATCTGTCGCCCTATCGATGATGCCGTCTAAGTTTTTCATTTTATTCTCTTCCTCTATAACGTGACCCACGCATTTCTTCCACTGGTCTGCTCCGATTCGCGACAAGCTTTCTGCCAACAAAACCTTTAATTCTGGCATTTTGAAGGTTTTATTTCTCCGCCCAACATAACCTTTTACCTGTGCCCATATCAGCTCAATTGGGTTTAACTCGCAATGGTAGGGAGGAAGACGCAATACCGTTATCCCTCTTGATTTTGATAGTTCATCGACGAGCATTCTTTTATATCTAGCCCTATCTATTTTTGCTATAAGGTCAGCTTTTATTTCACTTTCTTCGTAATTTATGTTTTTTTGCCGCAACCAAGCTTGGATGGCGTCTTTTCTCCATTGCATGATGGGTACTTTTTCGATATAACGCGAATGGTACGGTGCGTTGTCCATGACTACCACGGAACCATCAGGTATTTTATTTAATACTTGTTCATACCATTTCTCAAAGTTATGAGCATCCATTTCTCCGTGGTAGTCGCCGTCCTTATCTTGTTTTTTTGCTTCGAAGATCCATTCGCCGCCGTCAACAAAACCGTCTTCACTGCCAATGTGCGTTATAATTAAGCGTTTTCCTTTCGAAGGGTTTTTAAGACCGGTTGATAATCCTTTTAAAAAGGCATCTCTACTAGACTTAATGTCGTCATCCACCCATACATAAGAAGAAGTGTGTCCCTCATTCAGCCATGTTTCGTCAAGGTAAAAGATTTTTTTATTTTGCTTTCTATAGTCCGCAATTTGTTGTAAGTATTGGTGTCTCCACGTTTGTAAATCTGGCCTGTCCAATAAAATACTTCTACGTGACCTTTTGACGTGATTAAAGTTAAATTTTTTCATCAACCGGTACACAGAACTTTCAGAAAGTGTCGGAAGAGTTGAATCTTCGTTGATTGCTGCCGTCACTTTTGCAACAGTAGGCAATTCACCATCAAAATAAAATTGATGTGCTTTCCTCCTGATAGCCGTCAACGTAAAATTAATGATTAAACGAACTTACCTGTAAGTGAAGTTCTATCATAATTATACGAAGGGTTTCGTCCGAAGATATTAGTAACTTAAAATTATAATACACAATGTAGTAACGCATAAGTGTTACCACTTCGTCACTTGTTTGGGGAAAAAAGGTAGCCGCTATTGGCAACACTTTTTTTTTTTTTTTTTGCATAATTTTCCCGAGCCCACCCTCATCTGCTCCTCTTCATTTAGTTTAGATCTTAATAAGAATTATGATATTTCCGATTGGGTCTGGGCGGGCGGGAGTACGTTACTAATATCTTCGGACGAAACCCTTCGTATAATTATGATAGAACTTCACTTACAGGTAAGTTCGTTTAATCATTAATTATACTCGTGTTTCGTCCTCGATATTAGTAACTTAAAATTATAATACACAATGTAGATGTTGAGAGAATAATAGGAAATATCAGAATTAGTAAACTGTTAGTTATTTAATCGTATTATTATATTAATAGTAACAACAGCACATTTAAGATTTCTTTCAAATCTCATTGATAGGCATAGATAACCATAAATCATGATTATTTTAATTACTGTAGACATATAGCTCTAGCAAGAGCTGTGTTATCCTTATCGAATTCAGCAATAGTTCTGTTCTAGAATCTGGCAAAGGTAGCGGAATTGTCACTCCATCCCGCAGATTTCCTTAAGGCGTCAATGCCTACACCTAATAAATAATAAAATAAAATAACCTAATAATTTAATAATAATTTGTAAGCTAGGGATGTTGAATTGTTGAAGCAAGTCTTGTGATATGTGAAGAAAAGATAGATATGTCAATTCCGCTATGTTTTAAAGTTGATTTTATCCAACGACCAAGTGTTACGGCTTTAATACTATTATGGGGTTTTTTAAGCCATATGCAAAGAGAGTTGGATATGCGTAAGTATTTTGTCCTTACTATGATATGCTTCTAATGTCCTGGCAGGGCATATTTGAGGACGTTCGTCAAAATATGGTAAAAACAAGCTTGGTTAATTCACACCTGCTTTGGAAGTTTTAATCAATTCAGATATTTTAAATATAATTCTGAGAGGAATACTATGTTTCAAATGGATCTTAATTTTTGGTAGTGTTTGCGCTCTGTGCGCCGTTACAAGAGCTAGTAATGTTATACATTTCATTGAAAATTGGTCCAGTTGTAAGCTTTCGTTCGGAAAGTATGAATCCAAATGATTGAGAACCTAAGTCACATCCCGATTGATATTATAATGTGGTAATGGCGGTCTAAGCCTGTAAACACCTTTACATTTTTTTTTTTTTTTTATACGATCATCATCTGATATTGGCCCCAATATAAGTGAGAGAGTGGATCTATTAACTGTTGATAGTGCTGTATTGGGCGCCTGAATTAAATAATTCTGTAAGAAACTCTATGATAATTGGAATTGATGGTACATAAAAAATATTGTTTTTTTTTTTTCTTTTTTTACATAATATGTACCAACGCTTTAAACAAATATCATAATGCTTAATCGAGTTGTCTGATAACGACGCTTCAAGCATGAAATTCACGGCGGAAGGCGGGATACGGCGTTGCAATAGCGCCGTTTTGACAACATCCCGGCAACCAGGGTAATGCTGGCCTGGATGTCCCGGTTGCTGGAATTAAATACCATAACGTGATTACCCTAATCACCTATTTCATGCACATCGGATGTCAAGAGCCGATAAAATAAAGGGTACCAGGGTTGTGTTGGCCAGTTTGGAGCAACCATGATACGGTACCCTATGCTTTTCCCGAAATGATTTTACTCAGGGCCTTTCTTTAGAATAACGGACACTGGTGGAAAAGCATAGAAGAAAAACCTTGACCATTCGCTGGTAAATGCGTCATACGCGTATCCATCTGGATCCCTACTTCAGGACACCTATTTTACACATTTTTTATTGATTTGGTTGGCAAATAGACCGATAGTGGGATTACCAAATTGCAGTTTTCAGTAGCCTGAGACGGAAAGTTCCCATTCTGTATAATGTGGGAACGTCTAGATTCTCTATCTACGGTGATATTATCTGAGGATTTTATATATGATGCTACTACAAATATTTTCCAAGTTTCACACCACTGCTACAAATCTTTTGTTACTTTTGTAGGATGGGGGTACTGAATGCCTCCCATTTGGTTAATGTTAGATACTGCCGTGGTGTTATCAACTCGTAAAATTACTTGGCAACGGTAGTAATTTTTGGCAAATATTTTGAGGGCAAAATAGGCCGCAAGGAGTTCCAATTGGTTGATATGTAAATTACTCTCTGTGCTAGACTACCTGCCGCTACCCGTATGATCACCACATGCCGCCCCCACCCCGCAGTTGAGGCGTCAGAAAAGATTTCAATTGCGAAATTTTCGTCCTTAATACGGTGGTCTGAGTTGCGTATCGCATGAATCCACCAATTGAAAATATTGAAATCGGGCAGAAGAGAATCGGAAATGTTCATATATTGTTCGTAATCATTATGGTTGAGTAGATTTAAATACTTGATACGTTTCGCCTGTTTCGTATACAGCCAGCCATATTCCACAGCTGGACATGCACATGCAGAAATTAGAAGACCCATTAATTATTTAATCGATTAATTTCTGAAACTGTTCTAGTTCACCTATGATTCGATTTCTGTTAATTTATAATGAAACCCAAATTTTTCAGTTTTTCGATTATGAGAATATCGTCTTTAAATCTAACGTTGACTTTAACGCAGTCTTTAGAATTTAATTTCAAATCAATTCTTAAGTCTTCCAATTTAAAGTGCTGTGTGGGAATACATTTATTCAAATATTTTAAATTAAGGATAAGTCTCATGCTCCCGTTAGGCTTAGGCACTAACAAAACCTTTGACAAAAATTGGTCCGAGCAAGGCTCGCATTCTGATATGGCACCTATATATCAAGTACCTAGATTATTAAGAGTTTCAGTAAAATGACTTTGTTCTAACTCAGAGTTACTTGAGACAGTAGGAGAATTAGACCGATTTACTGGCTTATTAAAAGTTAACTGGTATCCGTTTATCCAGAATAAAACGGATTAGTCACGAGTGATAACTGACCACTGTTCTTAAGAATCAGCGAGTCGACCGGCGCAGCGTACCGAGTCTAGCGTCGGCGAGTGTTTGGTCCGATGCGACGATCTGTGTGACGAGGTTCCTTGACGCCGACTGGTCGTTGTGGCAGGCTACTGTTTTTGCGTCGGAGCTCTCTGCTGACTGCGAACTGAAGCTCCCGCCTTCCAGTTTAAATTCTTTGGTAATTTAGACGGTTGCTTCTGTTTTTGCACGCTTATCTTGATAACCGATATATCAAGATAAGCGTTAACCAGATTTCGACACAGCTTTTTAAGAGTTTCTGGTAGGACTACGCCAAAAACGTACTTCTCGATTTTTGGGACAGCTAGTTGTTCTCAAAACTCCTTTTTTAGAGAATATAGGATGACATTTCTGCGACTCCATGAATCGTTATGTGTGTATGTGTATATCGCACAGAATACGCCCCAGATCTAAAAATTGTTTGTAGAATTGTTGTTAACTTTGTCTTTAGATCTTAATTGCGACGTCAACATACGTCCTACTATACTGTAATGGCCGTGGCCAACTATTTTTGTCTGAACTCGATGTATTCGTTTCTTTTTACAACAGTTCATTTGATGCCGCCTGTTATTTCAGCATTTAGTTGTGGAACGGCAATTTTCTTGCAATTTCAAGGCACTAAATACTTGTCTAACAAGTCCTGTGCGAGACAGCTCGCTTGTTTTTCTAAACCTGATGTAGGTATATACTCAAATCTGCTGGCCACATGTTTGAGAAGGGTCGGATCCCAAGATCCTATTAGCTCCTACGGGAAAATGTGTTACTGTTTTCCGTGACCGAAAGTGCCTCTGGCAGTGGATCGGTAATTTGCGGAGCATTGGACGGACCAGGCTCAGGCACGATGTTTCTGAGATTGGCGGCTGGCAGCTGTAGTGCAGGCTCCTCGATGATGGCTGGTGCTGGTACAGCTTCATTCCGGGCCGGAATCATGCAAGATGCGCCCATGAGTATGCAAGCATCATAAATATGTTATTCTCGTTATTTGTACAAGAAATAAAGCGAGACAAAAATTTCGTTTTGTTGTAATGCGGCAGCTTCATTCCAGGCCGGAATCATGAAAGATGCGCCCATGAGTATGCAAGCATCATTAATATGTTATTCTCGTTATTTGTGCAAGAAACAAAGCGAGACAAAAAAATTGTTTCGTTGTATGTAATGCGGCGGAATGATCCTTTAGACCACCCTGAATGCATTACATTACTTGTGACAAAGAAAAGTAGTTATAAACCCTGTGGCGAAACAGTCCCGCAGACTGATCTGAGTAGGTACATGGGTTTTGTTGTAATGCGGCGGAATGATCCTATAGACCACCCTGAATGCATTAGGTACATTTCTTGTGACAAAGAAAAGTGGTTATAAACCCTGTGGCGAAACAGTCCCGCAGACTGATCTGAGTACATGGGTTTTGTTATAATGCGGCGGAATGATCCTATAGACCACCCTGAATGCATTACATTTCTTGAGTGCATCACCATACGAGAAAACATGTTATAATAATGCGGCGAAATAACCCTATAGGCTATTCTGAATGCATTATTGTTGAAATTCGGTTAAAAAGTGGGTAGGTTTAAATATTAACCGTTTGGATCTTCCCGATCTTGCGACGCGGACCGCGACGACGATTAACTCAGGGAACTCGATGAATTCTGAGAATGTGGAAACACACCGGCGATGGTTTGTCTCCCTAATTTCATTTTCTAACTGCTTCAAACGTTGTCGTAGATGCGAAAACCACGTAGGCACGAAGGACACGAACTTTAACAAGTGGAGTGGTTGAGCACTAAAACGCGAATGAAGAGGAGCAGATGAGCTCGGGAAAATTATGCAAAAAAAAAAAAAAAAGTGTTGCCAATAGCGGCTACCTTTTTTCCCCAAACAAGTGACGAAGTGGTAACACTTATGCGTTACTACATTGTGTATTATAATTTTAAGTTACTAATATCGAGGACGAAACACGAGTATAATATCAAATTTGCTAAGTTTAGCACGATTGACTGACTGCGGATTGTTTAACCGTCCCAGTTTTTTCATAAAACTTAATCACGTTATCAATTGTATGGCCAGAAACTCCCATTATTTCTGAAACAATCGGTAGCACGTCTTTTTTATGCGGATAGGATGGAAATGTCTTTTCTACGTACTTGTACACATTAATAGCATTTTTTTTTTCTCTTTCCGTCATTTGAACTGGAGTGTGTTTCGCTCTCTTTCTTGGCTGCAAGTCCGAAGTTTGAGATGTTCCTGGCTGATCACTCATTTTATCGTTGCCGGTAATAATACGCAATGTCAGAGTCCGTGTCCAGTAGCAATAAGTCGTTGTTCCAAAGTTCAATAATATCCAGATCACAATGCAAATCAAAATCCGTAAAACAGGCCAAGTCGGTAGAAAATTCAATAACAAAGAAGTAAGATACGCGTACATGCCAAGGAAAACAGTGAACGAGTAAAATAATATTGAAACCGTCATTGTTTGATTTTTTTATTAAAATGTAGGGTAAGAATTTTATTCCTTAGGACAGTCCAGAACGACCATATTAAATTTTCTGAACTTTAATGTTTAAAAACGGTGCGAAAAAATGGAAAACGTTTATGAGAAAAGGGAATTAAAACGAATAATCAGAGTTACGTATTTATTGAAATTTAAAATTGTCACACTATCGTAGTGTCTACAACCACATTGGCAGGTACAGAGAGTGAGTTGGATAGTGTGTAGCGGCTTTAATATATCACCAACTTGAGTCACAATACTACCCATCATAGACTATTGTAGAGTTTAAAAGAAACAAAAACGTCATTCCATCAGGTCCTAATAACCTAACTTATGAAACCATTTTAAACTATTGATGAAATATCCAAGATGCAGTTATAAATTGTATGGTTTAGCATTTTACGGCAACGACCGTTTCAATAGTGTATGTTTTGAATGATGTTTGATGAGGTGGTGTGAAAATTCAAGGAGAAACAATGAAAAAACAAAGTAACGTCCTTTGTTTACATAGTTAGCAAGTTCTATTGACGGCGACTTTATGCGTGTAATTTTTGATGTGTTGAATGTTTCTGTATTGTGCGTGTTGCGGGCGCCGCAACAACAAGATTTGTGTCTGTTGAGTTGTTCATCTCATAGTAGTGTACTCTAAAACTGGTGAAAAAAAATTGTTAGAAAAGATTACGTTCTGGTATCTTCATCGATCTATGCTCTAAGAGTTACACCGTTCTTCAAAGCACTGACGAGACAGCTGGAAATGCCCTAGTTTCCTAATGAACGCTGAAATTATTGCTTCCACCAGAACTTCTAACCCATTCGCTTACAGCCTGTATAGAAAACTATACTTCAAGTTTACTTTCACGTCGCTATCAATTTTGTGATAGTATACTGAGCCGATATTAAATTTCAGATTGCCACCGGGACGTTGAACTTGCGGCTGTCGTACCACGACATGCGCATGTTCGCCTCGATGATACAGTCGTTGCCGGCGCAGGCGCGCGCCGCGTTGTCAGGTAAGCTCTACTAGAACCACTGGTGCCGTTTCTCCCGTATCAAGTATTACCTATCCTTTTCAGATCCACTCGGGCTGTTTACTAGTATAAATAGACTAATCTGTTTTCAGGCAAGCCGTCGACAGAAGATGAGGATGCAGACGCGCCCGCGAACAGCGTGCACATGCGGTCGGGAGCGCGCGCGCGGCTCGTGGCGCCGCGCTGGCTGCCGCTGCGCGCGCCGCCGCCGCCGCCGCCCTCCGCCGTGTGGCCGCTGCGGGCCGTGCAGGTGATACACCACATGGTTACAGCGAACAGCGCGCACATGCGGTCGGGAGCGCGCGCGCGGCTCGTGGCGCCGCGCTGGCTGCCGCTGCGCGCGCCGCCGCCGCCGCCCTCCGCCGTGTGGCCGCTGCGGGCCGTGCAGGTGATACACCACATGGTTACAGCGAACAGCGCGCACGTGCGGTCGGGAGCGCGCGCGCGGCTCGTGGCGCCGCGCTGGCTGCCGCTGCGCGCGCCGCCGCCGCCGCCGCCCTCCGCCGTGTGGCCGCTGCGGGCCGTGCAGGTGATACACCACATGGTTACAGCGAACAGCGCGCACATGCGGTCGGGATCGCGCGCGCGGCTCGTGGCGCCGCGCTGGCTGCCGCTGCGCGCGCCGCCGCCGCCGCCCTCCGCCGTGTGGCCGCTGCGGGCCGTGCAGGTGATACACCACATGGTTACAGCGAACAGCGCGCACGTGCGGTCGGGAGCGCGCGCGCGGCTCGTGGCGCCGCGCTGGCTGCCGCTGCGCGCGCCGCCGCCGCCGCCGCCCTCCGCCGTGTGGCCGCTGCGGGCCGTGCAGGTGATACACCACATGGTTACAGCGAACAGCGCGCACGTGCGGTCGGGAGCGCGCGCGCGGCTCGTGGCGCCGCGCTGGCTGCCGCTGCGCGCGCCGCCGCCGCCGCCGCCCTCCGCCGTGTGGCCGCTGCGGGCCGTGCAGGTGATACACCACATGGTTACAGCGAACAGCGCGCACATGCGGTCGGGATCGCGCGCGCGGCTCGTGGCGCCGCGCTGGCTGCCGCTGCGCGCGCCGCCGCCGCCGCCCTCCGCCGTGTGGCCGCTGCGGGCCGTGCAGGTGATACACCACATGGTTACAGCGAACAGCGTGCACATGCGGTCGGGAGAAAACATTACTCATTTAATCCTGTTCAACTTCCCAGTATCTGTGATACCTAATCCCTGCTGCGTTTTCAACCATTTTGTCAACCGATATTTTTCGACTACAATAAAGTGCATCGGTGTTTTCGTAATTTTCGGAAGTGATTATCTAATTATTAGATTATCTAGTATTAGATTCTAATACAACGTGTACGCCCTATCCCAGGTGACAGCGGAATGCGTGACGTTGTGCGTGATCGACGACTGCCTGGACTCCGACGTGCCGCTGCTGGAGGTCTCCCTGGCGGACCTGAATGTGGAACAGGTACAGCCAATGACAACCTATTGTTCAAATTTACCATTTACACATTTTACGATTGTAGAATCTAACACTATTTGACAATAGTGAAAATAAAATGTATTATTGAAATCATTAAATGCTCCTTGAAGCGGAACCAAATAAACTACCAGTAACTTTTGGACATTATACTATTTTGAATTGGATAAAAACTAAAAAGAAGACGTGTTTTGACTACTGATTTTTATTACGTCACACGCCAGTATCTTCGATATCTTCATAGACACCATACCAACAGATCGTTTTTAGGGTTCCGTAGCCAAATGGCAAAAAACGGAACCCTTATAGATTCGTCATGTCTGGCTGTCCGTCTGTCCGTCCGTATGTCACAGCCATTTTTTCCGAAACTATAAGAGCTATACTTTTGAAACTTGGTAGGTAGATGTATTCTGTGAACCGCATTAAGATTTTGATGCAAAAATAAAAAAATCACACATACGTGTGGGGTATCATGGATAGGTCTTCAAAAATGATATCGAGGTTTCTAAAATATTTTTTTTTCTAAACCGAATAGTTTGCGTGACAGACGCTTCCAAAGTGGAAAAAAGTTGGTCCCCCCCCCCCCCCTCTAACTTCTAAAATAAGAAAATGAAAAATCTAAAAAAAACATATGATGTAAATTACTATAAAAACTACCAACGAAAATTGTTTTGAACGAGATCTAGTAAGTAGTTTTTTTTTGATACCTAACTTTGCACCTAATTTATATGGGGCGCTATACATACCAGGTGCAAACTTAAGTTAACCACTTAGGGATGGAAAGTGTTTGTACGGAACCCTCGGTGCGCGAGTCCGACTCGCACTTGGCCGGTTTCGGACATTTCATAAAGAGGAGCTGATTTAGCTGTCATCACATGCCGTATCTTATAAGAGTTTTTTTACAAGAAATCATGATTTGTATTCAAGGACATTTAAGAATTTTGTCTGAGTTTTTACTTGATTTTTACGTTCCTGCTTAACATATTGTTTGTAACAATGATAATGTCACAGTGTCATTCCTAGAATATGCAGGGAGCATAATAAAATATACAAGGTGACCAGGATTGACTTTTTTTTTTTTTTTTATTTGGGTAAACAAACAGTCATCACAATTGAGTTATACCTAAGCGTTTTAAAACAGTTTTTAAATATATGTGTGACCAACACCGTTCACCACTTATTAATATTACAATTTAATCGTTCTTAGCGATCGACGACCAGTGTGCACTACACAAGAGCACACACAATATAAACATAATATATATATACACATACATACGCATACATATAGATAGGTGCGTGCACATATGCATACTTACACAATACACATGTGTGGCTATATACATATATACACACACGCACACACACACACACGCACACGCACACACACACACACACACACACAATACATATATCGCACTAGGTTCTATCAATAATACAAAGTGACCTAAAGGTAGGTACAATTACCATCACATCACCGATGCATTCAATTATATAATAATGTTCAACCGTACAGGTATCTTGATCTACGACAGTTAATTGAATGAATTGGAAATGTGCTTACATATTTATGCATTGTGAGAAAGTGCAACCATAATAAGTTTTTTATACTTGCTTATACTGTGACCAAAGATATCTATATGATTAAAGCGAGTGTTGTATGTATCAACTAGTCTGTGCAGAGGCGCGCGCGCACCGGCGTTCGTGCGGCAGCGGCCCGTCACAAACAGCCGGTGTGGGCGCGCTGAGCGTTGTTTACGTTGAGGGACCTTAAAACTTAGCTTGTTGTTAAGAGCAATGCAGTCGAAATGGTTATTACAAAGACCATACAGAACCATAGCCTCGAGTAGTGAGCGCCTAGAACTGAGACTTATTGGATATGTCACTAAATAAATTTAAGATGTTCCTTCGGAACTGTCATGTTACGTAGTTGATAGTTTTGTGAACTAGTACTTCGGTTTAAAGAATCTTTATTCTCATAAGAATTACAAAAAATTCGCTTACATGAGAATCATTACAAAATTTCAAATCTATACTTAGCGTGCAGTATCTATTTTACAATAACTTAGATAATTAAATTACAAATAATATACAAATGTGGGTAGTATTAAGTCAAACGAGTATACAAATTACTTTGTTTTGCGCTTGGCTCCACAGTATTACAAAGTTGCAGTACTTAATGTTAATGTACCAAGTACTTATTTAAAATGGTTATTTTCTTTGTAATGTTATCTCCTCACATTGTTTAAGTAGCTTTTAGATATGCATGTTGTGTTTGCCTATCATTGGATAGACACTCTGGCATTCCATGTACACATTGTTTCTTATTGTAATTTCGTATAGTGTTGTATCTGTTGGCAAACCTTTTAATAAATAAATAATATTATTACCTTTATATTACATTCTATTTTGAGCAATGTTATTTGAATGATGAACGAGTTGTTGACTGGTGTCCAGGACCTTTTTTTTTTCTTTTTTTTTTTAACCCAGAGAAATGTATTGGTGTCCAGGACCTGCGTCAGGTGGAGGAGTCGTTCTCGGACCCGGTGCTGGTGTCGACCCCGTGCGGCGGGGCGGGCGCGGGCGCGGGCGCGGGGGCGGGCGCGGGCGCGGGCCGGCTGGCCGCCGCGCTCAGCGCCGACTACTACAACCGCATGCTGTCCGGCTGGGAGCCCGCCATCGAGCCCTGGAGGTGGGTCCACCACTCTTCCAACCGTCTTAGTAACACTGACATCACCAGACACCCACCCACGATCCACGCTTCTTCCAACTGTTCAGCTATCCTAGACCACGAGGCTACACATGGTCCATTCCTCGCACGGCTCTTGATATTTGCTGTCATTCTAATCAGAGCGTTTTTCAGTTTCTGTTCCATTGAAAGTTCCTTTTGAGATTTCTTCTAGGTTATATGACACGTCGATTTTTGTGCATAAGCCTATATCCGTGTCCCATATGAGGAGGTACGGCCTCTATTACGAAAGACATAAGAAATAAAGAAAGAAAGAAATACATTTATTCGTGACGTGACCATAGAACATAATTACAAATAGTGACACAAATTATAAATGAAATAAAACAATAAGCAACTAAATATATAAAGTTCACATGTCAAACTCGGACAGTGAACGTCTTAAAGCAACTGATACCACCCTTGTTTTTCCACCACCGGATTTCTAGACGTACTACAGATTTTCATCCGCAACTTGTGTACTAATTGTGTATACATTTTTATCACACAAAGCGTTCCGCTTCTGTATGAATTATGCAATCAGTTATTACCGTTTCATTTTCAGAACCCTACACACGCTAGAGTACTACTTGGTACTGTAAAGACTCACTTGGTCTGTGACAGCAGGGCTGATATAATAAACCCCCTATCACAGGATATAGACATCTTCTGATCTTACCAAAAGGAATGATTGTAGTAAAGGGATCATTCAAGTAAACAGGACTTCAATTATCGAAATATTTTTTTAAATGCGGCTCGTGTTACGCAGATTCGAGACGACATGGGAGTACACGCTGACGAGCGGGCTGTCGCTGGGGCGGCTGGCCGTGAACGTGCGCTCTACTGACGTCCTCAACACCAACGTGACGTCGACGCTAGTGGAGCTAGCACAACTGGTGCGCGCCAACTGGGCCGCCGACTACTACGCGCCGCAGGTAAGCGGTAGGGACAACCATAGCCCTTAATCAACACCATTACATGTGTAGAATTTACGTTCTAAGCGTAGGAATAACTTTACAGTCGAAGTCAAAATAATTGATTTCAGACAGTAACCAATAGGCTGACATTTCACTTTTGGCGAAGAAATAACTTTAAAGTACAAAGCTATATGCTTCAGTTATGCGTTAGAAATATTTTGCCAGTTTCATATTATATCAGAATCAGAATCAGAATCAGACATTTATTTGTAAACATAGGTACATAAATATAACAGGTCTTACATTTAATAAAAACAGTATCACCATGTCTAGCCGTTAGGCATACAAATATTTCAAGTCAAGATGGAGCATGCAGTATATTACTTAAAGTCGTTATCTATATAAATAAAATTACAATTCAAAATCGGATAAGTATTCTCCTACTGAATAATATGCTCTATTTACTAAAAGCGCGAATAAGCTTTTTTTTAAATCTACAGTATCGTCTAAGCTAGACACATATTTTGGCAATTTATTGTAGATTCTAGGTGCCATTCCAAAGACACTTTTGGAGAGAAGAGCGGTTTTAGTAGGCTGAATTTGGATCTTATTACATCGGCGAGCACTGCTAACGTTAAGGAATTGGTTGGTATTCATGTTGTTTTTCACATACAATGCGGTTTCATAAATATATAGGCACGGTAATGTAAGTATGTTTAGCCTAATGAAATGCGGTTTACATGATTCGGTTTGCGGTATCCTACATACTGATCGTAAACTTTTTTTTTGAGCCTTGAAAGCTAACTCTCGGTCAGTGGAATTCCCCCAGAACATGACACCATATCTTAAAGTTGATGTGACATACGAATGGTAAGCGGTTAGTACTGCTGATTGATTAACTATTTTATTTAGATTATATAGTGCATATGAAAATTTGTTAAGTTTATTACATACAATGTCAATATGATCTTTCCAATTCAACTTATGATCTAAACTTAATCCTAGAAATTTCGTCAGATCTGTGTTATCGATTACGTGTTCCCTATATGACACAGCGAGGTTTGGTGTTTTGTCCACTCTCTGCTTAAAACTCATGACTTTTGTTTTATTTAAATTTATATGTAAATTGTTCTTATTCAACCAATCAACTACTGTTTCAAGTGTTTTGTTAATGCTGATCTGTAATGAAAGTGGGTCACTTCCTGTAAATATTATTGTGCTGTCATCAGCAAAAAGAATCATTGAGTGTTCGGTGGTTTGTGGTAGATCGTTAATATATATTATGAAAAGCAACGGACCTAGAACACTGCCTTGCGGTACTCCGTATTTAACTTCTTTATAATTAGATGTTACCGACATTTCCGTTCTTGATTTTGTGCATATTTTATTCATTGATACCATTTGCTTTCGACCGGTTAAATACGATTTCATAAGATCGTGGACATTGCCTCGTACGCCATAGTCATAAAGTTTATTTAACAATATATTGTGATCAACGCAATCGAAAGCTTTGGACATGTCCATATATAAAGCACAAACAGGTATTTTTCCATCGATCTCTTTCATAATTGTTTGTAAAAGTTCAAAAATTGCCATGTTAATTGATCTTTTTTTCCTAAAACCTTTTTGTCCTGGTGCAAGTAGGTTATGAGTCTCGAAATATTGGTATAAACTTTTATGAATTACCTTCTCCAGTATTTTTGAAAATATGGAAAGAACTGCTATTGGCCTATAATTGTCCATATTTTCCCTATCACCTTTTTTAAAGAGTGGCTTCACTATGGCCATCTTAAGCATTTCCGGAAACTGGCCCTTCTCAATACACAGATTTGCTATGTAGCTAATAGGCAGTGATATAATAGGGGCTACTTCTTTTACAATTTTACTTGATATGCCATCATAGCCAGTACTATTTGTGTTTTTTAAGGATTTAATAATAATTACAATGTCTTCAGGGTTTATAGGTTTCATAAATATTGAATTAGTTGATTTAAATGTCATGGTATTATTAATTGGAATTGAATTGGGATTACTACAACTATTAGGCATGTCAGATAAAATGTTTACATTATTGTTAGATGTCACATGGTTAATGAAATGTTCGTTAAATTTTTCTGCAATTTCGTTCAAATCATTTAATCGCCTGCCATCGTATTTTATGCGTGCAATATCGGATTGCATTTGCGGCGCGTCATCTTCATTTGAGTAGCGGTGTGGAGAGCATGCGTTAAAAATGTTCCAGATACGACATGCCACTAAACGCACTCTTTTTTGAGCAGCGTCGATCCTTAATCCATGTTGTTATGAATTTATGAAACATGTATTGTATTGTACTTGTAATGTAGGTGTACACACCACAATTTTTTAAGTTGAACTATTGATACAAAGATGGAACATTAAGGGGCAAAGCCTTTCAAATAAACAATGCAAAGATCGACACACATGAGGAAAAATTCGAAAGGTTGGTGGAGAGGTTAACACACTGGACCGGTAATCCATAGGTACCAGGTTCGATTCCCGGTCTCTTTCGCCGGGTAACGCATTTCATTCTTCTTTGTGCTTTGATCTTTGTATCAATAGTTCACCATGATGTTATGTTTGTGGACTGTGCAGTGTTCGACGTCCCTGGACGCGTCGCCGAAAAGCAGCCCGGCGGGGCACCGGCGGCGCTCGCCGTTCGTGCCGTACGCGCTGCGGAACCACTCCGGCCACAAGCTGTGGTTCACCACGCTCGTCACCACCTGCGAAGTGTGAGTCATTCAGTATTTGTAAACTAGCTGTCAGCTTTCCTTGTAGAAATACAGTATATGATGACAGCTCAAATCCGCTACTCTTCATGAAATGTCAAAAGCGATTTGTTAGTATCAAGTTTCTATGAAGATACTGGCTTGTGACGTCAGAAAAATCAGTAGTTTAAACACGTCTTCTTTTTAGCTTTTGCCCAATTGAAAATAGTAAATTGTGGTAGTTTCTTTGGTTCCGTGTATTTTGGAATGTGTGTTTAGTGGTTTCAATGTCAATTAATATTCACTATAATCAAATACCGCCCTGTCCCTGGTCAGGCTGACGGAGTCGGAGCGGCGCTGCGGGCCGGACGACTCGTGGGTGGGCGTGCGGGCGGGCGACACGGAGCCGTTCTCGTTCGGCGCGCGGCGCGGGCGCGGCACGCGCGCCGCCGCCGTGCTGCACCAGCTGGCGATCAGATTGGACGGCTGGGGGCCGCCCGACCCGGTCTGCGTCGACCGAGTCGGCGTGTTCTTCCGGACGCTCGTGCATGCGGTGAGTCGTTTCGTTCTTCACGCCCATGCTATAATTCTTAATCCGATGACAGAATACTTACATACAGAATTGACACGCACACCCCCGCACCGAATTGAGTTATCTCACTCCGCGGGGGCATTGAATTGGAATCGTTTTTTTTTAACTTACGTCTTATTTACAAAAATGGAGAATCAACTTTCTTTCAGGACATATACTATTTAATTAACCACAATGAAAATTGATGGTATCATAAAGTTTAATAGTTTCAGAGAAAAGTCATATTTCATGAATACGGGTTATGTTACAGTTTCATTTTAATTGTTTCCATCAGAAAACCGGCGCGGAAGCCCGGCTGGTACTGGAGGTGTCGTTGGAAGGCTCCGCGAGGAAATTGGTGACCGTGCGATCGGCGCTGACGCTGCTGAACCGCCTGCCCGTGCCCGTCGACGTGCGCCTGGAGCACGCCTCCGCAGGTAAACATGAAGAGGCTACTACTAGATGAGTGTGTTGTAAAGTATCGATTCTCATGAAAGATGACACACGTCCCCGCGCTGGCGTGAAGTGCGCGTACGAGTTCACCCTTAATGTTTACAGTAGCTACGATTTAAGTTCGCAAAAGTAACAGTAGAGTGTGCAGAGCAGCGGTCGCTGAGCACGTGGGCGGGCTGCGCGGCTGGCGCGGCTGGCGCGGCGTGGCGCAGGCGCGCGGCGGGCGCGGCGTGGCGCTGGCGCGCGGCGGGCGCGGCGCTGGCGCGGGCGCGGTCGGCGCCGCCCGGCTCGCTCGCCGGCTGCGTGTGGCGCGCCGAGCGCCATCTGGCGCCCGCGTTACACCCTGTCTACTGCGGTATCTCAGCTCAGCACTGTAGTCGACGTTTCATCTACGTTCAACAGAACTGATTGCTTATGACGTGATGCCTTTTTTGCTATAATCAATTCCTTAACAGCCTCAATTTACGAGGCATTCTTGCGCTTGATGTGGCTGCTGTCAAAAGCGTAGATCAAAGTGTCTTTGAATAGGAAATAATTAGCCGATTCCTAGCTAACTTAGATTTTGTAAAATTGAAATTAATGGTAACAGAGTAAAGTTCGAATTGCGTAATAAGTATGTGGGTATTTAGCATTCTATTACGTGTGTTATTGATTAACATTTGTTTGTCAACAGTTGTTATTGTTTCACGTGTTGTTAAAGTTCCATTGATTTCGTTGTAGGTATATAAGCTGTAGCCAGGGTGTAACAGTAAGAGTATGAGGCGTATCGTACCTGATGTATAACTGAATGTAATCGATTTTAGGGTTCCGTAGTCAACAAGGAACCCTTATAGTTTCGCCATATCCGTCCGTCCGTCTATCAGCAGCTTAGCTCAGATACTGTTCGTCCTAAAAAGCTGCAATTTGGCATGGATATTAGTCACGCTGACAAAGTGTTAAATTATTTTATTGAAAAATCTTTCTTTGTACCTCTCCTACACTTAAAGTGGAAATTTATTTTTTTCCCCAGGATATCCCATGGTGTGGGGTATCGACGAAATAGGTATTTCAAAGCTAAGTCAAGTTTGTGAAATCAATTTTTGAAGTGAAAGTGTTCATTTTGTTCGAATCAAATGTCTCCCCCTCTACCCGTTGTGGTACGTGAAAAGGATGCACACTGGTATTATCACCAGGGGTCGGACTTTCTTTCGCACGGTAGGACTAATGGAGAACTATGGAGCCGTTATTAACATTAAAATACAATTCATACTCATACTCATTCATCTATTTCATTCCAAACAACCTTTGTGGTTATTATAGTTAACATTCCCAAGCATTAAATGATTAAAATTATGAATAAAATATTTTTTTACGATATTTCAAACTCCTAATTTAACTTAATGTATTGTTAATATCATGAACTTTCTAGTCTTAAATGGGTATTCGATCAATATAGAACCCAATTTACTCCAGAAAACATGGATAAAATTGCAAATATTTACGTATTTTATGGTGGCGAAAAAAACAATACCTACACAGATCAGGTCTTTGTATATTCCTCTGACTTTGTCCTTGACTATAAAATTAAAATTGCGAATGAAATACACTTATGAGTATGAGTATGAATAGTATTTTAATGTGAATATCGGCTCCATAGCTCTCCATTAGTCTTACCATTTTACCTTACCATTAGTGCGTACGAAAGTCCGACCCCTGATTATCACAGTGAAGAAGGCAATTTCATTATCTCAAATAAATTAAATAGTATTTTCAATGTACGTCGTCTAACATTGACATTCCCTGAGCATTTATTAATTTTTATTTATTTGTTTTTCGAAGTTGCATAACAAATGTTGTTCGGTTTCAAGGGAAGAATCTATGTTTTAATTTATTGCTCCTATTACAGGCAACACCCGGTATATTTGTAACTAGTGACTCGCCCTGGCTTCGCACGGGTGTAATGCTATATTATACTTGTATTATACATATAAGCCTCCCTCTTGAATCACTCTATCTATTAAAAAAAAACCGCATCAAAATCCGTTGCATAGGTTTAAAGATCTAAGCATTCATAGGGACAGACAGAAGGAACTGACTTTGTTTTATACTTTGTAGTGATAACGGCTACGGAACCCTACACCGAGCATGGCCTGACATGCTCTTACCTGGGTCTTTTGTTAGTTATTCAAAGTAAATGTTGTGTCGACTAGTATTAAATGACACATGATGACGAGATTTAATCTTGAACAGTCAGTGATGGTCACTATTATACTCAAAACAATAGTACGAAATGTTCACAAACAGTCTTGAAGTTTAATTTCGACTGGTAGTTAGTGATCATTGACCGTTAAAGTGTTAAAACTGCTCTAAACACCAGTTCTCTTTCAACTACGACGACGCGGTTGGCTCGGTTTGTAGTGTAGCTGCCTACTGAGCCAGCGGTCCTGGGTTCGAATCCCGGCCAGGGCAAATATTTGTGTGATGAACTCGAATATTTGTTGCTGCGTCATGGATGTTATCTATATATGTATTTATATATTATGTATATTGAAAATGAAAATGAAGTTGAAGCTGTCTAGTACCCATAGTACAAGCTTTGCTTAGTTTGGGACTAGGTCGATTTGTGTAAGATTAATATTTTAACATTTTAACTCGTTTGAAGCCGCGGCCCGAGACCCTCGCTAATCGGTTCCCATGGTGATATCGATATCCCCTTTGTCGGCAGGTCAGTGGTCGGGCGGCAGCGGCGGCGGGCGCTGGTCGCAGGTGGCGGCGGGCGCGGGCTGGGCGGCGCCGCTGTGGCACGCGCCGGGCGCCGTGTGCGTGCGGCCCGTGCTGCGCGCCGCGTGCGGCCCGCCCGCGCCGGCCAGGGTCGACTGGCGCAACACCAGGGACCACCGGCTGCAGCACTGCGAGTGCCGCGCGCCGCCGCTACACGTCTACAGGTATTGTTGGTTGCTCTGTGGCACGCGCCGGGCGCCGTGTGCGTGCGGCCCGTGCTGCGCGCCGCGTGCGGCCCGCCCGCGCCGGCCAGGGTCGACTGGCGCAACACCAGGGACCACCGGCTGCAGCACTGCGAGTGCCGCGCGCCGCCGCTACACGTCTACAGGTATTGTTGGTTGCTCTGTGGCACGCGCCGGGCGCCGTGTGCGTGCGGCCCGTGCTGCGCGCCGCGTGCGGCCCGCCCGCGCCGGCCAGGGTCGACTGGCGCAACACCAGGGACCACCGGCTGCAGCACTGCGAGTGCCGCGCGCCGCCGCTACACGTCTACAGGTATTGTTGCTCTGAACTAGTCTGTCCAGTAATCATGGAAGCAGTGTTGTCGCTGGGGTTACGCGTATTAATCCCCAAATCTGTCGTAACGAGTATGTGTTAACTAGATCTTTTTCCAGTGGTCCGATCTTAAATACATTTTTGGTAGTTTACAAATTCGATTCGTCTCCGTGGTCAGGTTCTGCACGGTGATCGTGCGCCAGCGCTTCCCGCCGACGGGGCCGGCAGGCGCGGGCGCGGCGGGGCACGCGCTGACGCTGGTGCCGGCGCTGCGCCTGGAGAACCTGCTGCCGCTGGAGCTGCACTACCGCTGCGCCGGCCTCGACGCGCAGGGCGTGCACGGCGCGCTGCAGCCCGCCGACACCAGGCCCTTCCACGAGGTAATCACGCCCACTTGTGGGCTTCCAATTAATCTAGGGCATCTTGATCCTGATCATTTTGCGGCAGACAATTGACGGCCGCGCTTCGCGCGCATCATACCGATGGCCCTTGCGGCGCACAGCCCACACCATAATCGATCGAAGGCGTAGGAGGCTCTACATAATACGCGATAAAATCCGGTATTTTTTACTTATTTATCGATTACGTTTTAAAATCATGCACGCAAGAAGTCATTGGAGAATTCCTGTCTTAATTCACGTCACGGTGATTTTTTTCTTTGCTAAAATTCCTATCATTTCGTTTCATATTTTAGGTGAACGTGGAGGAAGGCGTGGAGCTAAGCGTGAAGCTGGAAGGATTCGGCTGGTCGACAACCCTGAGCGTGGGCGGCGCGGGCGCGGCGTCCTTCAGCGCGCGACTCAAGCTCAAGGACAGCTGGGGCCGGAGACTGTACCTCAACGCGCGTGTCGCCGTCAAGCCTACCGACGGCATTAAGGTTAGCAAGCTGGAAGGATCCAGGTTCGGATGCTTCACAACCTTCACCGGACGGCTTTAAATTAACACACTTGAACCGTGTTGTTATTAAGCTCACAAATCTTTTTATGTATTTTAGTTTTAATTGATTGTACATATTGTTTTAATTTCCATAATAAAAGCTTACCGGTGGCATGCAGAAGTTGTGGGAACTGGGAAGGTGCGAAATCGGTCGTGGTTTCAGGAGAGGCAAATTTAAAAGGATCCACAGATGTTGCAGGGGCTTAGGGCTTAAACTATTTGTTTGTTCATGTGCAGATTTCGATCAGTGCTGCGTACTGGCTGGTGAACCGCACGGGGCTGCCGGTGGTTTTCCGCGCGGAGGGCGCAGCCGCCGCCGCCGCGGGGCAGGGGCCGGAGCACGAGCTGGCGCGCATGGTGGCGCCGCTGCTGTTCGCCTTCGCCGAGGCCGACGGCGGGCCCACGCTGGCGGCCCGGCTCGGCTCCTCCGTGGCGCCCGCGCAGGAGGTACAGTCTGTAGGACAGGGCCGGAGCACGAGCTGGCGCGCATGGTGGCGCCGCTGCTGTTCGCCTTCGCCGAGGCCGACGGCGGGCCCACGCTGGCGGCCCGGCTCGGCTCCTCCGTGGCGCCCGCGCAGGAGGTACAGTCTGTAGGACAGGGCCGGAGCACGAGCTGGCGCGCATGGTGGCGCCGCTGCTGTTCGCCTTCGCCGAGGCCGACGGCGGGCCCACGCTGGCGGCCCGGCTCGGCTCCTCCGTGGCGCCCGCGCAGGAGGTACAGTCTGTAGGACAGGGCCGGAGCACGAGCTGGCGCGCATGGTGGCGCCGCTGCTGTTCGCCTTCGCCGAGGCCGACGGCGGGCCCACGCTGGCGGCCCGGCTCGGCTCCTCCGTGGCGCCCGCGCAGGAGGTACAGTCTGTAGGACAGGGCCGGAGCACGAGCTGGCGCGCATGGTGGCGCCGCTGCTGTTCGCCTTCGCCGAGGCCGACGGCGGGCCCACGCTGGCGGCCCGGCTCGGCTCCTCCGTGGCGCCCGCGCAGGAGGTACAGTCTGTAGGACAGGGCCGGAGCACGAGCTGGCGCGCATGGTGGCGCCGCTGCTGTTCGCCTTCGCCGAGGCCGACGGCGGGCCCACGCTGGCGGCCCGGCTCGGCTCCTCCGTGGCGCCCGCGCAGGAGGTACAGTCTGTAGGACAGGGCCGGAGCACGAGCTAGCGCGCATGGTGGCGCCGCTGCTGTTCGCCTTCGCCGAGGCCGACGGCGGGCCCACGCTGGCGGCCCGGCTCGGCTCCTCCGTGGCGCCCGCGCAGGAGGTACAGTCTGTAGGACAGGGCCGGAGCACGAGCTAGCGCGCATGGTGGCGCCGCTGCTGTTCGCCTTCGCCGAGGCCGACGGCGGGCCCACGCTGGCGGCCCGGCTCGGCTCCTCCGTGGCGCCCGCGCTGTAGGTACAGTCTGTAGGACAGGGCCGGAGCACGAGCTAGCGCGCATGGTGGCGCCGCTGCTGTTCGCCTTCGCCGAGGCCGACGGCGGGCCCACGCTGGCGGCCCGGCTCGGCTCCTCCGTGGCGCCCGCGCAGGAGGTACAGTCTGTAGGACAGGGCCGGAGCACGAGCTAGCGCGCATGGTGGCGCCGCTGCTGTTCGCCTTCGCCGAGGCCGACGGCGGGCCCACGCTGGCGGCCCGGCTCGGCTCCTCCGTGGCGCCCGCGCAGGAGGTACAGTCTGTAGGACAGGGCCGGAGCACGAGCTAGCGCGCATGGTGGCGCCGCTGCTGTTCGCCTTCGCCGAGGCCGACGGCGGGCCCACGCTGGCGGCCCGGCTCGGCTCCTCCGTGGCGCCCGCGCAGGAGGTACAGTCTGTAGGACAGGGCCGGAGCACGAGCTAGCGCGCATGGTGGCGCCGCTGCTGTTCGCCTTCGCCGAGGCCGACGGCGGGCCCACGCTGGCGGCCCGGCTCGGCTCCTCCGTGGCGCCCGCGCAGGAGGTACAGTCTGTAGGACAGGGCCGGAGCACGAGCTAGCGCGCATGGTGGCGCCGCTGCTGTTCGCCTTCGCCGAGGCCGACGGCGGGCCCACGCTGGCGGCCCGGCTCGGCTCCTCCGTGGCGCCCGCGCTGTAGGTACAGTCTGTAGGACAGGGCCGGAGCACGAGCTAGCGCGCATGGTGGCGCCGCTGCTGTTCGCCTTCGCCGAGGCCGACGGCGGGCCCACGCTGGCGGCCCGGCTCGGCTCCTCCGTGGCGCCCGCGCAGGAGGTACAGTCTGTAGGACAGGGCCGGAGCACGAGCTAGCGCGCATGGTGGCGCCGCTGCTGTTCGCCTTCGCCGAGGCCGACGGCGGGCCCACGCTGGCGGCCCGGCTCGGCTCCTCCGTGGCGCCCGCGCAGGAGGTACAGTCTGTAGGACAGGGCCGGAGCACGAGCTAGCGCGCATGGTGGCGCCGCTGCTGTTCGCCTTCGCCGAGGCCGACGGCGGGCCCACGCTGGCGGCCCGGCTCGGCTCCTCCGTGGCGCCCGCGCAGGAGGTACAGTCTGTAGGACAGGGCCGGAGCACGAGCTGGCGCGCATGGTGGCGCCGCTGCTGTTCGCCTTCGCCGAGGCCGACGGCGGGCCCACGCTGGCGGCCCGGCTCGGCTCCTCCGTGGCGCCCGCGCAGGAGGTACAGTCTGTAGGACAGGGCCGGAGCACGAGCTAGCGCGCATGGTGGCGCCGCTGCTGTTCGCCTTCGCCGAGGCCGACGGCGGGCCCACGCTGGCGGCCCGGCTCGGCTCCTCCGTGGCGCCCGCGCAGGAGGTACAGTCTGTAGGACAGGGCCGGAGCACGAGCTAGCGCGCATGGTGGCGCCGCTGCTGTTCGCCTTCGCCGAGGCCGACGGCGGGCCCACGCTGGCGGCCCGGCTCGGCTCCTCCGTGGCGCCCGCGCAGGAGGTACAGTCTGTAGGACAGGGCCGGAGCACGAGCTAGCGCGCATGGTGGCGCCGCTGCTGTTCGCCTTCGCCGAGGCCGACGGCGGGCCCACGCTGGCGGCCCGGCTCGGCTCCTCCGTGGCGCCCGCGCAGGAGGTACAGTCTGTAGGACAGGGCCGGAGCACGAGCTAGCGCGCATGGTGGCGCCGCTGCTGTTCGCCTTCGCCGAGGCCGACGGCGGGCCCACGCTGGCGGCCCGGCTCGGCTCCTCCGTGGCGCCCGCGCAGGAGGTACAGTCTGTAGGACAGGGCCGGAGCACGAGCTAGCGCGCATGGTGGCGCCGCTGCTGTTCGCCTTCGCCGAGGCCGACGGCGGGCCCACGCTGGCGGCCCGGCTCGGCTCCTCCGTGGCGCCCGCGCTGTAGGTACAGTCTGTAGGACAGGGCCGGAGCACGAGCTAGCGCGCATGGTGGCGCCGCTGCTGTTCGCCTTCGCCGAGGCCGACGGCGGGCCCACGCTGGCGGCCCGGCTCGGCTCCTCCGTGGCGCCCGCGCAGGAGGTACAGTCTGTAGGACAGGGCCGGAGCACGAGCTAGCGCGCATGGTGGCGCCGCTGCTGTTCGCCTTCGCCGAGGCTGACGGCGGGCCCACGCTGGCGGCCCGGCTCGGCTCCTCCGTGGCGCCCGCGCAGGAGGTACAGTCTGTAGGACAGGGCCGGAGCACGAGCTAGCGCGCATGGTGGCGCCGCTGCTGTTCGCCTTCGCCGAGGCCGACGGCGGGCCCACGCTGGCGGCCCGGCTCGGCTCCTCCGTGGCGCCCGCGCAGGAGGTACAGTCTGTAGGACAGGGCCGGAGCACGAGCTAGCGCGCATGGTGGCGCCGCTGCTGTTCGCCTTCGCCGAGGCCGACGGCGGGCCCACGCTGGCGGCCCGGCTCGGCTCCTCCGTGGCGCCCGCGCAGGAGGTACAGTCTGTAGGACAGGGCCGGAGCACGAGCTAGCGCGCATGGTGGCGCCGCTGCTGTTCGCCTTCGCCGAGGCCGACGGCGGGCCCACGCTGGCGGCCCGGCTCGGCTCCTCCGTGGCGCCCGCGCAGGAGGTACAGTCTGTAGGACAGGGCCGGAGCACGAGCTAGCGCGCATGGTGGCGCCGCTGCTGTTCGCCTTCGCCGAGGCCGACGGCGGGCCCACGCTGGCGGCCCGGCTCGGCTCCTCCGTGGCGCCCGCGCAGGAGGTACAGTCTGTAGGACAGGGCCGGAGCACGAGCTAGCGCGCATGGTGGCGCCGCTGCTGTTCGCCTTCGCCGAGGCCGACGGCGGGCCCACGCTGGCGGCCCGGCTCGGCTCCTCCGTGGCGCCCGCGCTGTAGGTACAGTCTGTAGGACAGGGCCGGAGCACGAGCTAGCGCGCATGGTGGCGCCGCTGCTGTTCGCCTTCGCCGAGGCCGACGGCGGGCCCACGCTGGCGGCCCGGCTCGGCTCCTCCGTGGCGCCCGCGCAGGAGGTACAGTCTGTAGGACAGGGCCGGAGCACGAGCTAGCGCGCATGGTGGCGCCGCTGCTGTTCGCCTTCGCCGAGGCCGACGGCGGGCCCACGCTGGCGGCCCGGCTCGGCTCCTCCGTGGCGCCCGCGCAGGAGGTACAGTCTGTAGGACAGGGCCGGAGCACGAGCTAGCGCGCATGGTGGCGCCGCTGCTGTTCGCCTTCGCCGAGGCCGACGGCGGGCCCACGCTGGCGGCCCGGCTCGGCTCCTCCGTGGCGCCCGCGCAGGAGGTACAGTCTGTAGGACAGGGCCGGAGCACGAGCTGGCGCGCATGGTGGCGCCGCTGCTGTTCGCCTTCGCCGAGGCCGACGGCGGGCCCACGCTGGCGGCCCGGCTCGGCTCCTCCGTGGCGCCCGCGCAGGAGGTACAGTCTGTAGGACAGGGCCGGAGCACGAGCTAGCGCGCATGGTGGCGCCGCTGCTGTTCGCCTTCGCCGAGGCCGACGGCGGGCCCACGCTGGCGGCCCGGCTCGGCTCCTCCGTGGCGCCCGCGCAGGAGGTACAGTCTGTAGGACAGGGCCGGAGCACGAGCTAGCGCGCATGGTGGCGCCGCTGCTGTTCGCCTTCGCCGAGGCCGACGGCGGGCCCACGCTGGCGGCCCGGCTCGGCTCCTCCGTGGCGCCCGCGCAGGAGGTACAGTCTGTAGGACAGGGCCGGAGCACGAGCTAGCGCGCATGGTGGCGCCGCTGCTGTTCGCCTTCGCCGAGGCCGACGGCGGGCCCACGCTGGCGGCCCGGCTCGGCTCCTCCGTGGCGCCCGCGCAGGAGGTACAGTCTGTAGGACAGGGCCCGGAGCACGAGCTAGCGCGCATGGTGGCGCCGCTGCTGTTCGCCTTCGCCGAGGCCGACGGCGGGCCCACGCTGGCGGCCCGGCTCGGCTCCTCCGTGGCGCCCGCGCAGGAGGTACAGTCTGTAGGACAGGGCCGGAGCACGAGCTAGCGCGCATGGTGGCGCCGCTGCTGTTCGCCTTCGCCGAGGCCGACGGCGGGCCCACGCTGGCGGCCCGGCTCGGCTCCTCCGTGGCGCCCGCGCAGGAGGTACAGTCTGTAGGACAGGGCCCGGAGCACGAGCTAGCGCGCATGGTGGCGCCGCTGCTGTTCGCCTTCGCCGAGGCCGACGGCGGGCCCACGCTGGCGGCCCGGCTCGGCTCCTCCGTGGCGCCCGCGCAGGAGGTACAGTCTGTAGGACAGGGCCGGAGCACGAGCTAGCGCGCATGGTGGCGCCGCTGCTGTTCGCCTTCGCCGAGGCCGACGGCGGGCCCACGCTGGCGGCCCGGCTCGGCTCCTCCGTGGCGCCCGCGCAGGAGGTACAGTCTGTAGCAATTGGGTCTCAAACTAAACGCTAATACGTCATTGGCAGTATTCTGTCTATCATATAGCGGAAAAAAATCTTATCCCGAGATTCTTAATTTTTCCATTATTTTTTTATTTCATCGGGTGTTCCCACTAAAATAGAGTCGTCTGAAATAGGTCGAGTTTGATATATTGGTTCTTTTTATAGTATCGTTGAATCAACTCAATGACAACGCAACGTTTTCCCCAGTGGTGCTCCCCGTTCGGGCTGGGCCCGGGCACGGCGGTGAAGAAGCTCACGGCCGGCGACAAAGTGTACTGCATCGGGGTGTCCGTGCGCGCCGGCCGCGGCCGCTACCGACACACCAACATCGCCACGCTCACGCCGCGCTACCAGCTCCACAATAATACTCCTTACCACCTGCAGTTTGCGCAGAAGTGTACTGCTACAACACTGGTAAGGCCTGAAAAATTTAGTCTTGTGATTTTTGTCTATCTCTCTCTTACGAATAGACGCGTTTGAAATGTGGTGTTAGAGGAAGATGCTTCGGATACCCTGGACAGCTCGTCCAAGACTCGGTACAATATGCCTTCATCGTATCTTTGAGTACTTTGGTCATATTGCCAGGAAACCGGGCGATAAACTTGAAACCCTACACCTCGCTAAGGACAAACAGATGGCGTAACATAGTCAAAACTAAAGTGATGAACAGAAGTCACGATCCTCAGTGATAAGCACGACGACGCAAGAAGGAGGAGGCATCTCTCAAATAACCTCCATTAGAACTGCGTCAGGCTCGTGTTTGTTTTCAAAAGATGCTAAATATAGATGATAATCACAGCGTAGATAGTTATTTCCATTTTGTAAAATGCGTACCAACTTTACAATAAATCCATAAATATCTTCTCCTCAGTCGAGTACTTTTTCGCAGATTGGTCGTGATTATGGACTGTTTAGTTTCGCTGCTTTCGCGATAGTTCTCCATTTGATAGTGGCTCATTGTGTCCTAGACTTAATAACAGGGTATTCGAACTTGTATGTCACAGTTTGACTAGAGATGCGCCTGAAAAATATTAAGATACGTCACTGTATGAGTAAGGCTCAGGCTCAGCTCATGAGATTTGAACGATCCTTGACTTATGTTATGTTATTACGATTAAATAAAATTATTTTAGCAAAAAAGCGTTAATTGGTGAGCTCACAACAGAGCGTTTGTTGCGAATTGTGATGGAAATGATGGAATCCACGAATAAGATTATATTTGTCTAAATTTCTTAAAACAAGGGAACTAGCAGTTGAAACGCTCCTGAGCCTTACCCGTATATTACTCTGGTATCTAATAAAGGCATGTTGCAGAACGACCCGGGTGCGTGCGCGACGCACGTGTCGGCGGTGGCGGGCTGCTACCTGCCGTGGCACTGGGCGCGCTGGGAGCGGCCGCGCCTGCTGTGCGTGCGCGTGCTGGCGGGCGGCGGCCCGGCCGCGCGCACCGCCTGGTCCGGCGGGCTGCGCGTCGACGACACGCGCGCCGCGCACGTCGCCTGCAGGTACCGTACCATAGTAGCTCTGTCACCTGTACACCTTCCTAGTTTGTTTCGATATTACTGAAATTTATCAATTTTTACGTTTGGATACACTTTTAAAAATTTATGTATCTAAAATGTGGTCTACAAATTATGATGAATTAGTTCTAAGTCAATATTATGTGGCGACTGGAGTTTTGGTGACCGTCGACTGTTTTCGTAAACATTTAACCCCATCATTAGCTTGATCGATGTCTTTGAAGAGCAAATGTTTGTCTACAGAGAGAACGGCGGGGGCGGCGGCTACGTGTTCCTGCGCGTGGAGGTGGTGGCGCAGGGCGCCACGCTGTTCGTGGTGCTGACGCACGCCGACAGCGCGCCGCCGCCGCTGCGCGTCGACAACTACTCGCCCGTAGCCATCATGTTCCACCAGGTGAGTCAGCGGGACTTGTAAATTGTAATCAAGAGCATATCGGTATAAAAATAACGGTAAATAGGCAGGTGCGTGGGCAGGAAATGGTTCACTACGACGTTGAATTGTGTACGAACATTTCAGTCGTAAAAACTATGGGTCACTCGTGTTCCGTGTTCAAATAACCGGACGTTCTAATTCCAATCGCAAAACTCTAAGTGTGCATCTCAGGCGATCGTAACGTCGTATACCTAACGATAATCGACTCGTTGTCGTTGGATGGTGTTCGGTGTTGACATGATTGTTGTGTAAGACAAAGTATCGTAAACGTGCAGGTGGGGTGCGGCGAGGAGTGCGTGGTGGGCGCGCGCGGCTGCGTGCAGTGGGCGCTGCCGGAGCCGGAGGGCGCGGCGGCGCTGGCGCTGCGCGCGCCGGGCGGGCCGCGCGCCTCGCTGCCGCTGGACGCGCTGGGCGCCTCCATCAGCCTCGCCTACCAGAACTTCATCTACGTGGCCTTCACCGCCACCGGCGCCGGCCTGCGAGAAGCCGACGCGCAGAGGTACACTGACGACTATGTGTCTGAACTTAGAGAGAGTTATATAATCGCGGTACATTATATCGAAGGTATTGTTTTATTGTACTTGCATAGAATATTTATTTATTTATTTTATATTAATTGTTTTCTTTCCTACCAGAGACGACGGCGGTTCGACGACGAATGACGATTCAATTCTAGTCTTGGAAGTGCCATTAAACTCCACACGCGTAATACTCGCAAGGAAACGATACGGAGACAGGTGAGTGTCCCTCAAAGTCAGTGGACATTTGGTCGAAGTAAACAAATATAGATTACACTTTATGATGTTTGTTCCAGAGCTCAACTCTGGCGACGCGGTCCCAACGACCAGCTCATCCACGAAGGCAGCTCGCCGCCGCAACCGACTGACGCCTTGCTGACAGACGAACCGACTCTTTCACCGCATGCAATGGTAATGTTTGCACCAAAATTTTCTTAATTTTCTTGTGCAATGTGGTGCTGTCACTCAGAGATTTGAACGATGAATTGGAGTCGAAGCTGATCTTTTCAGGAAGGTTGGGTTTTTTCCTACTTTATAATCTACACTTTTTCGTTCGATTGTAAAGTATTCAGTTTCACAGAACTAAGACTGCGGAATTAACGTTATTGACATATAATTATTTACCGTGAAAAATTATCTTGTTATCGTTTACACAAAAAGGTGCCGTGACCAGGATGCGTGTTTATTGTGTTCGCAGGTGTTGGACATAGAGGGCCCGGCGCCGCGGCCGGGGCGCGCGGCGCCGCTGGTGCTGCGGCGCGCGGACCCGCGGCGCGCCTCCACGCAGGCGTGGCGCCTGCTGCCCTCCGGCCGCATGGCCTGCGCGCACGCCAACCTGTGCGTGCAGCCTGACGGCGGGCTCATGGCGCTCACGCCAGGTACATTTTAAATACTTAACTCGGTGGCGAGAGTTTATCGATCGACACGAATTTAGATTCTCATTACAAGATTGTTAGGTGGATATAGGTACAAAATAAATAATTTGAAATCGTCTATGGCGGCGGTAGGTTACTTCACATGTTGGTGCCGTGACCAGGATCAAATCGAATTGTGTAGGGTGTACAATTTTATCGCACCCTACATGTACGAATGTAGTAGGTATGTTAATTGTTAGGTTAGTTTAGTATGTTATAACGGGCGGAATGTTAAGTAAAAGATGTGATCGTTCCCGATGAGTACCTTTATTGCACTAAAATTACATAAATAAGTAAATAAATCAATTAAAGTCGATTGTGACGCATACGCTAGGTGCGTCATCAGCTTAATATATTGTCGAGTGTGCTCGTACATGCTGCCAAATTTAAGCAAACGAAAAACACAATAGAAAAGGTAGAAATTAAGATATTAAGGCGCGGTAGCCTTATCAACACGTAATGAGGCATGTACAATCACCTCGTTGACGCTATCGAATTCCTGTGGCTGCGGAAGATGTCTAAATGATGCGTTGTCCTTCATTATGTTTTGGTATTGGCACAGGCAGCCGCGTGGTGCTCGGGCTGCCGGAGGCGTCGCGCTCGGGGCGGGCGCTGCCGCGCGAGCAGGCGGTGGCGTGGCACACGCTGCGCCCCGGCTCCGGCCGCCTGGCCGTGGCGCTCTCGTGCGCCGGGCCCACGCGCATCGTCGTCATCAAGGACACCGAGAAGCCCGTGAGTAAAGCGATTATTAAGAATCTCGAGGATGCGTATGCGTAAAGCGAGTAATTTATGATTCATTTTCTTTGTAGGCACCACGCTTCTTTTGTCGCAAGCGAGGACTCATCTAGTAACTTATCTTAATATTGGACGTATATTTGGTGGCAGGAGTCGGGCTGGATCGAGGGCGGCGACCCGGAGGCGGAGGAGCTGGCGGAGGCGCCGCGGCGCGAGTGGGAGGTGTGCGTGGCGCTGGGCGGGCTGTCCGTGTCGCTGGTGGCGCGCGCGCCGGCGCAGGAGCTGGTGCACGCGCTGCTGAGCGGCGTGCAGCTGCGCGTGAGCGCCGCGCGCGCCGCGCAGCTCGCGCTCTCCGTGCAGGACATGCAGTGGGACAATCAGGTACACTACTCCTCTCGTTGTGCTCCATTGCAACAGCAACAGGTTATTGACAACGCACTCGATTCGCCAGTTAAAATCTTCAGTACGATCACCGTCGAAAATGTTTGAAGTATAATTTTACGATTGAATCATCAGAATTTCAAATTTCAACCGAAACAGTGTTGGACAAAAGCCTTCACCACAGGTGCAGATTGAAAAAAAGTTTCGAATAATTTATAGAAATGTTCGGAAGGTTGAGGCAATAATAGGCTAGTTGACTCATGTCAAATTTTCATAAACTAATGTTTATTCCGTATAGTATTTAGGAAACGAAACCTAAATATATATTGTTCAATTCATAAAAGTGAAAGATGGCTGAAAAAAAAGAATTTGAAAACATGGTTTTTAATCTGTATTTTGAAATGCCTAAAACGCTGTCCGCCATTTTCGCTTATAATAGTGACGTCATCGGTCCTGTAAAGAAAACTGAAAGTCTACTTTGACGACTTCGAATAGTGCCGTCCCTCTCGATCTCCTGTCAAAGTATATTGGAGTGAACGGAATGGCACTATACGACGGTCGAATTTCGAATATTTACACGTAATTCTACGTCACGCCACAGATTAGCAAAAGGCAAAAATAGCGGACGGTGTTTTTGACTGTTCATGAAATTTTGAATTTTCAATTGATAAAATTTAGCTTTCTAGCTTTCACTTAAATATAAGATGTTTTTTTTTTGAGCTAGTAGGATCATTATTAACCATTGCAAATATATTTCAAAACTGGGTCAACTAGCCTATTGAATGAAAGTTTATTTGTTCGATAATTCTATGTGATATTAGAAAGTTTCGCAATTTAGTAAACTTTCCGTAGACATATAATAAGGCCTTTCCTAAGGACTTCCATGCGATCAGTTGTGCGCTTCCCTCACCCAAATATTTCTCGCCATCTTGAACCGACAGTTCCATACTTCGAACTATTTCTACCTTTTCATACGACCAACCACCACCATACCATTACGGTATCACTGAACAAAACCCGAATGATAGCTAAACTTATTTATACAAATAAAAGTGACAAATATTTTGCCATAATAAACACGTAAATTAAAACAACAGTTAAAGTTATAAAAAGTTAATTTATTTTAAATTAATAACGTTAAAAAACTAGAAAAACTTAAAATTAAGTAACTAACTTATATATATGTACAAAGGTTGAACACCAATTTACACTTAACGAACTTAAATTGAACTATAAATAAGTAAAAAAATATATCTTGTTAACAATGATAGTTTTATACTACAGAAGCAAGACTAGAACTGATCGCATACTTTCTAGCCCAGTATTCCCGCCATAGCTGTCTGTGGAACTTCAACATCAAAAAGAACACGTTTATTGAACACGTAGTGATATGAAACAACGTCGGCCCCACGCCGTGGTTCCTGGTCGTCGACTCAATATAGTTTATCACCAAAAAAGTTATGCCATTGCCCATAAAAGCGAATGTGGATAACATCACCTTCTTGCCGATGTCGGCCCCTCGCTCCGCTGCGGGCATGCGCGCCCGCCTCCACAGCGCGTACAACACACACAAGTACACCACGAAGTTAATATTGATCAGTAACAAGTATTCTAACACTAGTGCCATCATAGCATAAGAGTGTAGTAATGAAAGCGTGCTTAACGCAATAGGGAGCACCCAGCCGAAGACAGTAGCTTTGAGGTATAGATGTGTAATAGCTTCCAAACTCGTGAACACTTGCACGAACTCGATGTAGAACATCAGTGTGACCACCATCAGCCAGTGCAGGTAGCACAGTATGGCGCATAACTCCACGTGTCGCAGCAAGTAAGGGTCTAAGGCATGCAGTAGAGTCGGCTGCAGGCCCCAGTTCAGTACAAGCGGGAGGAGGACGTTGAGGAACGCGTAGTGCCGGAACTGCCGCCACTTGGGCAGCGCGCACCAGCTCACGAGCCCGAAGGCGACGCTCGCGATGGACAGGCACATTGCGATGTACCGCAGCACTAGAGAACGTGTTGAGCACACTATGGGTTCTATAAACATTTTGAACACACTTTTCTTGGGACTAAACTCATAATGCACTCGGGTTTGGCATTATGAGGCGTCTTAATATTTTTCCTTATTGTTTGACAAATGACGACATTATATATTTTGTAATAAATAGGAAAATAACGATGCTTTTCGTATTAAAGGTATAATCTTGAACTTTATTAATACAGAATTTATCCTTATAAGTAACGTTAAAGTATACTCGTAACATTATTATGCCTGTATGTGGCACTCGGTCAAGCGACAATAGTGTCCCGGACCTTTGGGAGGCATGCGCGGAACGGAAGCCAACACGTAGAGGCCCTTTCGACAATTTAATGCAATGTAAGGTGTACATCGATCGGATGCTGTCCCTATCCGTATTTGCCCCGGCCGGGATTCGAACCCAGGACCGTCGGCTTGTCGGCGGGTACATTACAAACTGTCCCAAACGCGTGGTCAATGTTCGGCATGTAGCGTGTTTGTTGCAGCTGCTGGGCACGCCGAGCCCGGTGCTGCTGTACTGCCTGCCGGGCGGCGCGGACACGCCGGCGCTGTCGGCGTGCGCGGAGCTGATGCGCGCGCCGGCGCGCCGCTACAACGCGCTCTTCTTCAAGCACCTCGTCGTCGCGCTCAGCCCGCTGGCTGTCCGACTGGAAGAAAGGTCTCATATCATCTTAAGAGGCCTTATACTTAAAAAAAAAAAATTCTTATTATGACAAATATATTGATAATTTCAACCAACTTTTTGAAGTGAACAATACTTTTCCCCGAGTTCTAGGTAGTAACATAGCGATTTCATGCTTTTATCGCTTGCAGTCGAAAATAAGTTGAAAAAACTAATTTTCCGCGTGAATTTTGTCTATTTCGAGTAGTTTTTGAAACACAAACTATCAATGAAAAATTGAAACTGTAGGTTTCAAATATATACCAATAAATCCCAATAGCCCTGTTCTAGGTAGTTACATCAATAATATGTTAAGAAACATGTTTGATCATAGAGAAAAATGTCCAAAACAATCAGCATTTTGAAAGGAATAGGGCCTCTTAATTTCTAGTTAAAAGTGCACTGTAGCTAAAGTTGATTTTGGATTTATTTATTTCCTATTCACGACGTCGCACCGCGGCACGATGTTGTACCACGACGCTGTATAACTGATACCTAAGCGACGTCCGTATTGACACCGTGCAATATGTGCAGACTGATCCTGAAGCTGTGGTGGTGGGCGGCGCCGCCGGACGAGGACGCGCGTGAAGAGGTGGACGAGGCGGACTACGAGACTCGGCGCATGCTCGACGAGGTGACCGCGCTGCACGCGCGCCGATACTACTTCGCCCTCATCAAGGTCATCCCCAGCCAGGTGAGTCCGACACTACTGTGTAGCCGCCCGACGAGTATGCAAGGAGGTGGACGAGGCGGACTACGAAACTCGAGAACACTGCTCTAAACAGCGAGGATACGAAGAACTATAAAACCGCTAATAATCCTTTTAAACAAGCCTAAGTATACTTACACTCAAAATTTTCCCTCTATTTTCTCTCCTGGGTGAAATGTTTGTCTTTAAATGGGATCACCGTGTAAGCTTATAGCGATAAAGTCATTTAACCCTTAAATGCATAATGATGTATATTTACACGTTACTGAAATGACACAAGACAAAATATGAATATTGTCAATAATGACTTTGTATAAATTGTCCCGAAATCTCAAACTGACGTGGATAAATCCATTGCTAATTACGTCATTTCAGAAATAAAATTAGTGTAATTGTATGCATTTAAGGGTTAATAATACTTGAATTAATATTACAGTCCAGTTAACATCGAGTCAATTTCGATGACGTTTTTAGCAAACGAAGTTACTCAAAATCTCGTTAATTAATAATTACATGATATTAACTTTAATTATAATTTCTTTTAATGCAATCAGTTTTCAAAGTGCAACAAGGTTCTACTCAAAGTTCAAGTAAATGCTAATTTTGTGTTATGGTCCTTTTGCGTGTTTCTCATATTTTAATTGTAAATGCGTATGCGACGTATTTATATGTATGTTGACTTCCTAATGTCTTAATAACTAATTGTTTTTCTAGCTCGTAAAAAGTAGACAGTCATCTGTTTAACACTGTACTGTACTCGTGTAATGTAAACTATTTATTGCTAGGAAGTTGATGCTAGGTTGTGTAGTGAAAATGGTGTAAAATGTGGTGATTATCTATGAAAAATCGTCTCTCCTCTCTATTGTCTCGTGAAACCTACTCATAGCAACTAATTCGGCTTCGGGCGCTGTCATGTTTATTCGTATCATGAGTCTTTGACATTATAGGTTAAGCATAACCTCATGAGAGCCAGTACCTAATAAAACGATTAAAACGATTAGAGCCCTTCGAAATTATAATATGCTTGTGTGTTAGGCTTTGCATATGCAAATGAGGTATTTTCACATTAAAAAGAATATTAAACGTTGCATGTTTCACAAATTTAGTATTGCAAAAGTTCAAAATTAATTTAAGAATTTGTACAAAAAAATGCGCTTAGCGGTACATGCGTGAGCTGTCAAAATGCGATTCGCGGTTAATACCTGTTTTGCTCGCTATTACGCTATCCAGATTAGAACCTCTCAATTTGTACCCAAACCCGAATCGCAATCTGAGAGTACTTCTTTTTTATTTACAAACTGGCCGGAGATTGCCCTCAGTATCACCTGATGATAAGTGAGTGGTCGAGGATGTAGCTCGCCGGTCCAGTAATGGCCTATTCACCTTGAAGAGACCCAAATTATAATTTTCTGGAAATACACGCGATGGGAGCGAGTTCCATTCCTTAGCGGGACTGTAACGAAGTGGTCGTGTATCGTAGATCCGGTTGTCGATGACGACGGCCAGCAAGCTGGAGCGCGAGCTGGCGGCGCTGCGGCGGCGGCTGGGGCTCACGCTCATCAAGTTCGAGGACGCCACGGTGGAGCTGGAGCCGTTCGCGCGCGCGCACCCCTTCGAGCCCGCGCCATACCTCGCCAGGCAGATGCTCAAGCACTTCAAGGATGTGAGTATATCTGCCTGCTGACGATATTTTGCTATCTTTACTACTTCTCATTATGTATTTATTATGTCTAAGTATCTATGTATATATATCTGCTAATTCATGTTTATGTTGTGGTTTATTTGGATTTATAACTATTCAAACGTCCGGTTTAACTACTCCGCAAGGTTGACTGGAAGAGATTGCTATTTAGCGATAAGACCGCCTGTTGTTTACCTCTGTCTTTATATACTGTATCCCTTATGTGTTGTTTCCCCGTGTATATGAGGTGTGCAATCAAGAGAATTTACATTGTATTGACTATCATTGTATACTAACTAGATATTTGATCCAATGGTTCTCTTACTTTACAAATATAAAATAATGAACCTGATGATGTGTGTTAGGAGCTGAAGTGGCAGGCGGCGAAGATCCTGGGCTCGGTGGACTTCCTGGGCAACCCGCTGGGCTTCGTGGCGGACGTGTCGGAGGGCGTGTCGGGCCTCATCTACGAGGGCAACGTCGGCGCGCTGCTCAAGAACGTCACGCACGGCATCTCCAACTCCGCCGCCAAGGTCACAGGTCAGTGGGCACAAGGGCAGGGAACTCGACTGACCCAAGTCAAGGCGTCCCGGTATAATCCATCGATTGATATCCTCAAAAAATAAAATTGTCATGCCTATTCGTTCGTCGGTCGATTTAAAGTTACCGCGCCGTGTTTACCTTCTTTGTGACATAAATTTTGTGTGACAGAGTCGCTGGGGGACGGGCTGGAGCGCGTGGTGGGGGACGAGGCGCACGAGGAGACGCGGCGCCGCATCCGCAGCGCCGCCGCCGGCGCGCACCTGGCCGCCGGCCTGCGCGGCCTCGGCCTCGGGATACTCGGTACGTTTGTTCAACATATTATCTAGCTTTGGCCTTTGTCACAGGGCGGACACTGCCTACTAAACACGAACTTGAATGTCAATGTCAATGTGTGCGTGTAAGACGCACAGGGCTGCCTCAGACGCATTGCAACAACTAGTTGGTGTTTTAATTGCACATAAATATGACATAATATATAGAAAATTATCACAACCACACGACAACGGTAGTGGTGGTGATGGTGATAGTGATGATGGTGGTGGAAGTGATGAATGTCGCGATGATGGTGATGTTGGTGGGGATGGTGACAGTGGTGGTGGTGGCGATCATCATCATCATCATCATCATCATCATCATCATCATCATCACCAACACCACCATCAAAATTATCATCACCACCATTATCACCAAACAGTCACCACCATATTCATCATCATAATCATCATCAACGTCACTTCCACCACCGTCATCATCATCACCACCTTCTTCATCATCATCATCATAATCATCATCACCACCAGTCACCACCATTTTCATCATCATCGTCACAACTATCACCACCATCATCATCATCATCATCACCGCCAGTCACCACCTTCTTCATCATCATCACCACCAGTCACCACCATATTCATCATCATCGTCAACACTATCACCACCATCATCATCATCACCACCAGTCACCACCATATTCATCATCATCGTCAACACTATCAACACCATCATCACCACCAGTCACCACCATATACATACATCATCATCGTCAACACTATCACCACCATCATCATCATCATCATCATCATCATCATCACTACCATTCACCACCTTCATCATCATCAACACCATCACTATTTCACGAGTCATTCTGTATGTAGTACTATTAAATATTCTGTGCCTATGTGATAATACATACTCCTATGATATCTTTTTCCTTATCTTGTCAGTATTGTGTGTCGATGCATATTAATATCAACTGCAACATTTTATAACGGGTTTATTCTACAACGGGTGTCTACGCATCGTCGTTACGATAGGACGTGTTTGCAAATATTATAATAACTAAAATCGTGCGCAATAATATTGACCTCAATCATACTATAAACTGTGTCGCGCGTGGATTTGCTGACTAGTGCTTTAACTATGACATTTCGTTCTCTGTGAAGTACCTACTGTAAAATGAGTGATAGCAGCCCCTTTAGTCGGAGTGCCAAAATACAGCGCAGCCCTCCATCAACACCTCAACCACCGCCCTCAAGGGATGATCCAGCCGATCAGTCAGCCGCCACGCAAAAGGAGTGTTCAACGTCTGACATACACTTTTGGATGTCCTCAATTGAAAAATACCTAAATGAGATATGTACTATCTCATCTGAAGGTAAATTGAATACGGATCAGAAACTACGGATTCATAACCTTTGCCGTAAGGTCGGAAATGGGACTTCGCACATGGCAGTTCACTATCAAGGATTACGAAAACATGCTACCGTCGCCCACGAACAAAACCACTACCTCAAGGAAAGGCAAGACCTTGCAGATCGCCTCAGAGACCTAGAGTGTACCATCAAGTCATCAGATAAGCCCATAACAAATGCTCTCTCTTTCGCCGACATTGTCAAGAATAGTTCCAGCTGCTTGATTCGACCAAATAATTTGAGTTCTGTAGCAGTTTATCCCAATGATAAATTTAAGACGAGTGAGGACACGAAAACATTGGTCCAAAAAATAATCAATCCGGAGGAGATGAAGCTCCATGTAAGAGCGCACATACGTAGATTTGACCGATTTAGGCGGCCAGAATTATTTTAGCGCCAATGTTATTTAAATTGGGGTTTATAATAAAAATACGTTGGATTTTATTGAAATCAATTATTATTTTCAAAAAAATACAAAAAAAAAACTTTTTCATTCACATGTACCTAACTTAAAAAATATAAACGCAATGATGTCACTACAATAGTAATAGTATAACATATAGTCATTTTATAAAAAATAATAATAATTAATTAATTAAAACTGATAAATATATAATTATTATAATTAAATAGCTGTGCATTTGTAAGATATTTAATTGGCTCTTATTTAGCGCTAGGCACTTTTAGGCAGAAACCGTTATTGTTATTATAATTTTGAATATATGCACAAAATATTGTGATATAAAGAACACCTGGGACGACCTGGGAAGTATTTCAAAATGGCTTTTGAAAAATAAAATTTACAAAAACTTGCTTAAAAAAGGTGTTACGTTTAAATGCTTGTTAGATACAGTAAACTGACATTTTTTTTCACATTTTTATATTCTATCAATAGATTCTTACCTGAATTATAGGAATCCATTGCTTCCACTACACAAGAGTACGCCGATTTTTTTTGTTGCAATTTGTAACACTAAGTAAACTAAGGCACCGCGCACCGATACGTACACTGCATGTGACGACCTGATTTCGATTACCTGTAGATTTGTGCAGTTGTTAGCTAATGAGTTGAAAATAGTGAGGGTACGTACCCTGGAATGTTAGGTACATAATGGTGTCAATTGTTTATTTGTGTGGTGATTTTCAATATTTCGACTTATGGCCGCCTAAATCGGTGAAATCTACGTATGTGGAGCGCTTCGTAAAGTTAAGAATGGTGGCGTTATAATCAGCACAGACTCTAAGGATGACATTGAAAAAGTCAAGCAAACTTTTCAAAAGACTACCTCAGAACTCACCATTGACGAGCCTCATAAACGCAAGCCCAGGATTGTTATTGTTGGCGTTCCTTCGTCCATGCCAGAACAAGCAGTCTATAAATGCATTTTCGAGCAAAACCTAGCCGACAAACTTCAGGACTTAACAAGGGAAAAATTCTTGTCCTCTATTAAACTCAGCCATAAATCGGGAAAAAAAAGATGCTGAGACTTGTAATTACGTCCTAGAAGTGCCCGCCGTTATACGAAAGTCCTTAATAAGCCAAAATCGTGTATACGTAAATTGGTCCTCATGCCCAGTGAGAGATTTCACGATCGTCACCAGGTGTTTCAAATGCCAACAATATGGTCACGCCGCTAAATCATGCAAGCAGGCAGAGTACACGTGCGGTTATTGCGGTGATGTAGGTCACTCTATCAAAGAGTGCGGAAATAAGGCGGAGTCCCCGAAATGTGCAACATGCAGACTTTTCAAAAAGCCGAATAACCACCAAACAGGTGACGCAGAATGTCCTGCTCGGAAAATCGCCGAGCAAAGATACATAAATGCTATTGACTATGAAGGCGTCTAAAAGCGCCGCTCATTTGTGTGTTTTCTTTATTTATTTGGCAGTTTATATTATAGTAATAGAATAGCCTAACCTACAGAATTGTAATTTTAACGTAGCAATAATAGGGGTCTATAGATCACCTAGCTTTAAGAAATGAGATACCTTTCTCGATTTATTAATCCTTATTTAGTAACTTAGAAAAATATTGTTTTAATAATTCGTGATATTATAATATGTTAAACTACGAAGGCGACGATTTATGCAATATCGACTATAACCTGACCGAGTTTCTAATTATGCTGACGCTGACATTGCAATGCCGTACCTAATAAACGTAATCGATTATTATGTCATATAAAAAAAAAATGCAAATATATATACCTATATAGTTTTATAGTATAATTGTAAACAATTACTTTGACACTTTGAATATAATTTGTACGCGTTTTTATCTATTTCTTTAGTAAGATTTATTAACTAAGAATTTTGGTAATTAAATGACCTCTCTCAAAGCCTGAGATACAGGATTTTCCTAGTTCAGGCACAAGAATTAGGTGTGTTCTGTGTAGATGTAAGACTTTTTATGCAAATTGTTATTCTTATGTTTTTATTAATAAAGATTTATTATTATTATTATTATATATCTATCAGGTTGATATTTGTCCCTTGTTCTAATTACCCGGTCTCTGCTGTCCCGGATTCGGGTAAAAAATGGCGATGGATCACACTTTAGCTTGTGATGTTACGTAATAATAATGAAATAATGAACTTTACTCTGCAAGTAGGCCACAAGGGCACTTTTACATGCCTGAGTCTACCGGCATTTCACAAGAGGAGACCACTCTTGAGAAGAAACGCCGAAAGATACTCACCTATATGCGGTGACGCGTTGTTAGCGTTGCGCTTACGTATATTTCATACAACGTGTGCGGTGCATCAACGTATTTGAAGTAGCGATGCGGTCGCTCCTTTAGGTGTCTTTGACTTGCATCGACACATATATTTATGTCTATCGCTTATTTGAATGTCTGAATTTGACACACAATGAGGTTAATGTTTCCATCGCTCATTTTATTGAGCTGTGATTGTTGTTCAGGCGGCATGACGTCGCTGGTGAAGCACAGCTACGAGGGCGCGGCGGCGGAGGGGCTGCCGGGGCTGCTGGCGGGCGTGGGCAAGGGGCTGCTGGGCACCGTCACCAAGCCCGTCATCGGCGTGCTGGACCTCGCCGCCGAGACCGCCTCCGCGCTGCGCGACTCTGCGCGCCGCGCCGACAAGTGGGTCCGTATACAACATACCTACTTACTTCCCAACTCAAGTAGGATTACGTCGCTCTAGCTGTACCTAGCGTGCGCTTTTTTACTGGACGATCGTCGGCCAAACGAACTACCTGTCTGAGCTATCAGTCTTGGGAGACGTACAGGGTTTAAACTGTAAGAACGTATCTCTGAGAATCGGATTTGTACGCTGCTCAAAAAACAGTTACAAAAAATGTTAACTCCAAAGAAACTTGTAACCTTCCGTTCGAATTAGTTAAGTTTAAACAGAGAAAAACTATGCCGTAAGTGTGATTTTCTGCCCGTGGGGACAAAAGCTCACTTCCTGGCTAAGGTAAGATGTAAAACTTTAGACGAACCGCAGGCGGTAATGCGTAACGCCTCAGATTGCATATTTATGACCAGCAACTATCTGGGACATTCACGAATTCACTGCCTTAATGAATGTGTGAAAGTAGTATTGTACTACCTATTAGGAGACGACGACCTACTTAAAGAGTAAACGTTTGTTTTGAAAATAAACAGTACATTTGTGTATATATATAATTAGATGGTAACTTTGTGGCCAGGTGCCGGCGCGCGCGCGGCAGCCGCGCTGCGCGGCGGGCCCGGGCGGGCTGCTGCCGCGCTACGACGCGGCGCAGGCGCAGGGCGCGCAGCTGCTGTACCGGCTCAACGGCGCCGACCTGGCCGAGGGCTTCCTCGCCTACCGCGTCGTGCGCGACACGCCGCACGACATCCGCGCGCTGCTCTCCACCAGACACCTGCGCATGTTCACCTGCAAGCACGCGCAGCCGCAGGTCGTCATGGAGACGCACCTCAGGTCCGTCACGCCATTTATAACTCCCTTGTGCCGTCAGTTGGAAGACTGTGGCTTTAGTAGCGTAGCGGGGTTGTAGAATCCTGACTAGCGTAAGCGTTGGCTATGAACTTACGAGTGTCCGGCGTGCAACTGGTCGGGCAAAAAATATGGGGTGCGTCCGACGTTGAACGAGTGTTTAGTTTGATGTCTTCTGATACGTCTGATAATTCGTTTTCGTCTCGATCCTTGAACAAAAATATGAGAATAATGTTTTGTCCTGCAGCAACTTGGTGTCGTGCGCGGCGGTGGAGTCGGGTGGCGCGCACTTCGTGGAGCTGGGCGTGCGCGGCGGGGGCGGCGGCGGCGACGCGCTGCGCCGGCCGCGCGTGCAGTGCGACACGGCGGCGCTGGCGCAGTGGCTCGCCACGCACGCCGCCTACGCGCGCCGCCTGCACCAGGAGCACGAGCACACGCTGCCCGACACGGACCAGCCCTGAGTGTCGCGCGTGCAGTGCGACACGGCGGCGCTGGCGCAGTGGCTCGCCACGCACGCCGCCTACGCGCGCCGCCTGCACCAGGAGCACGAGCACACGCTGCCCGACACGGACCAGCCCTGAGTGTCGCGCGTGCAGTGCGACACGGCGGCGCTGGCGCAGTGGCTCGCCACGCACGCCGCCTACGCGCGCCGCCTGCACCAGGAGCACGAGCACACGCTGCCCGACACGGACCAGCCCTGAGTGTCGCGCGTGCAGTGCGACACGGCGGCGCTGGCGCAGTGGCTCGCCACGCACGCCGCCTACGCGCGCCGCCTGCACCAGGAGCACGAGCACACGCTGCCCGACACGGACCAGCCCTGAGTGTCGCGCGTGCAGTGCGACACGGCGGCGCTGGCGCAGTGGCTCGCCACGCACGCCGCCTACGCGCGCCGCCTGCACCAGGAGCACGAGCACACGCTGCCCGACACGGACCAGCCCTGAGTGTCGCGCGTGCAGTGCGACACGGCGGCGCTGGCGCAGTGGCTCGCCACGCACGCCGCCTACGCGCGCCGCCTGCACCAGGAGCACGAGCACACGCTGCCCGACACGGACCAGCCCTGAGTGTCGCGCGTGCAGTGCGACACGGCGGCGCTGGCGCAGTGGCTCGCCACGCACGCCGCCTACGCGCGCCGCCTGCACCAGGAGCACGAGCACACGCTGCCCGACACGGACCAGCCCTGAGTGTCGCGCGTGCAGTGCGACACGGCGGCGCTGGCGCAGTGGCTCGCCACGCACGCCGCCTACGCGCGCCGCCTGCACCAGGAGCACGAGCACACGCTGCCCGACACGGACCAGCCCTGAGTGTCGCGCGTGCAGTGCGACACGGCGGCGCTGGCGCAGTGGCTCGCCACGCACGCCGCCTACGCGCGCCGCCTGCACCAGGAGCACGAGCACACGCTGCCCGACACGGACCAGCCCTGAGTGTCGCGCGTGCAGTGCGACACGGCGGCGCTGGCGCAGTGGCTCGCCACGCACGCCGCCTACGCGCGCCGCCTGCACCAGGAGCACGAGCACACGCTGCCCGACACGGACCAGCCCTGAGTGTCGCGCGTGCAGTGCGACACGGCGGCGCTGGCGCAGTGGCTCGCCACGCACGCCGCCTACGCGCGCCGCCTGCACCAGGAGCACGAGCACACGCTGCCCGACACGGACCAGCCCTGAGTGTCGCGCGTGCAGTGCGACACGGCGGCGCTGGCGCAGTGGCTCGCCACGCACGCCGCCTACGCGCGCCGCCTGCACCAGGAGCACGAGCACACGCTGCCCGACACGGACCAGCCCTGAGAGACAGCTCGCTCGACCGTGAGCCGCGCCGCTTGCCGCCGAAACTCGTAGCATGCCCGTTAGGGCGAGTAGCATTGATTACGTTTAACGGGCCGATTAGCGTTAAAAACGGCGGCGATACGAGGAAAACCTCTAGATTTCCCATATAAGACATCTTAACGCTTCCGACTGAATTTGTTCAATGGCAGACAATGTATGGGTACAGTTACTAACCGTGCTCCACAATCCTACATTCCGATATGTATATACGTTTCAGACGGAACCGTATAATAAATAACCATGGAGTGATGTCACTGACTAATGTGTAAACTCATATCAAAATGTAAGAAAACTCGAGACTACGAGACTTAAGACTTCAATAAATACTCACGATACGCACAATTTTGCGCACTCCGAAACTGACATATTCATGGACAATATTATCAAACAATGTGAAATACAGAACGTATGGTCACACACATGTTGACTTACTTCTTATTATCAAGTACACGGGGACCAACGTTTTAAAGTGGTTTCCCTCTTACAACATGGAATTAAGAGCGAAGCTGAAAGCCAATTTTGCTGGCAATTTTGTTCTGATGCACATTTAATATGACGTAACAAAACGTATCGACTAAACAAAAGAATAATGACATGAGATAAAAGCAATTCTAGAAAAGAATAACGATATTAACAACACTTGTTGTAATGTAGTATTTCCTCAAGTGATGACTGACGAGACGACCTAAAAGACAAACCGCTCAATCCGCCGAAGTATTGTATCTTGGAAACGCTAGTATTGTCGAGACTGCCGGCACTACAACGAGACATCACAACCACTTAGCTCGTAGCTTAGGTTAAGGTTTCTAATCATCACATACCATATTAGTTATCAATCGTAATAGAGGACCCAGTGTATAATTATATAACATAAACCTTCAGCACTAGTTGCACATGTCTTGTGTTTCAAGAAGCATCAAATGCGAGGGTTGCGTCACACATGTCTAAAGTATATTGTTTGTTTTTAGATATGACCAAGGATAAAGCCCGGCTGAAGGTACCCTGACATGACTAATAACAACTATATATAAACCTGTATATGGTACCTAGAGTGGTGTGACCCTCCGTTGCGTATGCGACAAAGTTCATATATTTATTTATTTATTTTCGACACATACAATATATATGTGCTACTAGTGCTGATTTGTAATATATACCGACCTGTAAAGTCTCGATAAAGTAATCCAGTCTGTATAGAGACTGGTGGTTATGGAAATTAGTTTTGGCAGTCTTGTTCATATTAAAGTGTACAAATCTGTCAAGCCTATCCATAGATTATCATTTGTAATTATATTTATAATGACTGATATCTTTTTGTGATAGAATAGGTGATTATTGTAAAAAATCGTGAACCTGTCTCGAGGAAATGAGTGTTGTGTCTAATTTATCATTTCGTATCGAAATGTATATTATTTGACATTACCAACTCGTAGGGTCTCTTTTGTGTCATGTGTACGCAAGCACTTATTGTATATAAATTTGGAGTACATAATTATACAGAATGCCCTGTAACTAACGGACAACCTTCTACCCACCGATAGGGCATCTTAGGCCGGTCCAAAAAATAAGTTTAGTAATAGTGGTTTTCGAGATAATCGAGCTTAATTTTTTTATCATTTGGACCTTGTTTTAGTCTAATGACCGTCCAGGCAGCAAATGAAGCGATTTTCGTTCTGTTTGTTGTTAAACATGCTATGTGTAGTTAGAAGGTTGTCCATTAATTACAGGGCACCCCGTATATTAACAACTTTTACGAAACTATCCCAAGGTACTTGATTGTGAATGTTGTAGCTGTGTCGTGTAAATGTCGTTATATTTTTATGTAAAAAGTGGACTCCGTTTATGGGACTTGTGATAAAGATTAAGGTCCAAATTCACCATCAGTATTGACGGCTGAATCCGCCATCCGCCGTCAATGACGACGATTGAATAGTTCGAATCAGCCTTTATTATGTAACTGAGCATGGAGAAATGGCGCCTAAAGCACGTGGAGTCCCGTGCTCCGGCACTGAGAGCCGCGACCGACCTCGCATGAAAACAAAAAGATGATACGTGACCTCATGACTCAACAATAGTAAACTAAATACGAGCGTTCATCTTTATTATATTGTCTCCGAATTGATAACATTTCATATTTTTAAAACTACAATGCATATGCTACTTTTCTGTATTTCGCTTAGAAAGAGGATATTATCAATCTTTTCATATTTTTTCCTGAGATTACTAATTATTTTATTAAAATTAATTCATTCTGAAATGTAGTAACTCCAAAACTATGACACAATGGAAAGATTACTTTACTCAGGTGTCTAATAAAAAAAACGAATGACGTTGCCATTATTGACAGCTTTTTATTTTCGCGGATTAGTCGAAGACTACAACTACGCAGGCATAGTTGTCGTAGATTTCGGTTATTAATTATTATATGTATTTTTATATTTTTTACAATTTACATACAGAAAAATAAATTCAAATATTTTTTTAGGATGTACACGACGCTACTCTCTCTCGATCTCTATTTTAATTTCCGACTGTTAAAAAATTTAAATGTCGTCAGTTGTTAAATCAGAATACTGTTGAGTATCGGCGATAGACCACATGTTATTAGTACCTTCTCTTGTGGTTGCGTATCTTACCCTTTTCGTTTTCATCTAATGGTGTGTTGGGGCGTCGACAGCGGCCTAGGACCGCAGTAGAGGCCCGATTGTCTTAGAACGTTCGTATATTTTGAATAAAGAGTGAATTATATTTTGTGTACGTGAGCTTGGAAGGATTTAAACCTAAGGGTGGAAAATAGTTTTGATTGGGCTCCAACAATAAGCTTCTCGTCCAAGATTTTTCATTTCAAAAAAGTAGTGTATTGTCAAAATGTATATGTAACTAATGTGTTACAAATAAAAACTAAATAATTATCAGTTATATATTTACAGAAATACGGATTTCAAAAAGTACAATTTGCACGTTAATTGTGTAATGATTCGTGGACGAGAGAATTACTGTTGCGATCAAAGTTCATATGTGTGGAGCAAAATGTCTTAGGCTGTGATATTGATTGACGCCGACTCGTACCGCTTATGTCTTGTGTTCCTCGATGAGTGACTCTGGAAGCAAAACTTTGTATTAATATAAATATCAAACCGTCAAATTGTTTTGATACTAACCAGATGACTCTTTAAACGGTTCACAATAGTATGTAATATTGGATTTGTATAAACTAATTTATCAGACAATATGCCAGTTTTTAACAGTCTTAGATATACCTACATTTAATTTTTACTGACGACAACGTCTGCTTTCAGAGTTAAAGTGTATATGTATTTTCTTTATAAGTTCTAACAAACTAGCTATGGTATTTATTTTTGTATTTATTTTCCAATTAGCATAACCTTTCAAACGCATCATTTTAATTTATTAGCTATAACCATTATACGTAAGGGCATAAAAAGGTAGAAAGTCAGGAAAATGTTTTGAATAAAAAGGCTTGCGTATTTCATGGCCACAGGTAACTGAAGTTACCAATTGCTTTAGGTAACTAGAGTTACCTGTGATCGCTCTTATTTTATTATACAAATCGAGTTCAATTAAAAAATCGGAGCAAGTGAGTGTCTAACTGCCTTGTGCGTATGCAACTAGCTCGTTGGCGCAAACAACTCTAATTTTCTACACTTTTAGCCCAAGTTCAACTGAAGCAGCTGGTTCCTTCTGTGCGTAACCCCTAGTCGTAGCAGCAGAGTATAATTTCTAAGTATATTGTTAGTTTAACGGGAACACGCTTATCTGTACCACTTCGTGCTGTTAAAGTTAACGATACAATCTTTATTCCTTTGTTCAAGGGTTACAACTTTTTTCTGTTGCTCGTAGCCATGGTGATGTCCCCTGGCCCACTCTTTAAAACTACGATTAAAATTACGATTTCGGCGGTTATATTTACCTAGCAAGAACTGTAATTGCAACAGTTGTAAGCCCATTCTTATGTAGACCTGCCATTACCAGTGATATAAATTATCAGCACTTTTCTAAGAAGTTTAATCACGAATGTCCCCTGAGCCACGGGACATAATAACAACAAGAAAAAAGTTGTGCCTCCCTGAAACAAAACTCCGCTGGTTTGATTACGTATGTAGTTCCAAAAGGTATCCTTCAAAGAACTTTAATTTAATACGGCACCTTTTGGCAAACAACGGTTGAAATCATACATGTAAATGTTAGGAAGTATATTTGAGAGAGCCTATACTTCTGGAATGGTGTAACGTGGATTAAAATACCAGCTCACCAAATGTCTGTTGTCCAGATTTTGTATTCCTAAACGGTATTGTTTGAATTACAGTCAACCTCGAATCATAGCAGCTAAACTATGAATAACTGTAAAACTACCCGTATAGTCCAGTCTACACACGGTCAAAATGAACTCGAAAATTACTCGTTCAAATATGACAATTATTACGGATATAAAATAGGATGAACAATTTACTTAAACAAATTTAAATAAAAACGTATAGAATCACTCATTGATAGTAATGTGTCAGTTTTGTTTTTAACCATAGTCACCAAGGTAAAAGGCGACCTTCTGCTATGGAGCTCCATACAAAAAGGTCGCCTTTTAGCTTAGCAGGGCAGAGTTGGGTAGTCTTACGGAACCCTAAAATCCTATTACCCTGTAAGTGTACGCGGATAGGCGTGCTCCCCCTTACGCCTCGTTGCCAAAGCCCGGTTCTGAACCTTTTGTCTGTTGCACGCGCGTATTTATTGTTGACGCCGATGGTTGTAAGTTTATTTATAAGTTGATAACAGCAATAAACTCTATCCTTGAACTAGAGTTTTAATGAGTTCCCATACACTTCTGTATCACTGACAAACCAATAAACCAACCACTTTAATGCACTACTACTGCTATATTACATTTCGAGGAAATGGAGGAAGGATGGTAGGAGTGGAAAGGGGGTAATAATAGCGATAGAATGCAGAGGTGGAAAAGGGTGAAAAGTTATATCATTGTCAACGTTGACTAACCTTTGACAACGGTATCTGTAAAGGTTCTGAAACGTCAGGGAGGCTCAAATAATTAATATACGCGATATAATCCGTTTAACCTTTTGACCACCACAGTCGGCTGTGGCCGTCAACAAAAAATCGTGCCCCTGACGCCACGTCGGCCACAGCCGTCCAAATTTCAATGATCAAAAACTTTGTAATTCTAACCGCTACAAGTATTTTTCAATCCCTGTTGATTTTGGGGCACATCTTTTTTTTTTACTCTGGCGTCAGTGGCACGGTAAATTGCTAGACCGCTTGGCGGTCAATAGGTTAAATTGTTTTATTTAATTGTGAGACGTGTTTAGCGATTATAAGGTTACTAATGTCATTATAAATATCTATGACTGCTACTTTCACACCAACTATTACTTAACACTAGCTAAATATACCTACGTAAATAATTATTTCTCCGTGCTTTGGGTTAGTTCTCGAGCAAAACAAAATGAAGAAACGAAAGAAACATTAAACGTAGTAGGTAACTACTCACGCGTATATTATTATTGTTGTTCGAAGGCTTTTGCAGATTACATTGACTCCACCTAAACTACGTTCCAGGAAAGCTTTCGGTAGTTTCAACCAAACGATAGTTACCTACCTAAAATAAAAATAAATAAAACTATAGGATTTTCTAATAATTTAAATCCTCGAATGGATCGACCCAAAGATTTATTTGCCAAAGTTACCTACAACCAATGTTATTATACCTTGGGTAGCTTTAGTGGGATTAGGACATCATTATTTAACTAGAATAAGCACATAAAAATCATATAATCAATACGATACAAACCAGATACCCGCGATCTGCGCTCGCGCCGACACTCGGGTCACGCCGACGCCGCGAACACTAACAATATAATAATAACAAGTGCGATAAATACAACGCTGAGGTCTCGCGCACCGCAGTAGCCGCCCAACTCCACGACACAACGTACGTATGCTTTACATATTGTGATATCACTATTCAATAATAAAAAAACTCGTAATTTATCTCATTATGCTCCAAATAAAAATGACGCAAGTGTGTATGGTAGTGCGAATGTAATACTGTACTCTTAAAGCTTTTTAAAAATAATGAAGTGACGATATCTATATCAAATGAGGGGCAGTGATCCTTGACCTTAGGTACCGATCTTGACTCTGATTTGGTTAAATATTTAGTTGGTATTTAGTAAAGATGCAAGTAAGTTGTTTGGTGCTGTGTACAACTCTCGCTCTTGTGAATGGGGCGGCCTTGAATCGTGGCGCGAGGTGAGTCAATACAGAAATATATGTCAACAATACTTACCTACCTATTTTCTCTCTCTCTCTTGTCGCTCCATCATGACTGAGGATCGTGGTCATCACTGGATGGTCTACATTTGGAGTTAATGATTCCCGTCCATTGCTTCCCTTACAACCGAGCAAAACTTGAAGGAAGACGTGTCCTTTAAGTACTTGGTCGGTCCATTTGACTTACCCATTTAAATCGTGATTAAAATCTGCAGTTTGTTCCTAATTGTTTATCATAAATATCTGTTGCATTCCAGCATGGCGACATCGGTCGATTACACGAAGGTGCCTATTGTAGAGAAGGCTCTTCACACGCCGCCCCTGGAAGAGATTGTTGATGGTAAAGTTTGTACTACTTAGAATCCTACAGTGGTCAGTTACATTTTAGCATCTGCTATAACTAAATAGATATAGACAGACTATAGTGATTGCATTCATCGTGTCATGTGTGAGAGATAACTCAAGTCGGTAAATACATTTTTCTATTTATCGACTCTTCGTCAATAGGTATCAGTAGAATTTGATGCATCGCTGTATTTAATAAATCTTCTATTTATACAGTGTACCTATCTCTGTAATTGTTCTCGTATAAATTCGACGAGGAGTTATGAAGGAGTTTTGATCACTTGTGCATGAATGTTTGCAGTCCTGTCCCGCGCGCTGAAGTCGACGTTCGAGTCGGTGGCCGTGTCGGCGGAGGTCAGCCCCGACCTCACGCAGGAGCCCTACGGCCTCACTTCACCAGGTAGCCTCCGTATTCTAACATCTCTTTAGAGCCAGGCTTCTTCTTGTGGCGTTGGTTGTGGCTCCTTCACTCACTCACTTCGAGCGTGGAAAACAGACAAGTGTAGGTACTGTGGCGACCACAAGAAGCCGTAGTGTGCGGAGCCACTTAATGTCTGTAAAGTACCTATTGCTATAGTAACATAGGTATGTAAGGCGCTGTTGAATATAAGTAATTATACGCTAAGACCTCACATAACACATTGGTGTGACAGCATAAAAAATTGCCATGATAGGTTAATTGTCCCTATTAGTTGTAAGACTTGCAAGAAAGACATCGTCCAGGGTACCAACGTAGGTTTTATTTTGTGTCCAGTTACTTAATTCCGAATTAAAAGGTTCCGCTTTTTTATTTTATCGGTGTAGTACCTAAGTAATTGAAAATCTCATAATAGTATTTTCGCCTTTAATCTTGTGTAGGTATACCTACAAAAAAAAGTTGATGAATGTTATTTATATAACCATCGTCATTGTTTACTTAATAATTAGCGTTCTGACATTGGATTGATAACAAGTTACTCGCGGCATAGTAGGGTAGCATTATGTAATATTTTCCATTAAGTGATTATATAATTACAATTGCGCAATCAATATTGACTTATCATTTAAACTAATTTTTTTTGTTCAAATTAACTACAATTTGCTATAAAACTAATATTAATACATACTCGTGCGTCATCAGATAATTTTGCGAACTGTTACACTGCTGATAATATGTTTGTCGAAAGTCAGAAATGAACAATTGAATTCTTTCTTCAGATTCTTATCCGGCTCGAAGGACCATTCTGTCGTTAATTTACCTACCGATCATTTACTTCAAATATTCTTTGTTAAAGATAAAGATATTTATTGTAAGGACAGTGTAGCTGCAATATGGATGTTGATAACACACAGGAAGTTCACGTTCGACCTAAAATAACATAACATTTTTCTTTGAACCATATAGGTAAATAGGTAAGTACTTACCTTACCTAATATAAGTACCTACAGTGATATTATGGTACTTACCTTTTCTACATAAAACGTTCCAGGTTTGACCGGCAATGAGAAGTTGATCGAGCTGGGCGGGCCGCCGTACCTGGTGCCGACGGTGCAGCGCGACAAGGTGTACGACCTGGCGGCGCTGGCGCAGCAGCAGCGCCGCGACCCCGCCTTCCTGGCCGGCGCCGGCGCCGGGCCCTGGCCCTACATCGGCGTCAACTGCGAGGTCAGCATCTACTGAATACCAGCGCGGGGATACAACGACCCCGCATTTTTGGCTGGGCCTCCATCAGTGCGAGGTTGCGTCGACTGAAGTTTACCTAGATGGAAGTGACACTTACCGTAATAGAGTAATATACTTATACCGACATAACATTTTGACAGATTCCTAACAATAGTAGTTATGTTTCCTTACACTCTCCGTCTCCGGACTTATACTAGTTGCGTCGAGACTTAGAGCGCGAGATATTTGTAATGATAAACACGACTTACGGCATTATTCTTTGCTTCCTACACCCACATTCAGCAGTAAGGTTACCCGAGGTAATTGCGTCTATAGAGGCACATGCTTCTTTTGATGATATCATAAAGTGCTACATTTTAAGACCAGCATACTTACCTAAAAGTTAGAGAGCGGAGGTACTTAAATAGTTATAAAGTGTTTCCGTTTTATTATATCGTCAAAATCAAAAGAAACATTTGCCTCAATAGATACAATTACCTGAGGTGATCAAAAAGACGCTATCTCCTTATTTAAAAATCATAAGGTAAATGTCATGTTGCAGGGTATAATAAACCTGAGCATCCATAACGGCACCGTGAACCAGGGCACGCGCGTTGTGTCGGTGCACCCGGTGGGCGCACCCAAGAGCAACAGCGGCTACCAGCAGCGGCGGCTGCCTGACAACGAGACCAGGACAGCTCTCCTCGGGAACTATCTGCTCAGCGACGGCAGTCCGGGCAAAGTGAGTGGCGGGAGTGTGTGGGGACGGTGATGTACGGTGGAGAGAGAAGGCTACCCGACAACGAAACCACAGCAACTATAGGTACTGAAAATCTACCTGCTTAGCGGCGGCTTGGCTACCAGGGTGAATGCAGGAGTGTGTTTTGGTGCAGGATGTAACCTGAGCCTGCTCAACGGCGCTGTCGAGGCAGTTTGTAAACGTAACCAGGGGCAGTAGCGGCTACCAGCAGAGGACGTTCTTTGACAACAAGACACAACAGTGACGTGACCACAACCGGAGAGCTCTCCTCGGGTACTGCGTAGCGGCAAGGTCCATGCTATTGGGTTCTGGGCTAGATTTGGTCGGTCCTGGTCTTAAGGCCCCAAGACAAAAAAACACGGAGTACTACTATTTTTGACGCTTGACGAGTTACATTGAGTTTCCTGTTACAGGTCATCAAAGTGGTAGCGAAGAAGCGCATCGGAGAAGCCAACTTCATCACCGCCATCCGGGAGGCGCTCAAGCAGCACTACGGAGATAAAGTAGTTGGTTAGTGGCTTTTGCTTTGACAAGACCATGAAATTCAATTCCTACCGGTTTGCAAATAACACATAAGGAGTAGGTAAGAAAGAAAACAAATTCTATAATCATTCGAAGATGACACAAAAACATACTACGCGTGCGAATATTAACTAGCACTAGATTATGTTATGAGAGTGCCTATGGGACACCATATCAAGTTTCTGTCCCGGTTCAGAAACGTCGTGAATCCGGGCTGCATGCGTGTCCTTAACCTTTTCAATGCCCCATTCGTTATATCACGACACTGGAAAATTGTGCTACTGACGCCGACGTCTTTTAGTGACAACAAAATACCAATGATCAAAAACATTGCAATTCAAACCGCTATAAGTGTTTTTCAACTCCTGTTGATTTTGGAGCACTTCTTTATTTTTTTACTGTGGCGTCAGGGGCACGGTAAATTGCTTTTCCGCTTGGCGCTCAAAAGGATAAGCGCTCAGACTAGTGTATGTTTTGTTGAAGTGATTCAACCTAAGTAAGATGTTGGTTGGGCTATCTATTAAACGGTTGAGTTGCAGGGTTGGGCGGCATGTTCCTGCTGCGCGAAGGTAAGGTGAAGCACCACGTGATGCCGGACTTCTCGGCGACGCCGCTGTGCTCGGACTCGGACGTCGACGGCTGGCTGCACTACTTCGAGATGCGCGCGCCCATCACGCACGTCGGCACCCTCGTCACTGGCGACCTCGTACGTATACCAAACATAATATAATCACCAGACTCCCATTAGGTATTCACTCAAAGTTTGATAGTCATTCACACTTCGAGAGCTAATAATAAGATTCGGTAGCGAACTTAGTATCTGACATCGACAAATGACAAACAGACATGTAGGGACAGGGCCTATATGCCCTTCTTAGGCTGTGTTTCCATCACTGCGAGCATGCGTAGCGAGGTATGTTTTTGTTAACCAATAGAATCAGTTGCGCTGGGCGAGGGTAAGTAAATGAAGTCATTCCATTGGTTACCTAACAAAAACACATACCTCGCTACGCATCCTCGCCCATCTCTGATACGACAACATAAAATGTGGGGGTCTGTCTTTGGCATCGCCGCAAGGATATTAAAACGTTTGACACGTCGTTGTCTTCCTTCCATTGCTGCTAAGCTATGTTGTTATGCAGTAAACACTCCGATAGGCTCAAATGGACGGAAAATAGTCTAGCTAGAACTCGTAGAGCCGTATATAAGTGTGTGTGTGGTCCAGGGCCTGGACCTGCGCGTGCAGCACTTCCACGGCTGGGGCGCGCACGGCGACGGCGGGCACTACCACTACGACACGACGCCCGACGCGGTGCACTACGAGGGCTACTTCGCCGTCGCGCGCAGCGTCGTGCGCGTCGACGCGCCCGCCGTCACGCACGCGCTCGGCCGCGACTAATGCAGCTGTTACACTTTCCCATGATATTAAAAAAAACTAGGTATGGCATTCCGGAATGACAGGCCAGCTAAGTGACGTCATCACGCTATGATTGGTTGGTTGGTGGTTCTGTCAATCCGTTTCTGTGTTGCCAGTAGTATAACATAATAATCCTCGATTCCCTTGGTACCTGTATGAATGTCTTGAACTCATTAAAATCAATTATTACGACAAAAAATATATTTTAACGACTGGCGTTGAACATCTTTTCCTTAAAATTATTTTGTTACCATAAAGCAGCAACTAATCAGTCTTCGTCACAAGTCTGCCTTGTCGGAATGCCATGCCTTGTTTTCTACCATGCACTTTCCTAAATTCACTGGCGAGAGTGATGTTATGTCCATAGATGTCTCACACATAACTGCATCCCTCCCATCAGACTAATTTACTAAAGCCGCATAAACGCGACACCAACGTCGTCCATCACCTGTGGGTTCATTCATATTTTATTTTTAATATGAATGGGTCACCTGCGATCTAACGGCTCGATAATATCTGAATTGATGAGTGATTTGCAACAACACTAATGTCATCTTGATCGTGAACTGTTCATATGTTAGTTTTAGTTACCTGATTGTCTTAATATCTCCAATCGACAAGAAACCAGACATTTTAGAGTTCATACTATTCAACTCAGGTCTTATTGACTGAACAAATATTAGAAAAGAAAGAAATGTTATTAAGAAATTATTACTCTATATTTGTTGTTATTGCTTGTGGTTGAAAATAAATGTTGTATGAAAGAGTTACCTACTTATTTCTTTGTAAAACACTATCACACGTCGTCGGTCGTGCTTTATCCGCAATAACAATAAAAGTGGAATAAAACAAGAAATGTGAGACATCATCATGTATTTCATCGAAGCTAATCGACAATTTACCTGCGCGCCGGCCGAGTTGCTTTGTCCGAGTGTTCCGATAGCTCTCAAAGAATGTCTCGATCCGCACTCTTCACAATTTAAACATGACAATAAAATAAATTCATTATGGAATTTTAAAAAATGTTACGCTAAGTAAGTAGCGGTCGCACCAGTGTGAGGAGATATAAAACTGTGAATACCTTCCTTCACCGCGACGAACATGATCCAATAAAGATATTTATATTTTACTACATACAAAAATATCGATGACTATTATATACAATACCGGATAAAAGTACAGTAGACTATTGAATATGGCCCGCTTTGAATCGTAAACTTTTCGGCTGTATTTGTTCGCACTTTTTTATCTATATGAAATATTACTGTGGAGTCTTAAAACATTAATAAAACTAGTCATGGTAGTCTAAAGGAACCATACTCCATGGTCTACTAATAATATAACATTAATTTAATTATACGGAGTACACAAAATACATTTTAAACAAAGTGTCGCCAAAAATATACAATATAATATATAATGATTAAGACGAATTTAACAATACATATTCTGAAGGGATGTAGGCGGCGCGCGATCGCCTCCATGTGTATCGTCGCTACCTGCTCCCTGTCTCTTTCAACTTTGGATTATATTTACAAGTAGCTCACTTCTAGCAGCGATAATAACAGAAATGTGTATCTATATAGTTCACTTTCTGTAGTGGCGCGGCCACGACGTCGGAGGCGAGCGGTGGCGGCGGCGGCGGCGGCGGCCATGCGTTGGCCGCGCCGTAAGGGCCCCAGGGGAAGTCTTATCGGCCCGACACCGCCCCTCCATCATCCGCCACTACATTCCTCTACTGTAGAAGTAAGCTCAATGTAGCAACATATTACAATATCGCAGTATGAAAAAACATAAAGTTGTTTGAGCGAGCACGTCAGCGCCCGTAAAACATTTCTTTACAACTTAGTACGAAAGGGATACACAAATGAATAATAACAGCACAGCCCCAAGTAGTTGCTAGCGTTCTAACAAATACCTAACTACGTAGAATGCGTCCGCTCGCAGATTTCAATTGCATTGGAACTATGGACCACCCTCCCCTCCACACTACCTTCACTTTATATGTACTACAAAATCATACTATCTTAGGACCAGTTATATCAGACAGACGTTAAAATCCGTATTATAATATATTTGCCATTTCTCAATCAGATGACAGGTGTGACCACATTTTTTTAACTTTAACTAGTCATGTTTTTTTTTTTTTTATAAATTTATGAAACATGTAATGTCTCATTTTGTTTAATGTGGGTACACCACAATTTCTTTGTATTCATAGTTTAACTAGTCTGTTAGATATTGGTGTAATTCGTTCTAAGTCTGTGGTGAGACATATCTTCGTTAGGAAGGAGAGAACTAGCGGCGCTACGGCGAGGCCAAAATCAACGACTCATAAGTCTACGAGTGAGTAGAGCCTCTGAGCGAGGGAGTGCGAGCGGGACCTCCGGCTTGATGATTTATGATAATACGCACATTGATTCTGGCCCTACTATAACAAAGATGATTGATGATTACGCTTTAAAAATAGCCCTGAAAATTACATATCAAATTCCCTTATTATTGTCAAGGCTAGGCATTATATTTAAAACCTGAAGACATCTACGGTGGTATAGGCTTAACGCAAGATGGTCCAGGCTGCCCTAAAGCACAGAGGGTACAGAAGATTCAGTATTGATCTAACAAAAATGGCGCGTTATCGCTTGTCAGCGAGAGCGATCAAGTTTTGCAACTATTGTGAAGGTTAGAAAGTCACGCGCGCGGATTAACCTGTGACATGGGCCAGAATCTATATTGGAAACTAGAAAACTTTGAATGGGAACACCCCGCATCACCGTTTGCGCCACGCCAAATACATGCTAATATTGGTGTGCCACGCCAGTTATTCTGATGAGCGACGAAATGATCACCACCACATACCCCGGCGCTGCCTAAACCATCGTGTGACAAACATATTATTGTCAAATTCTGGACAATTTGTATTCAATATTCATTATATTAGCATATAATGAACAGAAACAATTGGCTGCGTCTAATAAACCTGTTTAAAATCTAGTGACAAGATTAGCAAAACAAGGGTCGGTACAATTTTACTAAACAAGCACACGTAAAAAGAAACGGTCTACGAATTCTCGTACCAAAAATATACAAAATACCTTTAGATGAGAAAATTACAAACAAACTCGAAAACATTAAAACAGGGTACAATAGGGAATTAATTACAATAAAAAGTATAGTACATAGGTTACATCTCAACAATATTTTTGAGAAATACATTTTGAATGTGAAAGACTGTTTTTAGCCGAGTCTAATGGCTGATATAATATTGATAATGAAAGGAACGCGCACAACTTACAGAATAACATTTTTACCCGTATCATCCCAGTAACCCATCCTTGTATCACTAGGATATACGACGATATCCATATCATCATCAAATATATATCCGATGATGTATCATCATGCAGCAACCGATCCTAAAATACATCACTAGGATGATACGAGTGACAGCGGCTTTGGATCCATACCGGTGCTAAGGAACACAATACTAAATGAACACTTTGAGCACAAATAATGTCGCAGTCGTCATCGCGAGGCGATGGAGTAATTAGAGCCAAACACAGGTTCGTCGTACTTTGTTAATTTGTATATCGATATTGTTTTAAATTCACCAATATACACGAATTTAGTGAGCCTACTATACCACTAGCACAACTGTGCCACCTTTTGATGGTCAATGGAATACAATGATTATCATCCTTCTCTCTCGCTCTGTTCTAAATGGCAATGGCTCCCGAAGCAAGTGCCAGTTGTGCTAGCTGAAATATTGATAATTTGACTGAAACAAAAATGATTGCAGTTCTGAAATAATCAAACTTGCGGAACTGACTACAAAGAACTGAAGAAGTTAATGAAACTAAAGGGTTTTTTCTGTACAAATTTTAAACCTAAATAACAATATAGCGCGCGAGCTAACAAATACAAAATACAATCCCAGCTTAATCCTACAACAAATATCTTTTTTACATCATGGCGCATAGCGTCAACCAATTCCAAAAAGAGCTATTACGCAAAATCCTGTTGCACAAACGCCCATTAACGATAATGTTATGAAAGTATTATCTGCAACCTGCGACTTACCGCGGCATTTCATTCAATGTACGTTTGTGCAAACAGACATATTGACAACAAGTAAAATTATATGATATGTATTAAAACAGAAATAGATAAATTTTTCACGGTTGTATACACTTACAATTTAGATCGCGCTGAATGTAATAATTACATTTCGGTGAGCATGTGACGCAACAATACGAGCATGTTCATTAAAAAGACCACACATTATCGAGCTGAATACAACAGTTACAATGCGTGTGGCAAAATAGTTTCAGACCCTTTATCTATCGCTTCCAACGATTTATATAATCCTACTTATGTATCAAGGGCACACTATAAACTCCGTAGTTTCATTTGCCCGAACACATCACTATTGCGAATATTAATAATTACGTAAACCATGTTCAGATGAATAATTTTGTTTTTGGGGATATCATATCATATAACCCTAATAACTTAATTATATTGTGTATCATACCGAGCACAGCAAATATGATTGTCTGGAGTGATAGCGCTTACGGTATTATGAAAATTCGAAAAAATAATGGTGTCAGATAAATTAAGTTGTGAACTTTTTGTGTGCTCCGATTTAAATTTTTTGGTAAAACTAAAGTGATGAAATTTGATTAGGTAAGTACACGAATAAGGAGCAGGGCGGCTACTTAGAAAGGGACGGATGCCAGGTTGCCCGCATAATATGAACTCATGAATAACTCTAGGAAGCTTAATTTTTCTTCAAGAGAAGTATAATAATGTAACTTGAAATAATGATACTAATACAAATTGAGCTGTACGAACGCCACAAAACATAGGTACCTCTTAAATTAATTTTACCTACTCCTAGCTCGACATTTTACATTGAAATAGTCGTATTCAGCAAACAATAATTCTCAATAAATCATTTAGGATACAAACTTCACCCTACATAACAGTCAGTACATCCGATAATGTTTACTTTGTAGATATATTTCATTTCTATGTCATGTAATACAAATTACAAAATGACTATTTGAATAATTACCGTTCTTATTCCGTTATAACTACCGGTTTACCTAATACGGTTCACTTCTAAAGTTGCCATCGACACATATTATAATAAACAGAAATATATAGGATGAATTCAAAATTGACAAATTCACAAAATGTAAATGAAATATAAGATTAACTTTTAGACAGAGAACTGGGTTAAATTGCCTCAGGAATACTTAAAAACTTGGAAGTAGCCGGTATAGAAGATTGGAAATACAGATGGCCACTTTAGTTATATTCCAGTTATTTGCTAGCTAGGGCGTCGTACGGGTATCTATGTCGATTAGAATTAAACATCGTATGATACATGAATAACATTCAGCTATGGGTATATACGAGTATATTGAACTAAATATTTACAATCGGCTATTTATTACTACCAATAATATAACGACATATGAATAAGGACTGAATCGATTTAAAGCTAAAGAGTCATTGAATATTCACATTTCCATTTTTTTGGTCAGTTTACACGTGATCTTCGTATTATTTCATTTTGAATTATTTTTATTTCTATGAGGAAAATATGCTAAAGTACAGCCGTGTAAAATAAGTAACGGTTAATCTAAATGTGGATTAAGGATATAAATGTAACAATAATAAGACATATTAAAATACTCAAACGGGTTTACTCACGTCGTAGAAGTCGAATAACGCCGCGACTGATCGTCTCTCCTGATGATGAATCGCGTACCGATTCGAAACATGTCGAGCGTTATTCGACTTCTACGACGTGAGTAAACCCGTTTGAGTATTTTAATATGTCTGAGACTCACGATAGTTTTCTATGTAAAATAATAAGACAGTAATTACAATCATAAGAAGTTGGTCAAATTCCGAAGATTGCGCCTGCGTGCGCGACTCCGTGTCTTTTAATATATATCGCCAAATACGTCACGTCACGTTAAACTATATCTGAGCGTTTAGTGTATATTAAAGTAGCTACTATGAGCACATGCTGCCTCAGTTTCACTTTAGACTATGGTCAGGTGCAATCTGACGCGACGATCGAAAGTAAGGAAAGATAAATTCTTAAGTCATTAAGAATATCACTTTAAACTTTAAATATTGTGATTTTTTTACGTCGCGCCATATCAGCGTGACGTCATCAGTCATGTTTTATAATGTCTAAAGGACTAGCAGAAATGATCGGCCGAAATTTCGCTCCTTTCTGAACTCTAACTCCGTGTGTTGACCTTTGAGTTGATGTTTTATAACGTCTAAAGGACTAGCAGAAATGATCGGTCGAAATTTCGCACCTTTCTGAACTCTAACTCAGTGTGTTGACCTTTGAGTTGATGTTTTATAACGTCTAAAGGACTAGCAGAAATGATCAAAACGTAGGTGTATGAATACGATTGGTGTTCGGAATCGCTACGATTTTAAATAATTACATAATGGCAAGTAATTTTCCCGCTCGAGTTGATAAAATAGGAGGAAATGTTGAAACTAAAATTTCAACATCTTCTTACTGTCTTCTGGAGCCGCTCAACTGTCTGAACCTTAACACACTGACGATATCCGGGCGAGTCGTAAGCGAGGCGAGCGCGCAACGAATTCGCGGCGAGCAGAGCGAGCACCTAGCGACTTCGCTGGGTTTCGATATGGCGTCATCGCGGTGAATTCGCTGCCTAGCACAGGAACGGTAATAGTCTTCAAGGATTAAAGATCTGGAATTTTGGATATATAATTAGCTAGCCAATGGGATTCTGTCGTTTTATCGAATTATCGATAAACGTTTCAAAGGCTTCTTTCGTAGACATCAGCTACAAGCTAATTCTGGCGTCAGTTCAGCCATTATCTTTCTGCTATTTGTAACAGACTGAAGAATATTTATTTATTTAATATTATTTATTAGGCTCAACACGCGTTTCTCAGCAGATGTCTTTACGATGCTTTGTCGATACGAGTCGGGTAAACTACCTATCAACCTAACCACGGGCCGAAGTACCTGAGCAGCAGCCGCCCAGCTCAGGAGCGGAAGAAGCGCACGGCGCGCACCACGTACTGGCGGCAGATGGGGCACTCGGCCAGCTGCTTGGCGCAGCGCGTGCAGGCCGCGATGTGGCCGCACTCCAGCAGCACGCACTCCAGCGGCGCCGCCATGCAGATCTTGCAGCACTCCTCCAGCGGCAGCTGCTCTAGCTCTGCAAATATACAACATAACTTATACCTTTCAAAAATAAAGTAGGTACAGTGATCAACAGGCCACGAGCCTGACTCCAGTTTCTCAAGTTAGCCACCGCCACAAAGACTTTCTTAATTGTCGAATGCGCGCTCCAGTTTTTCCGGCCGTTGGAGGAGTAGCGGTAGAGCCTCACCGTGTCGGTAGCGCACGTGGTCGCGCCACAGCCGCTCGGCCCGCGCCAGCAACTCCTGCCGCTCGACGCCCCCGCTCCGCAGTAGCGGTAGAGCCTCACCGTGTCGGTAGCGCACGTGGTCGCGCCACAGCCGCTCGGCCCGCGCCAGCAGCTCCTGCCGCTCGACGCCCCCGCTCCGCAGTAGCGGTAGAGCCTCACCGTGTCGGTAGCGCACGTGGTCGCGCCACAGCCGCTCGGCCCGCGCCAGCAGCTCCTGCCGCTCGACGCCCCCGCTCCGCAGTAGCGGTAGAGCCTCACCGTGTCGGTAGCGCACGTGGTCGCGCCACAGCCGCTCGGCCCGCGCCAGCAGCTCCTGCCGCTCGACGCCCCCGCTCCGCAGTAGCGGTAGAGCCTCACCGTGTCGGTAGCGCACGTGGTCGCGCCACAGCCGCTCGGCCCGCGCCAGCAGCTCCTGCCGCTCGACGCCCCCGCTCCGCAGTAGCGGTAGAGCCTCACCGTGTCGGTAGCGCACGTGGTCGCGCCACAGCCGCTCGGCCCGCGCCAGCAGCTCCTGCCGCTCGACGCCCCCGCTCCGCAGTAGCGGTAGAGCCTCACCGTGTCGGTAGCGCACGTGGTCGCGCCACAGCCGCTCGGCCCGCGCCAGCAGCTCCTGCCGCTCGACGCCCCCGCTCCGCAGTAGCGGTAGAGCCTCACCGTGTCGGTAGCGCACGTGGTCGCGCCACAGCCGCTCGGCCCGCGCCAGCAGCTCCTGCCGCTCGACGCCCCCGCTCCGCAGTAGCGGTAGAGCCTCACCGTGTCGGTAGCGCACGTGGTCGCGCCACAGCCGCTCGGCCCGCGCCAGCAGCTCCTGCCGCTCGACGCCCCCGCTCCGCAGTAGCGGTAGAGCCTCACCGTGTCGGTAGCGCACGTGGTCGCGCCACAGCCGCTCGGCCCGCGCCAGCAGCTCCTGCCGCTCGACGCCCCCGCTCCGCAGTAGCGGTAGAGCCTCACCGTGTCGGTAGCGCACGTGGTCGCGCCACAGCCGCTCGGCCCGCGCCAGCAGCTCCTGCCGCTCGACGCCCCCGCTCCGCAGTAGCGGTAGAGCCTCACCGTGTCGGTAGCGCACGTGGTCGCGCCACAGCCGCTCGGCCCGCGCCAGCAGCTCCTGCCGCTCGACGCCCCCGCTCCGCAGTAGCGGTAGAGCCTCACCGTGTCGGTAGCGCACGTGGTCGCGCCACAGCCGCTCGGCCCGCGCCAGCAGCTCCTGCCGCTCGACGCCCCCGCTCCGCAGTAGCGGTAGAGCCTCACCGTGTCGGTAGCGCACGTGGTCGCGCCACAGCCGCTCGGCCCGCGCCAGCAGCTCCTGCCGCTCGACGCCCCCGCTCCGCAGTAGCGGTAGAGCCTCACCGTGTCGGTAGCGCACGTGGTCGCGCCACAGCCGCTCGGCCCGCGCCAGCAGCTCCTGCCGCTCGACGCCCCCGCTCCGCAGTAGCGGTAGAGCCTCACCGTGTCGGTAGCGCACGTGGTCGCGCCACAGCCGCTCGGCCCGCGCCAGCAGCTCCTGCCGCTCGACGCCCCCGCTCCGCAGTAGCGGTAGAGCCTCACCGTGTCGGTAGCGCACGTGGTCGCGCCACAGCCGCTCGGCCCGCGCCAGCAGCTCCTGCCGCTCGACGCCCCCGCTCCGCAGTAGCGGTAGAGCCTCACCGTGTCGGTAGCGCACGTGGTCGCGCCACAGCCGCTCGGCCCGCGCCAGCAGCTCCTGCCGCTCGACGCCCCCGCTCCGCAGTAGCGGTAGAGCCTCACCGTGTCGGTAGCGCACGTGGTCGCGCCACAGCCGCTCGGCCCGCGCCAGCAGCTCCTGCCGCTCGACGCCCCCGCTCCGCAGTAGCGGTAGAGCCTCACCGTGTCGGTAGCGCACGTGGTCGCGCCACAGCCGCTCGGCCCGCGCCAGCAGCTCCTGCCGCTCGACGCCCCCGCTCCGCAGTAGCGGTAGAGCCTCACCGTGTCGGTAGCGCACGTGGTCGCGCCACAGCCGCTCGGCCCGCGCCAGCAGCTCCTGCCGCTCGACGCCCCCGCTCCGCAGTAGCGGTAGAGCCTCACCGTGTCGGTAGCGCACGTGGTCGCGCCACAGCCGCTCGGCCCGCGCCAGCAGCTCCTGCCGCTCGACGCCCCCGCTCCGCAGTAGCGGTAGAGCCTCACCGTGTCGGTAGCGCACGTGGTCGCGCCACAGCCGCTCGGCCCGCGCCAGCAGCTCCTGCCGCTCGACGCCCCCGCTCCGCAGTAGCGGTAGAGCCTCACCGTGTCGGTAGCGCACGTGGTCGCGCCACAGCCGCTCGGCCCGCGCCAGCAGCTCCTGCCGCTCGACGCCCCCGCTCCGCAGTAGCGGTAGAGCCTCACCGTGTCGGTAGCGCACGTGGTCGCGCCACAGCCGCTCGGCCCGCGCCAGCAGCTCCTGCCGCTCGACGCCCCCGCTCCGCAGTAGCGGTAGAGCCTCACCGTGTCGGTAGCGCACGTGGTCGCGCCACAGCCGCTCGGCCCGCGCCAGCAGCTCCTGCCGCTCGACGCCCCCGCTCCGCAGTAGCGGTAGAGCCTCACCGTGTCGGTAGCGCACGTGGTCGCGCCACAGCCGCTCGGCCCGCGCCAGCAGCTCCTGCCGCTCGACGCCCCCGCTCCGCAGTAGCGGTAGAGCCTCACCGTGTCGGTAGCGCACGTGGTCGCGCCACAGCCGCTCGGCCCGCGCCAGCAGCTCCTGCCGCTCGACGCCCCCGCTCCGCAGTAGCGGTAGAGCCTCACCGTGTCGGTAGCGCACGTGGTCGCGCCACAGCCGCTCGGCCCGCGCCAGCAGCTCCTGCCGCTCGACGCCCCCGCTCCGCAGTAGCGGTAGAGCCTCACCGTGTCGGTAGCGCACGTGGTCGCGCCACAGCCGCTCGGCCCGCGCCAGCAGCTCCTGCCGCTCGACGCCCCCGCTCCGCAGTAGCGGTAGAGCCTCACCGTGTCGGTAGCGCACGTGGTCGCGCCACAGCCGCTCGGCCCGCGCCAGCAGCTCCTGCCGCTCGACGCCCCCGCTCCGCAGTAGCGGTAGAGCCTCACCGTGTCGGTAGCGCACGTGGTCGCGCCACAGCCGCTCGGCCCGCGCCAGCAGCTCCTGCCGCTCGACGCCCCCGCTCCGCAGTAGCGGTAGAGCCTCACCGTGTCGGTAGCGCACGTGGTCGCGCCACAGCCGCTCGGCCCGCGCCAGCAGCTCCTGCCGCTCGACGCCCCCGCTCCGCAGTAGCGGTAGAGCCTCACCGTGTCGGTAGCGCACGTGGTCGCGCCACAGCCGCTCGGCCCGCGCCAGCAGCTCCTGCCGCTCGACGCCCCCGCTCCGCAGTAGCGGTAGAGCCTCACCGTGTCGGTAGCGCACGTGGTCGCGCCACAGCCGCTCGGCCCGCGCCAGCAGCTCCTGCCGCTCGACGCCCCCGCTCCGCAGTAGCGGTAGAGCCTCACCGTGTCGGTAGCGCACGTGGTCGCGCCACAGCCGCTCGGCCCGCGCCAGCAGCTCCTGCCGCTCGACGCCCCCGCTCCGCAGTAGCGGTAGAGCCTCACCGTGTCGGTAGCGCACGTGGTCGCGCCACAGCCGCTCGGCCCGCGCCAGCAGCTCCTGCCGCTCGACGCCCCCGCTCCGCAGTAGCGGTAGAGCCTCACCGTGTCGGTAGCGCACGTGGTCGCGCCACAGCCGCTCGGCCCGCGCCAGCAGCTCCTGCCGCTCGACGCCCCCGCTCCGCAGTAGCGGTAGAGCCTCACCGTGTCGGTAGCGCACGTGGTCGCGCCACAGCCGCTCGGCCCGCGCCAGCAGCTCCTGCCGCTCGACGCCCCCGCTCCGCAGTAGCGGTAGAGCCTCACCGTGTCGGTAGCGCACGTGGTCGCGCCACAGCCGCTCGGCCCGCGCCAGCAGCTCCTGCCGCTCGACGCCCCCGCTCCGCAGTAGCGGTAGAGCCTCACCGTGTCGGTAGCGCACGTGGTCGCGCCACAGCCGCTCGGCCCGCGCCAGCAGCTCCTGCCGCTCGACGCCCCCGCTCCGCAGTAGCGGTAGAGCCTCACCGTGTCGGTAGCGCACGTGGTCGCGCCACAGCCGCTCGGCCCGCGCCAGCAGCTCCTGCCGCTCGACGCCCCCGCTCCGCAGTAGCGGTAGAGCCTCACCGTGTCGGTAGCGCACGTGGTCGCGCCACAGCCGCTCGGCCCGCGCCAGCAGCTCCTGCCGCTCGACGCCCCCGCTCCGCAGTAGCGGTAGAGCCTCACCGTGTCGGTAGCGCACGTGGTCGCGCCACAGCCGCTCGGCCCGCGCCAGCAGCTCCTGCCGCTCGACGCCCCCGCTCCGCAGTAGCGGTAGAGCCTCACCGTGTCGGTAGCGCACGTGGTCGCGCCACAGCCGCTCGGCCCGCGCCAGCAGCTCCTGCCGCTCGACGCCCCCGCTCCGCAGTAGCGGTAGAGCCTCACCGTGTCGGTAGCGCACGTGGTCGCGCCACAGCCGCTCGGCCCGCGCCAGCAGCTCCTGCCGCTCGACGCCCCCGCTCCGCAGTAGCGGTAGAGCCTCACCGTGTCGGTAGCGCACGTGGTCGCGCCACAGCCGCTCGGCCCGCGCCAGCAGCTCCTGCCGCTCGACGCCCCCGCTCCGCAGTAGCGGTAGAGCCTCACCGTGTCGGTAGCGCACGTGGTCGCGCCACAGCCGCTCGGCCCGCGCCAGCAGCTCCTGCCGCTCGACGCCCCCGCTCCGCAGTAGCGGTAGAGCCTCACCGTGTCGGTAGCGCACGTGGTCGCGCCACAGCCGCTCGGCCCGCGCCAGCAGCTCCTGCCGCTCGACGCCCCCGCTCCGCAGTAGCGGTAGAGCCTCACCGTGTCGGTAGCGCACGTGGTCGCGCCACAGCCGCTCGGCCCGCGCCAGCAGCTCCTGCCGCTCGACGCCCCCGCTCCGCAGTAGCGGTAGAGCCTCACCGTGTCGGTAGCGCACGTGGTCGCGCCACAGCCGCTCGGCCCGCGCCAGCAGCTCCTGCCGCTCGACGCCCCCGCTCCGCAGTAGCGGTAGAGCCTCACCGTGTCGGTAGCGCACGTGGTCGCGCCACAGCCGCTCGGCCCGCGCCAGCAGCTCCTGCCGCTCGACGCCCCCGCTCCGCAGTAGCGGTAGAGCCTCACCGTGTCGGTAGCGCACGTGGTCGCGCCACAGCCGCTCGGCCCGCGCCAGCAGCTCCTGCCGCTCGACGCCCCCGCTCCGCAGTAGCGGTAGAGCCTCACCGTGTCGGTAGCGCACGTGGTCGCGCCACAGCCGCTCGGCCCGCGCCAGCAGCTCCTGCCGCTCGACGCCCCCGCTCCGCAGTAGCGGTAGAGCCTCACCGTGTCGGTAGCGCACGTGGTCGCGCCACAGCCGCTCGGCCCGCGCCAGCAGCTCCTGCCGCTCGACGCCCCCGCTCCGCAGTAGCGGTAGAGCCTCACCGTGTCGGTAGCGCACGTGGTCGCGCCACAGCCGCTCGGCCCGCGCCAGCAGCTCCTGCCGCTCGACGCCCCCGCTCCGCAGTAGCGGTAGAGCCTCACCGTGTCGGTAGCGCACGTGGTCGCGCCACAGCCGCTCGGCCCGCGCCAGCAGCTCCTGCCGCTCGACGCCCCCGCTCCGCAGTAGCGGTAGAGCCTCACCGTGTCGGTAGCGCACGTGGTCGCGCCACAGCCGCTCGGCCCGCGCCAGCAGCTCCTGCCGCTCGACGCCCCCGCTCCGCAGTAGCGGTAGAGCCTCACCGTGTCGGTAGCGCACGTGGTCGCGCCACAGCCGCTCGGCCCGCGCCAGCAGCTCCTGCCGCTCGACGCACCCGCTCCGCAGTAGCGGTAGAGCCTCACCGTGTCGGTAGCGCACGTGGTCGCGCCACAGCCGCTCGGCCCGCGCCAGCAGCTCCTGCCGCTCGACGCCCCCGCTCCGCAGTAGCGGTAGAGCCTCACCGTGTCGGTAGCGCACGTGGTCGCGCCACAGCCGCTCGGCCCGCGCCAGCAGCTCCTGCCGCTCGACGCCCCCGCTCCGCAGTAGCGGTAGAGCCTCACCGTGTCGGTAGCGCACGTGGTCGCGCCACAGCCGCTCGGCCCGCGCCAGCAGCTCCTGCCGCTCGACGCCCCCGCTCCGCAGTAGCGGTAGAGCCTCACCGTGTCGGTAGCGCACGTGGTCGCGCCACAGCCGCTCGGCCCGCGCCAGCAGCTCCCGCCGCTCGACGCACCCGCGGAACTCCACGCGGTTCCGCGCCAGCAGTTCCTTCAGCTGTCGGACGCTCAGCGCCTCCAGCTCCGAGACGTCCTTAATGTCTTCTAGGGCGATCGTTTGCGACGTGCCTAAAAAAAATATTGTTATTTTTAACCGAGTTAAAAAGAAGGAGGTTCTCATCTCAGTTTGACCTATGACCTATAATTACTTACTACTACTATGCCTATATCGAGGTAGAAATAATAACTTTTGAATATCGATACCATAAATGAATTTTGTGGCACTCTACGTTTTTGTTTAAAACGCTTAGTGCAACGCAATTTCGTGACGTCATCGCACATTAATTATTATATTATTATTATTATATTTATTATCGCGACCCCCGCGCGGGCCCGAGCTATCATGTCTCGTGAATTAGTATTATTAAACATGTTAATGGCAGTAGAATCGGATGAAGATACCTCACCGTTTGTTTGTTTATAAATTATATTCTACCACACTTTTTCCGTGACTAATATACTATACACCTGCCCACACCTGCACAGCTTAGTATTAGTACTAAGAGTGTCTGTAAAAAAAATGTACAGATGGCCAAAAGGACCCTAAAAAAGAAAATCAAGACATAAACGGCAACGGTAACGAACAACAAAACGCCTATCGATCGCGTGAAGTGGTTTTTCCGTTAATAAATTTATAATCTGACGAAAGCAAGATGGTTCATTTTTACACCAACAAATATTTCAATTCATGTCCCGCAAATCCTCGTCAATTCCTACTAATTCCACCGACCGAAGATGCGCTGCGAGGGGATTGAAAAAATGCACATACAAATTAAAATTCCCGCCCCGTCTCGACTCGCCTCGCCTCGCCTCTCCACTTCTCGCTTCGCCGGTGTAAATATCAGATTTAATCTCTACCCTATATTAAAAGCAATAAGGTTCATTTTTACACCAACAAATATTTCAATTCATGTCCCGCACATCCTCGTCAATTCCAACTATTTCCACCGACCGAAGATGCGCTGGGAGGGGATTGAAAAAATGCAATACAAATTAAAATTTCCGCCCCGTCTCGTCTCGCCTCGCCTCTCCACTTCTCGCTTCGCCGGTGTAAAAATCAGATTTAATCTCTACCCTATATTAAAAGCAATAAGGTTCATTTTTACACAAACAAATATTTCAATTCATGTCCCACACATCCTCGTCAATCCTTACTATTTCCACCGAAGATGCGCTAGGCGGGGATTGAAAAGCCATACTAATTTCAATTCTCGCCCCACCAAGCCGCCTCGCCTCGCCAGTGGAAAACCACCTTTACCTGTGTTGGAGTCAGAGTCGTTTCCGTCGACGGGCTGCGCGTGCGCGGCTCGCGGTGCGGGCTCGGGCGGCGGGTCGCGCACCGGCTCGTGTAACGGCTCGTGCAACTGCTCGTGCAGCGGCTCGTCCTGCAGCGAGGCGCTGTCGGGCTCGGGCTCGGCGCGCAGCGAGCCGGCGGAGGGCGAGCGCAGCTCCAGCGACGAGGCCGCGCGCTGCGGCGACCCCGAGCCCGGCGACGCCAGCAGCACCTCCGAGTCTGACACACCAAATATACTAGGTCACACATCACGTAAGCTTATAGTCTGTTCTCTTTCTTTGCGTGCGTGTATGATGTATATTTGACTACCTCACGGCCAATCATACCGTTGGGCAGCGGATCCGCGGGCCGGCGCACGAACTCCCAGCCGAGGTCGTCCAGGTCCTCGACCTCGTAGCAGTCGGCCGTGTCCACGTGCGGCGCCTCCGCGCCGGCGGCCGCCGCGCCCGCACGCGGCGGCGGCACCGGCACCGAGATCCGCTCCTGCCCGCCTGCACACAAGTTAAACTACTTCATTTTAATCGTACGATAAATCTGTGAGACGTAGAGCTGTTATGTTAAGAGCATTAAAAACGGGAAGCGCCTTCACCGTACCTTTTCGTCAAACATATGCTCTGCCAAAACCTGAAAGGGTTTAAGTAACACACGTATACACCCAAATGCAAAATTTTCACACGAATCCAAAATTATCTCAATTTGCGCACCCACATTAAAACGTCACATACGTCATACTAAATATGACTAATAGGTAATAATAGGTAGTCGACGTTATAAGGTTAAAGCTTGATGTCCACTGAGAAATATGTCCAAAATGCGTAGATATGATAAATATTTGAAATAGTTTTTATAAACCGATGTTATGTTACTGTTAATCATTTTAGCAGAGGAGAAATAGTACAACAGGTGTCTCCATTAGTTATATGCTCAAAGAGTGTGCAGAAAGATAAAAAAGGACCGAAATATCGAAGATCTAGTGCGCGAGTGCAGTTAAATGAGAAACCGAGACCGAGGCGTAGGCGGAGGAGACTGGTGAGAATCGAGTCTCCAGAACAGAAACAAGACGCAGTCGTTTTTTTTTTAAACTTGACTTGATCTGTATCAGGGCTGTTAAGCCCTCACTACCAGTAGTCGGACTTTGTGTGGGAGTATAAGCCGCGAGCGGAGATTTATTTACTGTAATTACTGTACAAGTCATGGAAATAAAAGGCTTTATTATTATTATTATTATTATGTATGTCGCACCCGCTCACGGGACAATAGTGTCCCGGACCTTTAGGAGGCGTGCGCGGAGCCGAAGCCAACGCGTAGAGGCCCTTTCGACAATTTAATGAAATGTAAGGTGTACATCGAGCGGATGCCGTCCCTATCCGTGTCATGGGACGCACACAGAGACAGCACCCGCTTGGTGCAAGAACTATTTATGATTATAAACCGCGAATGGGATTATCTCCGCGCCAGAGGAAAGAGTCGCAGACTGGTCGACCAAGACATCGCTGGAGTGAAGACTTGAAAGATATGAGAGAATTTTTTAAGATTTTTGAGAGATAACTGGCGAGCTGGTTCGGGATCGACAAGTGTGCATGAACTGGTGTCGGAAGTAAAGATCCACTTTGAGTTGTAACGCGCTTGGAGCATCACCAGCATCGATTGATTAATAAATTGCGCAGCCTCTGAAGGGGCGAAGAGAGGACATCCGGTTTAATTGGACCGATGCTCAATCTCGATACGGTAGGTATTATAAATGTCAAACCTTTGCTGGTATGTTTTTTCTATAATTGTAGTCGGTTACATTATATCGAGAGTACGCAAATGATTATTCAAATCCTAAAAAAATAAGCACAACGGACATAGAACACCATTTTTTTTACTTTCTTATCAAGTACGAAGTACATATCGCCTGTTGACAACCAAAACTCTTAAAATGTATATGTCACTGGTCTTCGAAACCTCGTATCTAGTGAGTAGATTGACAATGAGATACGAGCTTTGTTTTAAGTAGGCATTTGTTACTTAGTGAGTTTTTGTTGTCACAGACGATATAGATATACTTGTGCACATGTTAATTCATTTAAGATCTATAAATAATTAAACCATCTGTTTGATAAGATTTTTACAGCAATATCATTGAAACCGTTATCAAATTATAATTGATAATATGATTAAATCAGCCGTTTACGATAGTGAGGCACTCATGTTGTAGTGATTTATTTGAAGAACACTCATGGCAGGAACTGGATTCAGGATTCCCGTGTTCAATCTAATTTTAGTCAACTGGCTCACTGCGCGATTACCTTTTAATCATCGGTATTATAGGTTGTTTGGAAGAGATCGCTTTTTATCGATAAGACCGCCTGTTGTTACCAACTTTAATGTTTTCTTCTTCCTATTTTGTGGTGCGCAATAAAGAGTATTACTATAATAATTATACTATAACAAACTGTAAATTGTAAATGAAACTAGGAACTTCATTCAGCACATGAAAGTCAGATGCATCTAGAACGACGCGCATGGTTGTTGTATAAATAACCAGGTATAGAAACTTCTACCAAATTGCATCAAATAAATACATTTGGATGTGTTTAGCTCTTACCAATATAATGTACTATGTAATGTTAGCAAACATTATACAGTAATAGCATAAATGATGGATATTTTTTTTAAGAGCCACTAAGTTGTTTTTATGGACGTGAAACTATGTTAGTTGGAAAGCTTAGCCGACTGCAGGTTGAGTAAGCTGTTTTAAACAAACGGTACTGTTTCAAACTGACCTGGCGTGGGCGTGAAGCGCTCGCGGGGCGGTGCCGTAGGCTGCGTCGGCGCATGCTGGTGCGCCGAGTTGTAGCATCCCCCTGCAATAACCACCAACCGTCACTATAGCCACATAATAAATTAATAAAACACTACAAAAAGAACTGTCTGATATTCGCAAAAGCCGCCTAAGAAAAGAACTGTATTTTATTGCTTGTTTGTGTACATTAAATGCAGCTCGATTGGTCATAAGGCGTGACGACGAGCGTGTGCGCACTGCTACGACTGCAAAACATATCATATGCTAATCAAAATGAACCAAGTCCCCGTATGTTATTAATGGATATTACTTTACGTACATCACCATGTAAAATTTTATGAACTTAGTTGAACAAATCAAATATTCCAAAATACAGGGAACAAAAAGAGCTATGTCATACTTACTTTTACAGTTACGATTTTTTATCAAACAAAATCTACAATGTAGACATGTTTTTGTGCTTGGACAGAGGAATTTTGCTAAACAGAGTAAGTGAAGTGTCAACATTGTAAAGTCACAACACGAGATTGTCGATTTAGTATTTTTGCCGCACTTTACACATTATAATGACCTTAATTTACCAAGCACTTAGAGGTGGTAACAAACAGCCCCGCGGGTTGACGACTACTGGTTTAGAGATTAAAACAAGTCACTAGTCTGTCTAGTGAAGTCTAAGCAAAGGTGAGAATGTTGCTAGTGATACGAGGACAAAGATACCTCTATTGGGATCAGCGGGCTGCGCGGGTCGTGGCTGCGGGCGCGGCGGCTGCGGCTGCGGCGGGCGCAGGTCGAAGGTGGAGTTGAGGAAGTCGTTGATGTTGCTGGTGATGCCCTTGAGCGAGGGGAAGGGCGCGGCGCGGGGCGCGCGGCGCCGGTACGCTGTGCTGTTCACGTGCGCCACGCACAGGCTCACCAGCTCCTCCTTCTCTGGAAACGCGAGACCACCGATTGTCAGAATTACTACTAGAACGTTTTTACAAACATAACCCGGAGTTGTTCTGTGTTCAGGGAACACTATCACTAGGGTGACTATGACATGTTGGGTTGGTACTGTTGCCTGCTCATACTACTACAAGCCTATCAGAACTTTATAAAGGCAGTCATTTATGAGACAAGTTTTAATTTATAGTAGGTCAATAAAAAGACACAAGATCTATATTAATATTGTCCTGTTGTCATGTAACCTATTTGATTTGAATACTAAACCCCAAGTCTCTTCAATCTATTTTATAAATATAGTAGAACCTTAGTCTCAGAACCAAAACAATAATGTAGGTAAGTTCCAAGGAAAAACCCAATAATCAGGTAATGGGATTCCATTATCCTCCTGAGCTGGCAGAAAACCCATCCACTGGCTAAATTCGTTTTCGTACAAACTCAAGTAATAGAACAGTATAAATAGAATATCAATTACCTTAATTAACAAATTAGAGACTATTTTGGAATTTACTTTTAATAACATGGTAGATTAAATATATGCTAAATTTCTAAATTAACAAAGCAGCTTTTTTATTGGCTCCTTAATAAAGTGATAAGCAGCTATATTAAGTATTTTAACACTTTTACAACCAGGCAAAACACTTAACACTACCTAAACTACAGAATCCAGCACTTGCAAGGCGACTTTGTTCATAGCTACAAATACAAGCACCTACTAGATGGGTGTTGGTCATGAGAGTGTAAATTTATTGAGAACAAATATATTTACAATCCTCTTCAAAAAGTATCAACAGTTAAAAGTAGAAAGTACCTGCCAACTAAATTAATAATAATAATAATAATAAATATCGGACCACCTCACACATATCGATCTAGTCCCAAATGAAGCTCAAGAAGGCTTGTGTTATGGGTACTAGATGACGATATACATACTTAGATAGATAAATATATACTTAAATACATAGAACAACCATGACCCAAGCACAAATATTCGAGTTCATCACACAAATATTTGCCCTGGCCGGGATTCGAACCCGGGACCGCCGGCTCAGTAGGCAGGTGTTTAGAAACCGAGCCAAACGTGTCGTCAAGAAACTCTTTTCAGAGGCTGTTTGAAATAAAACATTGTTTTCAAACAGTTGCTTCTGAAATTGAGTTGCCTCTGAAAAGAAACATGCTGAAATGTACCTACTTCTGTGGTACTCCCCTTCTCATCTTAGAAGACTTACAGATGCTGTTGGGGCTCCCTGGAGCACACTGAAACCTTTAAAGCTGAAATGTCTACCCTTGTAAACCGGTTTCTGCTCTTGGTATACAAATTATTATGTTTTCAACCCATGTATTGCAATATAGACATGATTTAGCTATTACCAGGATATATTAATCTTATAATTTATATTCATACATAATTTAAAGCCCAAACAATGAAATCAAGATATTTTGCACAGTTATCAACTTTATAGAACCCAAGACAGAAAATTAAATGAATAAATGTAAGGGGGACAATCTTACACAAATTGACCTAGCTTCAAACTAAGGACAACAGCTCAGCAGCCAGCTGCACCAGCATTGTCAAACTCCAAGTTTAGGTGAAGCAATTTGAAAAGTTAATGATATCAAATTTTCTTGGATAAATGAAATGTTCATTATGTATTATGTACAGCTTACATGCTTTGTAAATTCTCAACCAAATAAACCTACGGGAATTAATCTACAGTAGGGATATGAATTTGAAATAACCTTTATATTTCAATTTTTAGTATGCTAAAAATATATTGCTAATGGGTTTCTTCATATTTTATAAATATGAAGAGTTATATTTTAATTAAACAGTACACTCATGTCTCACGCACAGCTACTATGCTGCATCCTCTTCTATAGCACGGGATACTAGGCTTGGAATAGATAGTACTTCATTTCTTATTAGTACTAAATTAATTTATTAAACATAATATAACTACTGCTACAAAAAACAAAATATTATTAATGAATTGCTAGTAATTTTCTAAGCAACTCACTCGCAAGATATTTTTTTACATTGTATATTTAAAATAAAATCATTTTCAGAGGGGTAAAGGTCGTTTGTATCTAGAATGCAATATGTCAGAGGCATAATGTAAACATGACGTCGAACCGCAAGTCATTCGCGACTGTTCTAGAAGCCTTATCAGCAGTGGCTTGGCAATCTGGCCAGGCCACGGAGGGAACTCACCGACGCAGCCGCGGGTGGAGACATTCTGACGCTGCAGGAAGCACTGCAAGTCGCGCACCTTCAGGTGGGCTATGGCAGGGCGCGCCAGCGGGCGGGTGGACAGCGCCCGGCACGGCGCGCACATGGCGCCGCCGCCCCGCCGCAGGCAGCCCGCGCAATAGTAGCGCTCGCACTCCGAGCACGCCCGCTTGCGCCGGAATACGCTAAACTGCACTGCACAACTCTCACACGGCATCTTACTGCACCCGCGTCCTCGCACTATCATTTGACATGCTCGATAGCTCACGACGCACTGTGGACCGTTCTATATCTGTTAAAGTCTCATTACAAGATTTTGAAATAGTATTTTAGCAGTTTTCCTTGTGATTTGAAAGGGCATTTGATATTTTTATGAAAAAAAAAATAAACATTCACACAACATCTGCCATCATGGAAGAATGTTTCGTTACACGAATATTAATTAAAGATGTTGCTTTGTCATTTACTATTCTTCTGTCACCTCTCTTGTCAATGCATCGTGCGTGTAATGGAACGCAGCGGCAAAGTGCGTTCTGAATTTAAGTACCTATACGGACAAATAATTAAAATAATTCATGTGTGATTGTAAATATTTTGTAAATGCTACTTTGCTTTCCTTATCTATTTACGTGACTGAAACTAATTGATACAATGCTGATCTTTTAACAAGTAAAAAAATCCCGACGCTGCCTGTGTATTAGATAGTAAGTGAACCAGAAATTTTAAGGGCACATTTACATCAAAGTAGCACACATGAAACACAACCTCATGAGTTCATTAATAACGTCGTTTGTCACTTTTGCCCACTTTATAATATAATCAGATCAGATAAGTAAACATACTCGACGAGATCAGGCAGAGCCAATTATACTCGTGTTTCGTCCTCGATATTAGTAACTTAAAATTATAATACACAATGTAGTAACGCATAAGTGTTACCACTTCGTCACTTGTTTGGGGAAAAAAGGTAGCCGCTATTGGCAACACTTTTTTTTTTTTGCATAATTTTCCCGAGCCCACCCTCATCTGCTCCTCTCCATTCGCGTTTTAGTGCTCAACCACTCCACTTGTTAAAGTTCGTGTCCTTCGTGCCTACGTGGTTTTCGCATCTACGACAACGTTTGAAGCAGTTAGAAAATGAAATTAGGGAGACAAACCGTCGCCGGTGTGTTTCCTCATCCTCGTCATGTTCTCAGAATTCATCGAGTTCCCTGAGTTAATCGTCGTCGCGGTCCGCGTCGCAAGATCGGGAAGATCCAAACGGTTAATATTTAAACCTACCCACTTTTTAACCGAAAAATTAATAAGTTAATTTTTCAACAATAATGCATTCAGAATAGCCTATAGGGTTATTTCGCCGCATTATTATAACATGTTTTCTCGTATGGTGATGCACTCAAGAAATGTAATGCATTCAGGGTGGTCTATAGGATCATTCCGCCGCATTATAACAAAACCCATGTACTCAGATCAGTCTGCGGGACTGTTTCGCCACAGGGTTTATAACCACTTTTCTTTGTCACAAGAAATGTACCTAATGCATTCAGGGTGGTCTATAGGATCATTCCGCCGCATTACAACAAAACCCATGTACCTACTCAGATCAGTCTGCGGGACTGTTTCGCCACAGGGTTTATAACTACTTTTCTTTGTCACAAGTAATGTAATGCATTCAGGGTGGTCTAAAGGATCATTCCGCCGCATTACATACAACGAAACATTTTTTTTTGTCTCGCTTTGTTTCTTGCACAAATAACGAGAATAACATATTAATGATGCTTGCATACTCATGGGCGCATCTTTCATGATTCCGGCCTGGAATGAAGCTGCCGCATTACAACAAAACGAAATTTTTGTCTCGCTTTATTTCTTGTACAAATAACGAGAATAACATATTTATAATGCTTGCATACTCATGGGCGCATCTTGCATGATTCCGGCCCGGAATGAAGCTGTACCAGCACCAGCCATCATCGAGGAGCCTGCACTACAGCTGCCAGCCGCCAATCTCAGAAACATCGTGCCTGAGCCTGGTCCGTCCAATGCTCCGCAAATTACCGATCCACTACCAGAGGCACTTTCGGTCGCGGAAAACAGTAACACATTTTCCCGTAGGAGCTAATAGGATCTTGGGATCCGACCCTTCTCAAACATGTGGCCAGCAGATTTGAGTATATACCTACATCAGGTTTAGAAAAACAAGCGAGCTGTCTCGCACAGGACTTGTTAGACAAGTATTTAGTGCCTTCAAATTGCAAGAAAATTGCCGTTCCACAACTAAATGCTGAAATAACAGGCGGCATCAAATGAACTGTTGTAAAAAGAAACGAATACATCGAGTTCAGACAAAAATAGTAGGCCACGGCCATTACAGTATAGTAGGACGTATGTTGACGTCGCAATTAAGATCTATTAGATCTAAAGACAAAGTTAACAACAATTCTACAAACAATTTTTAGATCTGGGGCGTATTCTGTGCGATATACACATACACACATAACGATTCATGGAGTCGCAGAAATGTCATCCTATATTCTCTAAAAAAGGAGTTTTGAGAACAACTAGCTGTCCCAAAAATCGAGAAGTACGTTTTTGGCGTAGACCTACCAGAAACTCTAAAAAGCTGTGTCGAAATCTGGTTAACGCTTATCTTGATATATCGGTTATCAAGATAAGCGTGCAAAAGCAGAAGCAACCGTCTAAATTACCAAAGAATTTAAACTGGAAGGCGGGAGCTTCAGTTCGCAGTCAGCAGAGAGCTCCGACGCAAAAACAGTAGCCTGCCACAACGACCAGTCGGCGACAAGGAACCTCGTCACACAGATCGTCGCATCGGACCAAACACTCGCCGACGCTAGACTCGGTACGCTGCGCCGGTCGACTCGCTGATTCTTATGAACAGTGGTCAGTTATCACTCGTGACTAATCCGTTTTATTCTGGATAAACGGATACCAGTTAACTTTTAATAAGCCAGTAAATCGGTCTAATTCTCCTACTGTCTCAAGTAACTCTGAGTTAGAACAAAGTCATTTTACTGAAACTCTTAATAATCTAGGTACTTGATATATAGGTGCCATATCAGAATGCGAGCCTTGCTCGGACCAATTTTTGTCAAAGGTTTTGTTAGTGCCTAAGCCTAACGGGAGCATGAGACTTATCCTTAATTTAAAATATTTGAATAAATGTATTCCCACACAGCACTTTAAATTGGAAGACTTAAGAATTGATTTGAAATTAAATTCTAAAGACTGCGTTAAAGTCAACGTTAGATTTAAAGACGACATTCTCATAATCGAAAAACTGAAAAAAATTGGGTTTCATTATAAATTAACAGAAATCGAATCATAGGTGAACTAGAACAGTTTCAGAAATTAATCGATTAAATAATTAATGGGTCTTCTAATTTCTGCATGTGCATGTCCAGCTGTGGAATATGGCTGGCTGTATACGAAACAGGCGAAACGTATCAAGTATTTAAATCTACTCAACCATAATGATTACGAACAATATATGAACATTTCCGATTCTCTTCTGCCCGATTTCAATATTTTCAATTGGTGGATTCATGCGATACGCAACTCAGACCACCGTATTAAGGACGAAAATTTCGCAATTGAAATCTTTTCTGACGCCTCAACTGCGGGGTGGGGGCGGCATGTGGTGATCATACGGGTAGCGGCAGGTAGTCTAGCACAGAGAGTAATTTACATATCAACCAATTGGAACTCCTTGCGGCCTATTTTGCCCTCAAAATATTTGCCAAAAATTACTACCGTTGCCAAGTAATTTTACGAGTTGATAACACCATGGCAGTATCTAACATTAACCAAATGGGAGGCATTCAGTACCCCCATCCTACAAAAGTAACAAAAGATTTGTAGCAGTGGTGTGAAACTTGAAAAATATTTGTAGTAGCATCATATATAAAATCCTCAGATAATATCACCGCAGATAGAGAATCTAGACGTTCCCACATTATACAGAATGGGAACTTTCCGTCTCAGGCTACTGAAAACTGCAATTTGGTAATCCCACTATCGGTCTATTTGCCAACCAAATCAATAAAAAATGTGAAAAATAGGTGTCCTGAAGTAGGGAACCAGATGGATACGCGTATGACGCATTTGCCATCGAATGGTCAAGGTTTTTCTTCTATGCTTTTCCACCAGTGTCCGTTATTCTAAAGAAAGGCCCTGAGTAAAATCATTTCGGGAAAAGCATAGGGTACCGTATCATGGTTGATCCAAACTGGCCAACACAACCCTGGTACCCTTTATTTTATCGGCTCTTGATATCCGATGTGCATGAAATAGGTGATAGGGTAATCACGTTATGGTATTTAATTCCAGCAACCGGGACATCCAGGCCAGCATTACCCTGGTTGCCGGGATGTTGTCAAAGCGGCGCTATTGCAACGCCGTATCCCGCCTTCCGCCGTGAATTTCATGCTTGAAGCGTCGTTATCAGACAACTCGATTAAGCATTATGATATTTGTTTAAAGCGTTGGTACATATTATGTAAAAAAAAAAAAAAAAAAAACAATATTTTTTATGTACCATCAATTCCAATTATCATAGAGTTTCTTACAGAATTATTTAATTCAGGCGCCCAATACAGCACTATCAACAGTTAATAGATCCACTCTCTCACTTATATTGGGGCCAATATCAGATGATGATCGTATAAAAAAAAAAAAAAAATGTAAAGGTGGTTACAGGCTTAGACCGCCATTACCACATTATAATATCAATTGGGATGTGACTTAGGTTCTCAATCATTTGGATTCATACTTTCCGAACGAAAGCTTTCAACTGGACCAATTTTCAATGAAATGTATAACATTACTAGCTCTTGTAACGGCGCACAGAGCGCAAACACTACCAAAAATTAAGATCCATTTGAAACATAGTATTCCTCTCAGATCGAATTATAATTAAAATATCTGAACTGATTAAAACTTCCAAAGCAGGTGTGAATTAACCAAGCTTGTTTTTACCATATTTTGACGAACGTCCTCAAATATGCCCTGCCAGGACATTAGAAGCATATCATAGTAAGGACAAAATACTTACGCATATCCAACTCTCTTTGCATATGGCTTAAAAAACCCCAAAATAGTATTAAAGCCACAACACTTGGTCGTTGGATAAAATCAACTTTAAAACATAGCGGAATTGACATATCTATCTTTTCTTCACATATCACAAGACTTGCTTCAACAATTCAACATCCCTAGCTTACAAATTATTATTAAATGATTAGGTTATTTTATTTTATTATTTATTAGGTGTAGGCATTGACGCCTTAAGGAAATCTGCGGGATGGAGTGACAATTCCGCTACCTTTGCCAGATTCTAGAACAGAACTATTGCTGAATTCGATAAGGATAACACAGCTCTTGCTAGAGCTATATGTCTACAGTAATTAAAATAATCATGATTTATGGTTATCTATGCCTATCAATGAGATTTGAAAGAAATCTTAAATGTGCTGTTGTTACTATTAATATAATAATACGATTAAATAACTAACAGTTTACTAATTCTGATATTTCCTATTATTCTCTCAACATCTACATTGTGTATTATAATTTTAAGTTACTAATATCGAGGACGAAACACGAGTATAATTAATGATTAAACGAACTTACCTGTAAGTGAAGTTCTATCATAATTATACGAAGGGTTTCGTCCGAAGATATTAGTAACGTACTCCCGCCCGCCCAGACCCAATCGGAAATATCATAATTCTTATTAAGCTCTAAACTAAATGAAGAGGAGCAGATGAGGGTGGGCTCGGGAAAATTATGCAAAAAAAAAAAAAGTGTTGCCAATAGCGGCTACCTTTTTTCCCCAAACAAGTGACGAAGTGGTAACACTTATGCGTTACTACATTGTGTATTATAATTTTAAGTTACTAATATCTTCGGACGAAACCCTTCGTATAATTATGATAGAACTTCACTTACAGGTAAGTTCGTTTAATCATTAATTTTAGGGTAGGTCGTGGGTAGGTCAATCTGGAAGGGAAAATTACAACTAGACTACAAAAACAGTCAATGAAATGACCTCTTAGACAGTACGTGCAGTACGTCACCGTTTGCGGATAACCTAATAGCAGTGCCAACAAGATTTATATGGTAAAGTGTCGAGTCGAGAACTCGAGGGAGGCCAATAAAGAGCGGTGGTCGGTTTATTCTACTGATCCTCGAAATAACAATAAAAAACTAACCAATCCTGCAATGTGGAGCGGTCGACAGTGTCCCAGCATTATAAAATAAATATGGCTTACTTTATATTATTAAATAGGAAGTAAGTACATTATCGTGTACTAAAGTAGCAGCATTAAAAGATGGAGTTCAAGTTGAAAACTCAGTCAAGTTGTTTATATTGTAAAATTAAAACTCATAATATACCTATGCTTTAAGCAATTAAATTGTTAATTGTAATACAAATCACGTTCATCTTTGAAAAACGTATGTTCCATTGAAATTAATATTTTTTTCCTGGATACCTACGTATATGAAAACGCTTCTTTATTTCACGTTTGAATATAGAACCCCAATTTATTATTCTCATAGCAAGAATTCTGTATGCAAGTGATACGAGCCGGAAGCTACATTCGCGAGCGATACTCGTGAATAGAGCGAACAGGGGCGCTCAGAGGGCGCTGCGAGCGCTTTCCCCATTCAGCGCCGAAACGTGTGAAGCGGCGCGCTGGAGCGTGGAGAGCTCGGCAGCGCTACTATTGAACCATTTCATAAATATATTATTGTTTAAAGAAAAAATTGTAATACTTACGTGAAAGACGCTAACGCCTACAATTTGTGAATAGCAATATCTTTTAGGCGAATATTGAGTAAATAATTTAACATAACTACTGCAACAAAATAGAATACTATTTTTAATTAATCGTAGCCTTTCTAGTATTGTCAGGAACTGCCCGACATGTTTCGAACTCATTTGGAGCTCTTCATCAGGGGTAGCTATCCGTGCTGCTACGCGACTCGCGACCCACTACACTTTTAATCGCTCTTCTTGCCGCCCTCTGCGCACGTGCAGATAGCGCGGCGCGGGGAGGGCAGGGCTCTTGCGCTGTCACTACTGGACTGTCTGTCACTGCATTTCACTATTACCCACTGATACCACGCACACTTGACTTATTGTATCAACGACATTGTCTGAACGCGAGATGTTTTTTAACGCCGGAATCACAGGTTTCCATGCTGGGGGTAGAGTCCAACCACCGTCTCGGTTGAAATTCGGGCGCCGTCCAATTTCGATAGCTTCACGTATCTTCCGTTGTACACAGCGTTTCTCACGAACCAACAACCGTGCCTTATCGAAACGTACGAAATGGGACGCACCGGCCTCGACAACATGCTCCGCAACAGCGGAGTCTCTCGTATCCATTTTTCTGACACTGCGTATATGTTCAGACAATCTTGTAGAAACATTACGTCCCGTCTCTCCTATGTATGCCTTGCCACACTCACACGGTATTTCATACACCCCAGGGGTTCCAAATGGATGGCAAGAGCCCTGCCCTCCCCGCGCCGCGCTATCTGCGCTTGCGCAGAGGGCGGCAAGAAGAGCGATTAAAAGTGTAGTGGGTCGCGAGTCGCGTAGCAGCACGGATAGCTACCCCTGATGAAGAGCTCCAAATGAGTTCGAAACATGTCGGGCCGTTCCTGACAATTTTTAATATTAGTTTTTATAATTAGTCAAGATGTCTCACGATAGTTTTAATAACATTAAATACAAAGAATTTGTGAGTTTCTAGTGAGATTGTAACCGTAGTAGGATGTAGGCTGGAAAGCGCATAATAATGGCCGACTTTATGAACAAATGCATGCGCTGAAGCAGGCGCAAAAATGATCTAATACAAACGGGTGTTTTATTCCTAAATGTTCAGTTATCTGCTTCCCTCTGTCCGGGGGGACGCTATTTTTTGGATTTCCGGAGCGAATACTTACAAAACTGCTGACTTTATAAAAAAATAGTGTTTAGAGACCCCTATTATTTTTAAAAGACCTATTCAACGACACCCCGCACACTAGTGTTGGAACGAAAAAAATCACCCCCACTTTAGGTGTACCTACCTACGAGAGGTACCCGAAAAAAAGTTTTTTTCTTAGTTTTTATTTTACCGTTTTGTCGGCGTGGTACATACACATACTCATACCAAATATCAGCTTTCTAGTAGGTACTAATGGTCACGGAGCTAAGCCGCGGACGGACGGACAGACGGACATGGCGAAGCTGTAAGGGTTCCTAGTTGACTACGGAACCCTAAAAATTATTAATCGTTATTTTGTTATAAGGTTATACTTAATATTAATATAATTGACGCAATTACTTTTGTAAATACTCGTAAATATTCCTGACTAAGTAAGAGTAGGTAGGTATATTAAGAAAGAGACGAAAAGATTTTTTGGTTAAAAACAAATGACATGTATCTGCAATGACGTGTATAAAAGAGTGTCCACCTACGTCAGAGACTCAGACCTTGCATTGCATAATATGCAGTGCAGACATAATCAAGTGAACTTGCATGGCCATAATTATGTCCGTAGACGTTGTTGACTTTAGGGTGAAATGGTGAAAATGAGGCTTAAAATGACAAAAAAGTAAGGCAAACCTTACTTACGTTGGATAAGGTAAACTATTCTGGTTTGAGAAAAAATTAAAAAGGATGGTCAAAATGTATATGTGCATTATAATGCACATTGCCAAGTTGAGACAATATTTTTATTTGAGACAACTTTTTTATACATTTTGTATGGGCGTAGGCGTAACAAAGGTGAAAAAAGCGGAGTTTTTTATTCTCATTTTTGTAACTTCTTCCTTACATTTTATTTGGGAGTAACAAATCTGGGAAAACGAACTTTGACATGGAGTCAAAATCAAAACGTTTATTCTGTAAGTAGGACACATTCATATGTCTGAAAAGTGGGGACATAAGGTACAATAACTCTGCATCCACCCTTTACTCTAACAACCTTATAGGAATTACCAAATTTACGCCATAATTCACTTCACATAAGTTTTGCACTTGCGATAAGTTGCGATAAACAACTTGGGTCCTCTCAATATTAGGTAAATAGATAGGTATATAAAGTGTAAAACAGGGGTTAAAAAAGCCACCCTCGCTTTATGACTAAGAACCAAAGTCTCCGACAGTAACAGACAATCTAGTGGCGAAAGGGGAGATTTAATTTTGGCAGGAAATTTTCCATAATACCTTCGGCTTTCCCTCATAAACAAGACTCAAAACAAACAAGGGGAGCTCTATTTGACGAAGCCCATTTCCAATTCCATACAACTTAGATATCTGTCTTTCGTTTCCACTGTAGGAGCATTGCTAAGAGAAGGGTTTGGGTTTCAGTCATTGTACTTACCGCCTTATTATTTGATTTGATTTGATTTGATTTGATTTGATTTAGGAAGTAGGTATGAAGTAAGTTCCTACAGTGTCGGTACCTAGATGTTTGGTAGCCCAAAAATAAATGGGTATCACGCTCATTTTCCCCACCAATTGGTAAGAGTGAAATAAACTTCACCTTGAGGATGAGGTGCATTGGCGTATCTAAGATTATTTTTCAGACGGGGTCTGATGCGTAGGGGCCTGGCCATATGAGTTCAGGCCATGAACTTCTATCGGGGCTAACATCCCAGGGTGGGCACTAGACCACATATAGATCCCAGGGTGGGCACCGAGAAACTCACCCATCCCCCTAAATACGCCTATGTTGAGGTGTTTCCAGAGTAGAAGCGGTTACCTAGACAGGACACTTAATATATAGGTACGTTTGGCTCACCTAGTCTTGCTCACCCCCTTTTGTATTCAGACAATGAAATCCCCAATAAACATTATCCTACTGGTTCTACAAGTCGACATCCAGTGGACTTCGATGTCTTTACGAATTCACCTGTCTATCTTTGTCATCTACACAAGGGACTAAGGCAAATTTTCTTGACTCTTAGTCTGTAGTCCCATACTTATCTAAGTTTAGAAAGATTGGGTTCTCTAGGCTACTTCACTAGAACGTTTGACTTGCGACCTTTATTATTATACCATATACCATGTCGCGATTCACGCATTTCTTTGAAGACCACCCCTTTTGACTCAAAACAAAGTGAGTTTACTTTCCGAACGACGTCACAGTGTACCTATTGACACAACTGCGAGCGCGCAGCCGACTGCACCTACAATTTATTTATAAGTAGGCATAATTTAGGTACAGTAAATTTACGACTAATTAATGCGTAAAACGTAGCGTGGTGTGTCTGTAGTAAAATAATCTTGGTTACCCCATTGTTATGAGGCAGTAATAATTCTTGGCGAGAAACGAAATTTAGCACTTTCGTGTAACAGGAATTGCCGGTAATCCGGTACCCGCTTTTTTCACATGTTTCGAATTATTTATTATTCCTGTACGTAAGTATAAGTATTAACTAGCAGGGCTGGCATATCTTGCCGCGACTTGGCTTGTCGCGCGACTCAGCATCACCCGTCTTGCTCGCACAGTTTTGAGAGGAAAGTGACAGGTAGTATTTGTCACGCGTCAAAGTCGCGAGTCCCAGTTATGCAGCAGAGCCTAAATTGAATTAAATATAGGTATTTTTCGTGACTCATTTTACAAGTGACTAATGACTTATATATACTGAAATTCTAACGAAAACAACAAACGAAAGACCAGCCATGGATTGAGACACCAAATGAAATTAAATGATGGACGGCACGAAATAATTTTAGTAATCTGTACCAATACGATTTAAAGTTATTATTATCAGTTCATAGTACGTACTAGTGACGTTGCTTATCAGCTGTGCAAGCAACGAAGCATACGTCACACTCCGTAGAACGCGAGCCGCTATTTCGCCGAGCCCGTCACGGCTGAGGTGTCCGAGTGGTTAAGGAGTTGGACTTGAAATCCAATGGGTTATACCCGCGCAGGTTCGAATCCTGTCCTCAGCGGATTTTTTGTTATTTTTTTAATGAATTTATTAGGTTAACCAAGCGATCTAGGGTCGTATTCGTCTGTCGATAGCAAAAATATTTTGCAAAGTATATTTAAGTGAAATAAAGTAACCTATTAGATGGTTGAATCGTATTTTTTTCACAATTTTTTTTATGTATTTTGTATGTATCGTATAATATATATGCGGCCTCATCGTGTCTAAATAAAAGTCTATAGCACGTTATTTCTATACTCTAGGTATTGCATGGGTTATACTCGTAATATGCTTTATATTTCACTATAGAGAAGTAAAAAAAGACTTACCTATGACTTCTTCTTCTGTGCGGACGGAATTATTTGATAAAAACCGGCCAAGTGCGAGTCGGACTCGCGCACCGAGGGTTCCGTACACTTTCCATCCCTAAGTGGTTAAGTTAAGTTTGCACCTGGTATGTATAGCGCCCCATATAAATAATAATAATAATAATAATTCGTTTATTTCAGGCATCAAAGGCCCATAGATAAATACCTTACAATCTAACATACATATTAAATATTAAAGCACTAAACAACTAGGTCACGATGTGTTGCGTAAGTCCGTGGTGTTGGGTAGCCGACCGCGGAAACGCCGGAATAAGACACCTTTCGGCCAAAATTATTCCTTCATGAAGGTCGCTAACTGGTCAGTCGGAACTCTCAACACATAAGAATTAAAATTCACTTTGTGACGAGACTCCAACTGCACGACCCTCAGGATAATTCCGGTCTTCACACGTACATACTCTACGATCTTCTCGGCCTTCGTATAAATTAGGTGCAAAGTTAGGTATTAAAAAAAAACTACTTACTAGATCTCGTTCAAAACAATTTTCGTTGGTAGTTTTTATAGTAATGTACATCATATGTTTTATTTAGATTTTTCATTTTCTTATTTTAGAAGTTAGAGGGGGGGGGACCAACTTTTTTCCACTTTGGAAGCGTCTGTCACGCAAACTATTCGGCTTAGAAAAAAATATTTTAGAAACCTCGATATCATTTTTGAAGACCATAGATACCCCACACGTATGTGTTGTTAGATGAAAAAAAAAAATTTGAGTTTCAGTTCTAAGTATGGGGAGCTCCCAATATTTATTATTTTTTTTTTTATTTTTGCATCAAAATCTTAATGCGGTTCACAGAATACATCTACATACCAAGTTTCAACAGTATAGCTCTTATAGTTTCGGAAAAAAATGGCTGTGACATACGGACGGACAGACGGACAGACAGACGAAACGGACAGACGGACAGACAGACATGACGAATCTATAAGGGTTCCGTTTTTTGCCATTTGGCTACGGAACCCTAATAAAAACGATAAGCAATTAAGCACGCTCAAAACAAAAACAGGCCAAGTGCGAATCAGACTTGAATGACAAATCCAGACTAATTAATTAAGTTCAATTAAATTATATTCAACAAAATTATGTTCAGTATTTTAAATATTCTTGGTTATCTAATCCAATAGAGACAGAATACTATATCTATAAAACCAAGATCCTGAAATACCAGTGAAATACTTTATGCTGTAGGCTAATGGATGTCCGTAGTAAGAACCTCAAAGAAGCCCAAGTGAACGAAGAGACGACCCAGGACCGAACAGCCTGGAGACGCATGATACGGAGCTAGTTTATTTTGGGAAGGTTGAAATTTGTAATATTTCACGTTTACAACCCCCGTTATACCTACCTATCCAAGAATAACCTTACTGTGGCTTAGCGTAGGGAGATACGAACATCGCTCTATGTTACAAGGAAAATGCCGAAGGAAATACCTCGTTAAAGTATTCGTTACATTCTAGGAATGGCAGAGACGAAATTCTAGGGTTATTACGATTATGAGTCAGCTTCTGCGAAGTTGGTGGTCCACCGCGATAGCACTAATGGAGTTATGTGCCACGCCTGCCTGCGTCAGTTAATGGAATTAAGCATTAAAATAACGGGAATGTTATTTTTAGATTACATTTGTGGGTAGAGCTGGTTACTTAGGCCCTTTCTATGGAACAAATAAATAAATTTATTTTTATCTCTAAGGCTTTTGGTGGCTACAAAAAATGTTTTATAACATAACATATCCGATTTTTTCGAGGCTTGACAATTGTCCTATAAATTAAGTACTTAATTGTCATGTAGATTTTTTAATAAGCGTAATTTGTAAATCTAGTTTTAACATTAATATTTCCATACTTGACATACTTAATGATTTAATTCTGTATTAATGTACCCACAAACTTCATGAGAGTTATTAATGTAATCATTTATTTTAGTAGTAAAATATAATATTATAAATAATGACACAAAGGTAAATTAAGAAAGAAAAATTGAATGCGATCTACTACAATCGAAGCGGGGTTTGAACCCGCGTCCTCTGCGTTTCCGGCGCATTGATCTCCCAACTGAGCTATCCGAACGCTACGTCAATGACACCAAATCTTTCATCCCTTAATTCTTTACGCCACTGGAGCGCCCTCTGCGTCATATATGTTTTTGAAATGCTTATGCGCATTAGCCATACCCTAGGATGTGCGTTTTACACACACGATCCCCAATCCCCATTGCTTTACAGCAAGTGTGAAGACTGCGAGAGAGATGGCGCTGTTCTAAATATTTGTATAGAATCTTTTTTTTTTTTTTTTTTTTTAATATAATATTATTGCGCAACCTCAACCGCAGGGACACATAATCTACAAATGTGCAATAAAAGCCCATATTCTATGGCCATAAGAATATACAACAATATACCAGGAAACATATTGGGAGAAGAAAAGTTTAAAATCCTTGTAAATAAATTGAAAACATATTTAATAAATAAGTGTTATTATAACATTAACGAATTTTTAATTGATAATAAGTACTTACCATAGATAATTGTTTTGTTTTTGAGTAAAAATGTTTTATAGTTAGGTATAAGTTCATCATGACACCCTGTAAGGGTATTGCAGTTTACTTAGAACTATGATTGTACATACATATACATATTATATAAGCTTAAGACCTGCTAAATGTAAGACTTCATGAATGCAATAAAGTACTATTCTATTCTATTCTACCTTTAATGGCTGATTATGGCGACATATGATCGTTCTTAAGACCTTTTGTAATACCTACTCATAATCTTACAATAAAAATATGGAAATTGAAATGTGCAAACACAAAATACATTTTCCTTTAAGTAACGATAAATAATAATATATATGTAAAAAGTAAAATTGTGTGATTAGGAACTATTAACATGTATGATTACATTAGCGTAAAGGTCTTCGTCTACAATAATAAAGCAGTATCTATTCCTTGTGCCTATGCTGGTTTATTTAAAGTTTATAAACAGTATAATAATAAATAATAATAAATATCAGACAACCTCACACAAATCAACCTAGTCCCAAATTAAGCTCAAGAAGGCTTGTGTTATGGGTACTAGGCGACGATATACATACTTATATAGATAAATAAATACTTATATACATAGAACATCCATGACCCAGGCACAAATATTCGTGTTCATCACACAAATATTTGCCCTTTCCGGGATTCGAACCCGGGACCGTCGGCTCAGTAGGCAGTTGCTTAACCACTGCGCCAACCGCGTCGTCAAAAGAAAGAAGTATACTTCATGAAATTGGCAGTGTCAGCATGACAGTGTCAACTGACTTGGCACCGTTGGTTTTTCGTCAGTTGCCATTGCGACTTGGGCTTCCCTTTTTGCTTACCATCAGGCGAAGTGGAGCCACTATGTTGTGCCGTCATTAGAAAAAGTTTTGTATAGTAAATATACGTTTTAAATATACAAGTATACGTTTTATTCCCTAGGTTGTTTATCAGTAAGCTCGTAGAACACATACCAGATGCAGGTGGTTGCATTTATCAATTTATACTTTATTGTATAATACAAAAAATACAAATGGCGATCTTAATGCCTTAAGGATATCAGACCCTCATACGCGTACACATGAGAGAAAGCTTAGATGATAGATGACGTTTCGATATCGACGTCAAAGTAGTAAGGTGCTATATGCTCACGTGTGAAACATACTGTACAGTAATATATTAAAGAAGGTAAGACAAAACAAAAATTGATGTCACAATCATATAAATAAACGATCGCAATAGACACCTTTCTAGAACAATTTTCTTATCCAGTTTCTGCATGCAAACTTAGCGTGAAATATGAATACTTAGCGCATTATTTATCGCCATTCATAAGGACTCGTGTTAATTTATGATTATGACTGAAAACTCGGTGTTGTTGACCTGTTATTTTTTCAGGAAAGGTTTTAAAATGTTCTAAAAAAAGAAATAAGAGTCGACCTTCAGGCGTTTAAATAAAGTCGATTTCTAGTTTGTGCTAAGTTTGCGCAACGGTAAACGTGTCTACTATAGCGAAATGCGCTTTAAGTGAATGGGCTTTGATTGGTAATGGCTCGTTGTGTAAAGTGGGTTAAGCAGACGGTATTTTTCGCGGTAACCCGGTGAGAGCTTTCTCGGAAGCTGTTTCAGCGGAGGCCGCGTACTTTAGGTGAGCTTTGTGCCGCGCCAAAAACTCGTTGTTGCTATAGTAATAGTTTTTACAAAAAAGCGAGAAAAAAGGCGCAGTTTATAGTGACTAGTTTATTCTATCAGTTATTGGGCTAAGTTATTGTTTGTTATACATTTTAGGATTCGGGAGATTAGTCTGAAGTATTTATAACCAAATAAAACAAATTCAAACACCCCCGATAGAAGTAACTGGTCATCATGAGACCATCTTTTGATGAGTGATAAAGAAAATAATACTAAAATTTTACACAGAACAAAATTTGGAACTGATAGTTTTAATATTGGTCGCGATCATGTCACTTCAGTTCCAAAGAAATTTGACTATCTTAGAGGCGACTGTTTCTATTTCCAACTTGACAGAAAAGACTTCCGGACTTTCTCCCACGTCACGTCACGTCAAAAGACTTGTATAGATAATATTCTAAGTAATATCCAAAATGTTAAGCCACTAACTCACAACTTATGTCTTTCGGATCATAACACTGCTCAGTCTATTGAGGTAAGTCTTACTTGCACAAGTCAAACAACAAATAAGGCACACCATTTTGAATATAAGTACGACCACAGCGATGAAAATGTTGCAAAATTTACTGATTGCGTCAATAGTCTTTCGTTCTCGGAAATTTATGAAATAAAAAGCGCACGGGAAGCATTCAACAGCTTTCATGACATCTTAACACTATTTTATACTCTATGTTTCCCAAAAATAAGAATAAAAATATGTCACTTTATCAAGAAGCCCAAATGGATTACTAAAGGTATTCGAAAGAGTTGTAGAATTAAAAGGTCTCTACGGCAGTGTTATTATCTGAATAAAACAGCGGAAAATAAACAAAAGGTAAAATTATATTCTAAGATTTTAAAGAAATGTCTATATGGTTTACAAAAACAACATAATAAACAATATATCTTAAACTCAGATAACAAAGGCAAGGCATCATGGAATATTGTAAAGCAAAAGATTGGTACTACGGTTAAAAAGTGCGATTTCAAACAATTAGTCGACGTAAACAATACTTGTATATCTAATGGATCTGACATAGCCAATACATTTAATGACTTTTTTATATCATGTGCATCTAACAATTTAGGTTCTAAAGGTAATGTTAATGGTCTGCAGGATTCTGTCTCGTCAAGCATTTTTCTTGCACCTACAACTCCAACAGAAATTTACAAGACTATGTCTCTGAAAAACAAGAAATCGACTGGTTTTGACAATATTACGATCATGTGCCTGAAATCAATTTCCATGAAAATAGCCGAACCTCTTTCGCACATTATAAATGTATTCCTGGAACAAGGTGACTTCCCAGGCAGACTTAAACTCTCTATTATAAAGCCATTACATAAAAAGGGCCCAAAAACAGACGTCGGGAATTACAGGCCCATCGCGTTAATCCCTATTTTATCCAAGGTATTTGAACGTACGATGTACACCAGGCTGCTAGGGTTTTTCGAAAAACACGACGTTCTAGCCTCGGAACAATATGGTTTCAGGCAAAATAAATCTACCATATTAGCTAGCTTCGTACTTTTAAAATATGTTCTTTGTAATCTAAATGCAAAAAAGCCTACTTCATGTCTATTTTTAGACCTGAGCAAAGCGTTTGATACCGTCGATCACGAAATACTGCTACATAAGCTGAATAAATATGGCATACGGGGTACAGCAAATAATTGGTTAAGAGCATTTGTATGCAACAGACAACAAATAACTAGAATAGCAAAAATGGACGAAGTAACAAACTCTATGAAAGAATATGATTCCAGCATTAAATACAACAACAGAGGAGTTCCCCAGGGGAGTATTTTGGGCCCTCTGCTGTTTTTAGTTTATATTAATGATTTACCACAAGCGACAATTCAAAAATGCATACTTTTTGCGGACGATACCAGCATACTGTTTGAATGCGATGATACTAATAATACTGAAGTATATGAGACAAATATTAATAATGCTTTGAGGGATGTTATAAAATGGTTAAATAGCAATAAGCTTCAAGTTAACACTCTTAAGACAAAATTTGTTCAATTCTCTTCTACTAGAGCAAAGAAAATAAGTATAAACATCCATTACAACGATGAAAATATAGAACAAGTCGATAACGTTAAGTTTCTTGGAATAAATGTTGACCAACACCTGTCTTGGAAGGAACATGTCCATAGCATATGTAAAAAATTGCATTCTTTAGTGTATGTTCTCAAAACAATAAGGAACAGTAGTTCAGTTGGAACTGCCGTAACCGTTTACCACGCTTATGTATGTTCTATACTTCGATATGGCATCATACTATGGGGAAATTCAGCCGATTTTGACAGAGTTTTTGTAGCACAAAAAAAATGCATAAGAGCTATCTGGGGTCTACGTAACACTCAATCCTGCCGCCCACTTTTCCTTAAACATAAATTGTTGACATTGCCATCTATCTATATATACGAAATAAGTAAGTTTGTGAAAAATAATTTATCTCTTTTTAAATTAAGAGACAACACCAACAAAAGAAACTTGACACATTTCCCTCTGTCTATGCCCGGCCCAAAGTTATAATTATATAGGGACAACAGCCACTATATGGCATGTTTAGTATTTAATTCTATTCCATCGGAAATAAGTATGTTACCAATGAACAGGTTTTGTAGGGCTCTGCGAAGGTGGTTAACTGAGCAATGTTTTTACTCGACTCATGACTTCCTTGAAAAAAGTCCTTGTAGATTGATTAGGTACTAATTAATTGAACATTTAGATTACTATTATTATTTCATTGTTGACATATTATTTATTAAATTAATTCTGGCATTTTATTGATATATACATACTAAAGTTTATTAAGACATTAAGTCAAAATGTGACATGTTCGCGTTCGTAATTAAGTACTTAATAATAGTTTCAATGTTGTAACTTACACTATAAAATTTGCATGCCGGATTTCCGGCTGAATATGTACCCACTATTCGAAATGTATGATTTACGCCTGTACAACTTCTACATATTCAGCAAATAAATATTTCATTTCATTTCATTTCCCTAAAATGAGTCCGTCCGTTTGGGACATATGATGCCACAGATAGACACACCGATACACGATAGGAGTTGAAAACATTCCAAGGTGGTTTAAATCAACCAGATTTAGTTTACCTATTCAAAAAGACCGATGGCTTTGGAACACACATCATTTTTGTGGGCATTAAATATAACTTTGTCGTTTGGGGATTCAGTACTATTGTTTTGGCACAGATTTCACTCTTGAATGAAAATGAGGGTTTTTTTTCCACTGGCATGCTTATTTACTAAAAAGATTTATGGTACGAATGGTATTAAGCAGACATAGAAGTGTTCGTGGTAATAACGTCAATTAACTTAGGGACACCCTTCCGATAAAATAAATATCGATAACTGAATACTTATTCCGAAATGACATTTCATAGTAGCCAATAAGGTCACCAGATAAATATAAATTAACTAAAATATGCTGATTTCTACCCATCAATGTTACTTATATATATTTTACGGATATTCAAATTCAAAATAAAATCAACTTTGACAACGTTATTTATTTTTTAATATTCAATCGAATAATATACGATAACTATATACGGTATATAACTGTATTATTCATAATATACCTACGTTATCTCAGTCATAACATAACTACTGTCATAAGAAAGTACAACTTATCGATATAATAATATTGTGTGGCCAGAGCCTTAGCCAAAGATTTTGCCACCAACACGTCTATGTCTAGTATTAAGACTAGAAGATCTGAATAAGTAAGTATTTGTTTTTCACACGTGGCACGTGACGTGGCACACAAAGTACGTAGGTGCACAGTGACAAATTAATAACAAACTATAAATGTTAGCAATTTTGTGCGCAATTATAATACTATTAGGTACACTAGAGTGTACTAGAGTCCACGACGAGATTTAGGTAAATGTAGGTATATATAAGTGTTTGTACAGAAACGCCACCATGTCAGTCCGAATCCAAGACCAGAGCTCAGAGCCTATCCAACTGCAGCAAGGAGTAAGACAGGGAGACGTAATTTCTCCAAAACTGTTTACTGCTGCACTGGAAGATGCCTTCAAGCTACTGGATTGGAACGGACTTGGCGGTTCTCCCTGTTTTGGCATAATGTTTTTAGTCATAATTTTGCATGGCATAATCTATGTAGGCATAATTGACTTTCCGCATAAACTGTTTTGGCATAATCAAGGTTCGCATAGTTTGATAACGCAGATATTCCTTTGTCATAATTTATTTGCGCATATTTTTGTTTGTCCTAATCATGTCTACACATAAAATAAATAGGCATATTTTCATTTTTTGTCATAATTTATTTGCGCATATTTTTGTTTGTCCGAATCATGTCTACGCATAAAATAAATAGGCATATTTTCATCACTCCGAAAATTTTATTTACTAACGTTCCGAGAACCAGTAGACGAAGCCCCGCTTCACGGGGCTTCTATTTCTGCTCTAAGGGACAAAAGGTAACGAACGAACCTACCTAAGCATTTGTAGGGATGAGTGTGGGTTATGGTTATGGTTATGGGCTCCGTTTTCCGCACTTAGCCCGTGTGCCGTTCGGGCCGTTGTGCGTGCATGTTTGCCAGCTAATAGTCTAGCCAGCCTAACTCCGTCCAGAAGCGCAGGATTCTCCTGGTGTCTCCACAGGCTTCACGAAGTGACCTCGGTGCTTTGAGGATTTCAGCCCGTTGCTTAGCTACGGCGGCGCATTCCAGGATCACGTGGGTAGCTGTTTCTTCGGCCGACAGGCATCCCCTACAGAGGGGGCTATCGGTCATTCCTAGAACATATAAGTGCTTGTTAAGTGTGCAGTGTCCAGTGATAGTGCCTACTACTACTCGCAGGGCGGGCCTGCTTAACGATAATAAGCGCTTTGTCAGGCGTGTGTCCGGGTATGGAACTGTTTCCCGGGACTGCCTGCATGTACTGGTTTCTGCCCATTGATCGGCGTGTTGTGATCGTGTTCTGTGACGAAGCCATGTACGCAGCTGATTAAACGCCAAGGGGAGCAAAGGATCTGGGCCAATTGCCGATGAGTGTGGGTGTGCTCGCATTTCGTTTTTGCGAGGGACGCAGTTCTAACCTAACCTAACCTACTTTTCTGCTAGCATTTAGTTTTTGCGAGGGACGCAGTTCTAACCTAACATTAACCTACTTTTCTGCTAGCAGTTAGTTTTTGCGAGGGACGCCGTCTAATTTAACCTAACCTACTATTCTGATAGCAGTTCGTATTTTTAAGGGACGCAGTTCTCACCTAACCTAACCTTCTTTTCTGCTAGCATTTCGTTTTTGCGAGGGACGCAGTTCTAACCTAACCTAACCTACTTTTCTGCTAGCATTTAGTTTTTGCGAGGGACGCAGTTCTAACCTAACATAACCTACTTTTCTGCTAGCAGTTAGTTTTTGCGAGGGACGCAGTCTAACCTAACCTAACCTACTATTCTGATAGCAGTTCGTTTTTTTAAGGGACGCAGTTCTCACCTAACCTAACCTACTTTTCTGCTAGCAGTTCGTTTTTTGGGGGACACAGTTCTAACCTAACCTAACCTACTTTTCTGCCAGCAGTTCCTCTTTGTGAGGGATGCAGTTCTAACCTAACCTAACCCGCTTTCCTTGTAGCAATTTAAGTATGCCAAGATAGATTCGGACAATAGATAATATGCCAAATACCATTATGCTAAACCAAATTATTCGTAAATATAATCGGCCTAAACAATAATATGCGAATACAATTTCGGACAAACACATTTTCGGTAAGTTAGAACTTATGCCAAATAAGGTTTCTGCCACATTACCATTCGGCGAAAACTTAATATGCCAAGTCTGTTATGCTAAAACATTTTCGGACAAACAAAAGTATGTGACTTAGAGGGAACCCGGACTTGGCATCAACATCAACGGCGAGCACCTCACTCACCTTCGATTTGCAGATGATATCGTGGTCATGGTGGAGTCGTTGGAGAGATTAAGCGTTATGCTCGAAGACCTCGACAGAGTCTCCCAACAGGTAGGTCTGAAAATGAACATGGACCAAACTAAAATCATGTCGAATGACCATGTTGCGCCTTACCCGATAGTGGTTGGGAACTCTGCCCTCGAAGTTGTCGACGAGTATGTGTACCTGGGACAAATTGTCCAGCTAGGTAAGCCCAACTTCGAGAAGGAGGTTAATCGATGAATTCGACTCGGCTGGGCAGCGTTCGGGACGCTACGGCATATCTTCTCGTCGAAAATTCCTTAGTGCCTGAAGACGAAAGTCTTCGAACAGTGCGTGTTGCCAGTGATGACTTACGGAACTGAGACATGGTCGTTCACAATGGGACTCATGAGGCGGCTAAGAGTCACGCAACGTGCAATGGAAAGGGCAATGCTCGGAGTTTCTTTGCGCGATAGAATCAGAAATGAGGATATCCGCAGAAAAACCAAGGTAACCGACATAGTGCACAGGATTGCCCGGTTGAAGTGGCAATGGGCAGGCCATGTAGCCCGGAGAACGGACGGCCGTTGGGGCAGCAAAGTCCTAGAGTGGCGACCACGTATAGGAAAGCGCAGCGTGGGTCGGCCCCCGACTAGATGGACGGATGACCTCGTGAGGGTAGCGGGGTATTGGATGCGGTCTGCACAGGATCGCACTTTGTGGCGAGTCATGGAGGAGGCCTATGTTCAGCAGTGGACGTCTGTGGCTGATAAATAGATAGACTTTTTACTCAAACCAAGATAATAATTTTCTTCTTCTAGATTGTAGGTAATAGTTGTTACCTTTTTTGCACGGGCGTATAATGCACAGAGTCTGTCCGAAAATTTCCGGAAACTTTCCTCATTTCCCATACAAAATTTTGAAAGTTTCCGGAAATTTTCGGAAAAGGCACATCTCTAGCACAGACTGTCAGATGGTCCTGTTACCATGCGATTATTTTATAATTATGTGAAGTACGAGTAATTGGACACTTATCGTCTAGTTCCGATATTTTCGATGCGTGTGCACAGGAGGGGAATCACCGCGTGCTGACTTGCGATTGCCGACAACGGGCTAACAACCTGACTTGACATACATCCGCTATTGCGTCATGAAACATGTGTCAATCTGAAAAACTATGTTTATCGATCCATATCGTACCTAACATCTCTATAACGAGTCAGAAACTAAATGTAAAGCTACGGCGCGAGCCACACAGAAAATACCTGGGGCAAGGACCTCATGCAAAGTGTGTCGAAGCGTCGCGATGCAAGCCAGACGGGGCGAGGACCCATCGCCGTTGCGTGCTTGTATATATACGAAATACGCCACCACGAAATAAATAAATGCGAAATATTCCACGAATGATTAAGTGAAAAAAAAACATCGAAGGGACCCGGCGTCTGCGACGCCTGCTCGTCCTACGTCTTTTCGCGCGCTAATGCGCCAGCTCCGTCTTCCGCTTTTAATAGACGTGGCTCCCTAGGCCCTCGTTATTTCTCGCTTTCGCTCCTCGACAATTGGCGACTTTTTAGGGTTACGTACCCAAAGGGTAAAAACGGGACCCTATTACTGAGACTTCGCTGTCCGTCCGTCCGTCCATCACCAGGCTGTATCTCAAGAACGGTGATAGCTATAGACAGTTGAATCTAAGACAAGCTAAAACTTTGGCAATTTTTAAACATAAACTAAAAGATCACTATTTGTCTCTACCGTAGCCTAATCCTTTTATAATTCTATGCTGTCGTTTTTCATTATAAGTCTAATGTTAGCTGTGATATTCTTTTCATTCTTCCTTTTTGTATGTATGTACGTTTATATATGTCATATAGATACTTATTTGTGTAAGTAACCTATCTGTCTTTAACATTTTGTATGTATAAATTACTTGAAGTTCTTATCTCACCACCTACTACCTATTTTCTGTTAAATTTTGTTTTCTCCGCTACCCAAAGGTTGTCTGGAAGAGATCGCTCTTTAGCGATAAGACCGCCTATTGTCTACCATTGTTTAATTTAAGATTTCTCACGTAATATTTTTTCTTGTTGGTGTGCAATAAAGTATTGTTGTATTGTATTGAAATTTTCACAGATGATGTATTTCTATTGCCGCTATAACAACAAATACTAAAAATAAAATAAAATAAATATTTAAGGGGGGCTCCCACACAACAAACTTGTTATAGATTATAGTACGGAACCCGTCATGCGCGAGTCGGACTCGCACTTGCCCAATTTTTTGTTGTACATGGCGGTTGGAATGTTTTGTCAATGCGCGGGGTAAATAGGTACTTACAGTCAAACTGTGAACACAGTTTTGTCGGAAACTTGCTTAGACCTAATTGTTTGTGCTCTGTATGTATCATAAAAAAATGCGGCGCAGTTTATACGGACAACCAAAGAAATGTTGTTATCAGGCAGCTAGGTACCTATATCGGTTTTGAAGCGGATCGGAGCGGAGACTATACATATAAAAATGTCTTAATTTTTAATTTTAATTTTATTCCGGTGTTCTATCAGGCTTCACAAAATGCAGTCTGATTTTTAATTGTCTCCACTCCGCTTCAGTGGATAGGCAGGCTGAATGGGTTCCGCTAGCCCGACTGGTCTTAAGTCCGCTTATTAGGGTTCCGTACCCAAAGGGTGCTAACGGGACCCTAATGACTAAGCCTCAGCTGTCCGTTTGTCCGTCTGTCACAGGGCTGTCACTTTCCATCTGTAATAGGTAGAGACAAGGGTTTTCTATGTTTATTGTCGTAACTGTTTATTTCAAGAATTTTACATAGCAAAACGGGACTTAATTATGTTGAAAAGTTTCTGAAAACGATTTATCCCGTTTTGTTATAATAATATGTGAAAACCGTGTTAGTTTAAAACAATATACGTATTTATATAAGTTCAGTCAATCAATCAGTCAATATGTTTTATATATGTAAGACATATTAGTAGACACATTGATGATTGATGATTTGGTGTAGGGACGCCCGGCCGGAGACAGGCGGGCTGTCGATCACTTGATTGCGTTCATTCAGCCCAATTCCCAGTTGGAGCCAACGGTTACTGTCCCGGCGGCGCTCCCATACAGCCTTCTTCCTCGAATCTTCTTGTTCTCCTGCAGAAGGAGAGGACATCTTTAAGATTAATTTCCCTCAGCTCTTCTTCTCCTAGTTTGTCTTTTCTGAAGATGCTATAGCGCACTGCTGCATACATGCCACACTCTGCTATAACATGCTTACTTGTCTCCTCTTGTCCACAGTGCGAACAGTATGGATTACTTACTACACCTATGATGTTAGGGTGCCTGTTAAGGCTATTGTGTCCAGTGATTATGCCTGTTAATAATTTGAGATTTTTCTTACCTAATAGTTCCAAGAGATACCTGGTCCTTTTTCTGTTTATACCTCCTAGGATCATCTTCGATTGTCGACAGTCCATTGTCTCCCGCCATTGTCTGTTGGCCTCTTCGTCCATTAACCTAGCTATAACTCCTTTCGTGACTTCTGCCGATATGTGTAGTGCAGGTTTGGGCCTATGAGTTCCCTCTCTGCTCCTAGCCTTGCCATCTCGTCCGCCCTTTCATTCCCTGTCACACCCTGATGTCCGAGTAGACACATTAGTAGTAAAGTGTAATTTTTGAGTTGACCCCTGTACCACTTTGAGTTGACCACCACAACGCAGGCTGTTCGCTGCGCTAGCGCATGGCTCTGTTAACACAGCTGCTGCGCGCGCAAATATTTGACGCACACGCACACGGCTGTCGATCGTGGCGTTGGACGCAGCGGTACATAATACTTTGTTTTGGTTACGTCGAATAATGATGTCAAGTTGATTTGATTATACAATTTTATTTTTACTTGAATGAAATCACTGTTGACTGGTGTTTTTCCTGAGGGTAAACAAACGCACCCAGAAGATTCCTATGCATTTTGATCCTTGTCAACGAATGTACCTACTGACATTTCATATTTACAGTTGAACAATAGTACATGTATACGTAGATTAGTAGTTAATTATCAAATCAGTACATAGCTTGAATTGACACAATATCCCGTCATTGGTTCCCGAGACACGTGCTGGACGGTGGATCGATGGGCGGGGGTGGAGGGGGGCGCATTGAGGCTTGCTCGTGCCATGTGATCGGATTTCAAATCAAACAAAAGGTATTCAATCCCGACTTGTTAAGGGGAGGCTGTTATGAGTTATCAGATTTCAAGACCGTTAGGGCGTTATGCAATGGTGGGACAATGCATAGAGGATGCAATTTAATATTCGAAAAAAAAAAAAAACATATTTCAACGAGAAAAAATAATGTCACAAACACGTAATAAACCTGTTTGATTCTACATTTTATTCCTGGGGAAACAGGAACTTGTAAAATTAGGTATCTGCGCAAATATTATGCTGTATTATATTGGTTGATTAACAAAAGCTTTCAGTGAAAATTTTGCCTAGGTAGGTACTTAATTTTGTACTCTCACCGAACAAAATTTGGTTGATTTTCTATTTTATTTGTGTGGAAACACGGATCATTTAAACTAGGTAATTGTGAAAAATATCTAGTCATCATAAAATCAAATTTTATGCTGTATTCTATATTTATAGATTGAGTATTTCATTCAAAAAATTATGGTCGTATTATTAAATATTGCCGGAGCCCTTTAACTTCTAAAAACTTGTTTCGCCGAAAAATCATTGCGAAGAATTTTTATTCCTCTGCTGTCATACATTTTACATAATTCCTGCAAATATCATGCTATTGATTAGGTTAAGTTAGGGTCGTTTTATGACAATCTCAAACAGTTCACGGTTGCAAAGAAAAATACTTTCTAAGAAATTATCTTTCGGCGAAATTAGACATTCGACGAAAAAATAATTCTTAGCAGTCAATATATTAAGACTGAAATATTGCAAATATTGCTCTTGGTCGGTTACTGGGCATTAATCGACTTTCCGAGAGAGAATACAGTATGATATGTGTACTGTGTGGTGATCGTCATTTATTCAGGACCACAGACTGCGTTAACGAGCCTCGCACACAGCGCACACTCATTTGTTTCACTGTATGAAATAACCGCGACATTCAGCTGTGCACTATTTTGTTATATGTATAGAGGGTTCGTTCGGTATTATAGGTACAAGTGAACTTAATGCTGGCTTATTTGAATCCGGATATGGGTGGAGTTTCGATTACTTCTTACCAGATTCCTGATACTGTTGGTCAACGGCATGTACTCACGACATACATTTTTAAAATCAAGATAATAGATAACATATTTTTTCTAAGTATATCTAGTTGGTCTTTGGAATGAATTGATTTAGAAGCTGCATATTTTCATTTCAATATAGAGCTTAATAATCAGTATAGGTACATTTCTATGTAAGTATCTCACGCGGTCTGGAGAAAAGTCGATTGTGTTATGTGTATGCCAAATACAGACAAACGATAAAGTTAACTAATAAAGGGTTCTGTTTTCACAGACTGAAATACGGAAAACAACCGCGTAAATGGATTATTGTCACTGATCACTTTGCTAATATTGATTGAAATCCGGTTCGGACCGCAGCAGCCGCAGCGCGAATCACGCGCGTTCGGTAATTTATCGTGTTTATTCATAGGTATCCTACGTTAAAATAACATTATGCTGTTATTTTTGAGAAAATTTGAGGCGACTCCATCAAAAATAAGTGCGCATTTTACTTATTTAAACTTTAATGAAATAGTAATGAAATAATGAAACATTATTCTGTAAGTAGGCCAAGGACACCTTTACATTTCTGAGTTTACCGGCATCCGGCATTTCATAAGAGGAGACCACTGTTGAAAATAAACGCCGAAAGAAACTCAACAATCAGTCAATATTATAGTAACATGAACTTAAACCTAACATGTACAGCCTTAGGTAGGTATTACCTACTTGAGTTTAGGTTTATACGTAGTTCTTTAAGAAAACATATTAAAGGTGTATTTATGTAGGTATACATAATAATAATGTGGTATTTTAATTAAAAATATGGAAATGATTCATGATTGATGATTCATTATTAGTAATTCATTGAGAGAAAATTATATATGTTACCGAAATCGACCTAGAAGCATGGAATTTTGCACAGGATTAAGTGAGTATGATTCATCCCATAAAGCAGTTAAATAAAATAGAAATACTTGCGAAGAAAAGTAAGCTACAAATTGACACTTTTTCTTTTATCCGCGACGGCTGTGCAGGATGATATCCGGCACTACACTACTCCCGAAGTTGACTGAGGTTGGGCGAATTATGATTGTGTGAAGAGGCACTTTGCTGCAAAACACATACTTCGGCCAACGTCGCGATAGTGTGTAGCCGGGGGTACAGCCGTTCTTTTTTATCGTGGGCACGGCTGTGCGTCCAGATTTGTTAAGTGTTTTCGCAATTCAATAAGTGATTAAACACTGAGGTCGACCTACGACCTGCGGTGATTCATCTCGGATGATCTTGCATACCAGCGAACCTGCGCTGTTATATAAATTGCTTCGACGCAATACGACTAGCCTATGACATAATAAGGACGATGTTTTAACGATTTAAGAACAATTGCACCACACCAATACCATACGACCTTGTTCATTTGTTCTAAACCAGTAGCAGTACAGTAGTTATCGACCATTTGCCTCCAGCGGATCTTGCAGTACTTCGGTCACGTGGCTAGACGCAAGCCAGATCGTTTGGAAAAGCTCATTGTAGTTGGCCACGTGGAAGGAAAAAGGGCCCGTGGGAGATCACCGACCCGATGGACCGATGCCGTGAAAAAAGCCTGTCAGGAAACTCTACAGGCGTCAACCCGGAAAGCGGAAAACCTTGTGGAGTGGAGAGCTTTAGTGCAACGGATAACGGCCTCAAATGGTTATACGGCCCTCAGTCATGAGGAAGCGAGGAAGAAAAACAAGTACAGCAGGCTACTGGCTGAAGATCTCTCCAAGGGAGAGCAGGGAAGAATTATATTTACAGACGTTATTTGACTCTCAGAAGTAAAATTCTAAATATCTTTTATATAAAATTGACAAATGCTAACTTGTCAGCCTGCAGGGCAGAATTGTAATGTCTACTCTAGGCAATCTAAGGGTCTTTGACAAATAAGCGAATATTATACTAAGTTTGTATGAATTAAAATAAACTCGATGGTTATATGGTTCATTTAATGTCACACGTGTTGAGAACATCACCAGATCACCAGGATTCCTTCGGCCGTACTTGATAAAACACCCCTTAATCTAACTAAATAATATTTGAGGTTGCTTTAAGGTCCCAAAGTGTAAATCAATAATAATTTAGTGCCGTAATATATTTCCGACAAATCGTAAACGGTTTAAATACGTTCCGGCGCCGGCGCTTTCTCACTCCATAAAACAAGTCTGGCTCAGTTTAGTTCCTCTTCTGCTCTATTATAAAACTGTTAAATTGAAAATGTTATTGAAGATATTTTTTAGAAAGGGAAATGGCTATTTGGACACTGAATGGAAGAACAGTCTTTTTTGGATTTCTTGCGTTTGCATGTTGAGTTTTTGCGTATTCATCACAAAAACGGATCGATGAATTTGAACTAGGTATTTTTGGTACACGGGTCGGGTATTAGGTATCCGCAGATGATTATCCTATGAGTTTATTGCAGACTACGTAGAAGCAAAAAAGAGGGTTAATCTTCCATGTGGACGTAGAAGGTGACCTCTATTACAATATAAATGAGGTAAATATAAAATATAGGTAGCCGTTGCATCCTTTTATTGTTGCGTGCGCATCACCGCAGGCGCATGACGTTGACATAACGGCCATTGTCGATACACTTGTGTAACACGGTAAATACTTTGACCCAAATCGTAACAAAGTGAGAAGACTAACTACTATTGATTCTACTCGGAAGCGCCCATTGTCCGTTGACATTAATTTCGCATAGTGTTTGTCTACTGGTCTGTAAAAAATTATAAAATACATCTACGGGAGAAGACCAAACAGTTTACCACCTTAAATCACTCAATTAATATTTACATCAAAGTCTCCGTTGTGCGACGACAGTTAACCTTCCTATAACGTACCTTAAGGTTCTATTATAAGGTTCCTTATTGTATCGTTATATCTAAAGAGCAAATTATTCAATGTATTTGTATTCTTCCCACCATGACCTACGGATGACAGACATGGACTCTTCCTACTCAAAATATAAAAAACCTGGAAGTCTGTCAACACAAAATAGAAAGAAGCTTACTAAATATAAAACAAAAGGATAAAATATCTCTAAAGTGTATACGAGGGAAGACCAAACTTGCCGACGTATCCTACACAATTAAAAAGTTGAAATGGAGATGGGCAGGACACCTAACTAGAAGTAAGACAGAAAAATGGGCAACATTAGTTTCTGAATGGTATCCCAGGGAGGGAAAAAGAAAGAGAGGGCGTCCGTTTCGAAGATGGGACGAAGATTTAAAAGCGGCCGCAGCTCGCAGGGGCAACGTGGAGAAGAAAGTGTCACGATCGAGGCCTGTGGAAGAATTTGGGGGCGGCCTATGCGAAAGCAAAACAATCTTTACCGATGTCAGAAAGTGAGTATGTTCAATAACAATTGTGAATGTAATAAGTTAGAATATATATATATAAATATATAATGTAAGAACTGGATTTAAGATTGTTAATAAAGGCTATTATTATTCACTCATTTAATCATGTTTCTTAGGATAGGTATTTTTTACAATAAATTTATATAAAAAGTTAAATATAAAAAATACATTACAAATATAAACACAATATAAAAAAAACCTAACCTAGGGTGCCGCCGGCAACGGGGCAGGGCCCAGGCTACCGGTGGTTAGGGCTGCAGAGACAGGAACCTCCTGACAATGCGCGCCGTGTCCAGGAGTACCGCCTTCTGTATCTGACCCTTGATCCAGCCATCTAGCGAGAGTCTCTTAAGATGTTTGTCGAGACTCTTCGCTATGAGACCGTTCGCCGAAACGACTATCGGGACAATGATCGTCGAGTCAACATCCCACATGGCGGTCACCTCGTGAGCCAAGTCAAGGTACTTGCTGAGTTTGTCCTTCTCGGCCTTCACGAGGTTCTCGTCATGCGGGATGGTGATGTCGACGAGCACTGCCTGGCGCTTAGATCGATCTACCAACACGATATCAGGCTTATTGGCTACAATAGTCCTGTCCGTGATGATAGATCGATCCCAATAGAGCGTGGCACGACCATTTTCGAGAACTGGCATCGGTGCGTACTTATAGTACGGCACCTCAGACCCCACAAGACCGTATCGAAGAGCAAGTTGCTGGTGAATGATCCTGGCTACTTGGTTATGTCTGTGCAAGTACTCGCCGTTAGCAAGATGAGAACAACCGGAGATTATATGCCTGAGTGACTCACCGGGACGGCGGCATGCCCGACAAATGTCGACCGTACCATCCTTCAGGATATATCTCCGGTAATTGTTCGTCATCATTACTTCGTCCGCAATTGGACAGACAAAACCTTCGGTTTCCCCGAAGAGATCCCCGAAGCGAAGGCTATTATTATTATTATTATATTATTGTATCGTTAATTTTTGTCGCACAACGGAACTTATTCCAATCGCTTTTATTTCGTCGATAACTACGCCTTAATTTCATCCAACGATAGAGTAACATCTAAGTACTACCTAAAGCTATCTTTTTTTCGAGGTTGTTACTTATTATTTGTACTGTTAAGTAGTGATTTTTATTAAAAAATAAATATAAAACTGTAAGAGTTAGCTTAATTTATACTGACATTGTATTAAACCTGATCTAATGTAAATATAACGTCTTCGCCCACATTCTGGAAACAAATTCATAAGTTTATGAAGAACGTAAAATATCTATAAAGATTGAGAAGTTCCGGCGATTCTCTGGGCCGTTTTTAAGCACGCGGGCCCTGGGAATATGGGCTTATTTGGAGCCCTATTAGGCAGTAAATATTTTTTTGGGAGATGTCAGAGGGCCTTCCGTGTAAGATTGGGAACCCACGTGCCCTATGAGAAAGAGGACAGTGTCTATTATTCACGGAGCCCATTATCACTTCAATAGTTTAAGTAAGAAATAATTTACAATATCGGTTCATATAATAGGCTATTTGACTGATGTTCAATTCTACAGCGTACTGTAGTTATATGAATAAAATTAGCTAAATATATCACGAAACAAAGAAAAAAAATCCAGAAACATATATCTTTTTTGGAAATATGTGACTTCAAAGGTACGGAAATTTTATGATTTTTTTTTTAATCCAAAATTAATTTTGAAAATGTTTTCAGAATCCTCATAATTTTACGAAACAATAATTGTATGACAACTATGAACTTAAACGCACTTTTTCACGGTGAAAATGCCAAATTTCTTAATTTTTCCATACAATTATTGGTACCTATACCGGCCTGTGACGTCACTAGCCTGACGCGTTTTGTATGGAGCGTTTTTAGCGCTACGTAGAAATGTTGAACTTTGACGGTCATTTCTGACTTTTAGAGCAGTTTAAGTGTAGTCAGTCCCATATAGACATTTGATCACAATAAAAAATAGAATCGATTGACATCCTCAAAAAAAATTAGTCAACATGTCTATTACAGAAATCTAAGGGAACAACATTGTGCCTAAGCAACTTGCTTGCCTATATACCTATTGCTCGACATGTTTCGAATAGGTCGCGATTCACCATCAGGAGAGCCGATCAGTCGCGGCGGCGGCGGCCAATCAATCAGAAGTGTTTGATAGATATTCGACTTCTATCTTATATCTTATTTTAATATGTTTGAGATTCACGGGTTTTCTATCTAACTTTACTTGCACTTGTTTACCTAAAACTATTCATAAATATTATAAAACTGCGAACGCATGGTTTATGGAAACGAGATCATTTAATTTTGAAATTATTGTGACAAATAGTGTAGTGTCCTAAATAAAACCTCAACATGTATCGTACGATGTTTCTCGCTGACATGAAAAGGCGTTCGTCTTTTATTTTATGCTGAATCGCTGATGATTCACATGTACTTCTGCGTCGCATGGTTTCAAGGACTGCGAGAGATATTATAATAGTCTGTAATTTATGTGACTTTATACTATCGACAACATTTTTATAGAATTTATACACTATAGAATCATATGAAAAAAAAATTAAAAATTATAAGTACTCTTATCCCAAGTAGCACAACTGGGTATAAATAGCTCGTATATCATATCTATTTAGATACTTAAGTGAAATATACCACCATGACTAAGTTCTATATAGGTGGAAAGAACCCTTATGCAACCAATATAGAGCCACGGGGAGAAAATTTGCAGCCTATTTTTGGTTCTAAATAATTAGAACTATGGGTGAAAGTTATGCGAAGTGAACGAATTTCAGTTCGGTCAATGAGTGATACCTAAATGCGACGTCAAAGTTGTGTTATTTAAAAGTGAATAGGTATGTGATATGCCATTTTAATTTTGGATTTATACGTTTGAGGAGTGCTTAAAACTTTACGTCATACTGCCGAAACAAAAAAGATCTTACAGTGTTTATTTTTAATTATTTGTTCTCTATTTGGAACTATCAGGTCTGAAATCACTTATTTGTATCTTGCGAGTGGCAATTGAGACCTTATTTTATGCGTTGGAGTGGCAATAAGGTACTTCTAGGCCTTAAAAGTTGCAATAATTTTTGGTTCCAAAAGGGCCGTAAAATTATCTCTTTAGCCACTATTGGTGATATTTTACTCTATTACCTATAGTAGTCATTTGGAATTAAAATTTCCAAATAAGGGTATATGTTCCCACTTATATGTAAACGTTGCTTATAAGTGACTTTAGGGCCTTATATATGGCACTATTGCTTCTTATTGAGTGACAATTTAAACCTGTATGCAACTTTAAGTAGCAAAATTGACTTCACCCCACTACAAGTGACAGGAGGAACTCATATACAATTTTGAGTTGTGTTTAAAGCTATCAGTTTTATCAAACACTGTTAAACCACTCATTTAGTACATAAAGCTATAAGATAAGCTGCAAAATTCACTAATATGCTGATTGGGATAAAATTTTAATTCGTCGAAATTTCATACTAAAGAATATTTATTGATCGAGTATTCATTTTTAGGGTTCCGTACCCAAAGGGTAAAAACGGGACCCTATTACTGAGACTTCGCTGTCCGTCCGTCCGTCCGTCCGTCTGTCACCAGGCTGTAATCTCAAGAAGGGTGATAGCTAGACAGTTGAAATTTTCACAGATGATGTATTTCTATTGCCGCTATAACGACAAATACTAAAAATAAAATAAAATAAATATTTAAGGGGGGCTCCCATACAACAAACTCGTTATAGATTATGGTACGGAACCCTCCATGCGCGAGTCGGACTCGCACTTGTCCAATTTTTATAACTTGAACACGACACGATTATATATAATCGTAATTATTTTTTGTCCCACTTAATTTAGCAGGTACTCGTTACATAGAAATCTTTGCTACCATACCAATATGACATTGAATAGGTAACCTGTAATTTTCAGCTATATTCTTTTGCGTAACTTACTATTATTTAAGAGTTTATGTCGTCTGTGAAACCGAACTGCTCCGGCGGCGCTGCGGAAAAAGCAGCCCCTTCGCCCTTGCGTTAGAAAGTGAAGCAACTGCGTTCGGTGCCCACGCTTCCTTACAGCGGGCGGGGGCTGCCCTTCCCCGCGCCCCTGGCTTTTTATAAACACTCTAGGGGTAGGGCAGACAGTAGTACCACGTTGTGTCGGCGTTGACAGATCCGAATCTGTGATAAAACTATGCGTAGCAATTACATCATCGGGACCTATTTATTTATAGAATGACTAGAGACCAAGATATTATATAGCGTAACCAGCTATTCTTTAAATCTCCTACATACAAACATAGATAAATTTAGTCATCGGTTTTTGTGAAATTAAATACTCGATGTAATTGTACCCCGTAGAACCAAATTTTGGTAAAAATAATATTTTGTTTGTCATAGCGCCCGGTGTCGTTCAGTAAATGTTTTAAAATCATTACACATGCCCGCTGATACAGCAAAATTGATAGTTGGCAATTCGCAAATAATAATTCTAGAAAAAAATCTTTTTTGAGGATGATGCATATATACTTACCATTTGTCAAAACATGACACCGTTTGCAAGAACAGAAACGTATGTTCGAAATTCTACAGTCGTATAGTGCCGTCCCTCTCGATCTCTTGGCAAAGTATATTTGTGTGAGCTTGACTGCACTGATATGACGATCGAATAGTCCTTCATGCACCTGTGTGCGCTCTGGCCGCTCAGGCCGCTGACGAGGCCACCGGTCGTCATGTGCGGCGAACCGATGACCTGACTCAGCAGTCCTCACGCCGGCATTACACATACGTACACGATTCTTGAAATAACTAGGTATTAAACGTGTACTAATATTTTTAGGGTTCCATGCCCAAAGGGTAAAAAACGGGAATCACTAAGATTCGCTGTTCGTTCGTCTGATTCTGTCTGTCCGTCTGTCACCAGGCTGTATCTTGTAAACCGAGATAATTAGACAGTTGAAATTTTTACAGATTATGTATTTCTGATTGTACAGTCGAGTTCATTTACATCTACACACTTACGAGAACAAAAATATCTGAACACGACTTTATACTCCTGACAATAGATGGTCGACTCGACTACTATAACAACAAAATACTAAAAATAGAAAAAAAAAAAAATTGTTTTCAAGGTTTAATTTACCACTTTGTCGGCGTTATTAATGTCAAATTTCAGTTTACTAGGCATATGAAGAGTTTTTAAGCTATGCCGTGGCGTGGCCACATAGACGACCACGAAATTGTAGACGTCCATTGTTTGACTACACTAATTACTAAAATATTATAGCCAAAAACCTCGCAAAATATTTACGAAATCATAATTCTTACCTAAATAAATAAATAAAATGTTTACTACCAAAATGAACACAAGTACATACTCATAGAATAACAACGCATTAAACACTATCTAATACGACTTTTTCTTGTGGTTTCGTGCATTCGTTCGTTGAGAGACCACTTCTTTCTTTCAATAAAAAGTCATAGTAAATAATATTGAAACAGCGCCTTCACATATTACCTACAAAGCTGCTCCTTTGCCATATGTGCCAACAGCCGACCTCAAGCTCCGAATTCGACCATTTCTGGCAAGGTTCCCTCTGGAAGCGTCGCAAATTAGATTGTCGCATGGCCCGGCAACTAATTTGGAGTACACACACAAAGGCTGCAATGCAGGTACCCCGAGGGCGGTGACGCTGCATGCTGAACTTCAGATTCTGCACAAATTTGTGAAATGTTTCAACATATGTAACCTATAATCTAATCTGCAAGCTTTGAACTTTTCATAGCACGATAGGACGTTAAAGTGCTATGGAACATTAACATTAACATGTAATTCATATCCAAACTCATAGATATTGTTTTTTGACCTTGACTATAAAATTAAAATTGCAAATACACTTATGTATGCGTATGAATTATAGCTCATTCGACGCTGAAACATCTGCTGATCTCAAAAGTATACTATAAGTATAGGCAATATTCATATATATCCGATTCGCGATATGTTTAATTTTTTCTATTTCATAATTAATAATTTTTGCACATTCATTTCGTCAATTTGGTCTTATCATATTTTGTGTAATGAAATGAAATGAAATAATTTATTCAGTAAGTAGGCCACAAGGGCACTTTTACAAGTCAGAATGGGAATCTACCGGCATTTCGCGAGAGGAGACAGCTGTTGAGAACACTGTAAAATTTGTCATCTGCGACTATCGGTTAAAATATTCAAAGATACCAGATAAATCTGTATAAATGGCAACGCTGCCCGAGGCCGTGGATCGTGGGGCATGGCCGTGGACCGTGGGGGAGTGGGGGTGAAAGCACGACGTGGCCCGTGGGTCCATGGAGCGTGAAGCGTGAGCTGTGGACCGGATGACCGGCCTTTCGTGTTCACCCGGTTATTTTAGATCGCCTGTGTTACGGTGTGTTGCCTGAATTAACGGGGTGAGAGCATTTAAAAATACTAAATTAACTTTCGACGAGGCTTCCAGTTTTAAATAGATAGGGAATAATAAAGTAGATATGTCCTGATAAGAGATTCGCTGATGAGCGAAAAGTTGTTAAATTAAGCAAAGCAACGAGATGGTACCTAGCTAAAATCATCAAAATCCTAAATATGAATGTAAATCATGTAGGTTGTGATCTCGAATAATGAAGTAATCCACCACAGCTGAAATAAAAATACATTGGCAGCTGAAAAACAGTTTTTACGGCTATTATTTTGACGACGCGGCTGGCGCAGTGGTTGAGCAACTGCCTACTGAGCCGGCGGTCCTGGGTTCGAATCCCGGTAAGGGCAAATATTTGTGTGATGAGCTCGAATATTTTGTGCCTGGGTCATGGATGTTATTTGTATTAAAGTATGTATTTATCTATATAAGTATGTTTATCGTCGTCAAGTCTCCATAACACAAGCCTACTACTAGAGCTTACTGTGGGACTAGATTGATTTGTGTGAGGTTGTCCGATATTTATTTATTATTAGATTAGATTTTAGATTAGATTAGATTTTATTTATTTCACACATATATACGATACATTATAAATTACACATAGTCAATTTACACGAATCTACACGGTGATCGTCAACATAATAAACAGATTAAACAAATTCAGCAAGTCATAATTCATTAGATAATTAAGAAAAAACAATGTCAAAAATTTCAAAAAATATAACAATTTAAATAATGTCGAATAAATATGTCAATAAATTCACTTAATATACAATTTTTGACGTTAACACTTTCGAACCTAATAATGACGTAAATTTGGAGTTCTCCGTTTTTAGGGTTCTGTAACAAAAGGGTAAAAACGGAACCCTATTACGAAGACTCCACTGTCTGTCTGTCACAAGGCTGTGTTTCATGAACCATGGTAGCTAGACAGTTGAAATTTTCTCAAATGATGTATTTATGTTACCGCTATAACAACAAATACTAAAAACAGAATAAATTCAATATTTAAGTGAGGCTCCCATACAACAAACATGCTCGGTTGCGTTAATTTTGCGCCTTATTTGTATCCGGAGCCATACATACCAGGTGCAAACTTAACTAAACCCGGCCAGTTAAGATGGGGGTAAGTGTTTGTACGGAACCCTTGGCGCGCGACTCAGACTCGCACTTGGCCAGTTTTTTCAGTTCACTTTGCACTTATAGGTCCAGTACCTGGGCAAGGCGCCCTAAGGGCACAATTATTCCTAACTTTAGTTTCCTGAGAAAAGTAAAAACAAGCAACTCAAATGCTGCAATATTGCCTCTTATGTACATAGCTACAACTTTCAAGTTTGGTTTTGTTGTGTTAACATGTGAAAACAGTGTAAGTTTAAATCAGTAGCAAAACGGGTTAACAATAACAAAATCACATACAATTATGGTTTGTTTTTGTTAGGCACGTTACAGATAGTTGTCAAAGTTACAGATAGTTGGCAAAGTTGCAGTTAGTTGGCAAAGTTGCAGCATTTAACGGCACCTCACGGCGCTCGCGTTGCGGCTCGGCTGGCGAGGAAACGCCAAACAATGCAATTTGTTTATTCGCTTGTTGATTTACAATTTTGACGCTGTGTTAAGTGTTGGTCGGCGACAAAAGCCGGTAACGAGCGTGTGACAGACTTAGTTAGTGGCAGCGTAAGTATACACATACAGTACAGTGGTTATGCTCCAGGAATAAAGTTATATATCAAGTATTTTTCAGGGTAAAATTCTCTTCTTTATCTTTTCAGGGTTCCGCACATCAATCGGCAAAAACGGGACCGTTATAGGATCACTTTTAGTGTTAGTTTACCAACAGCAAATAAGTTTGTGGTTTGTGATTACAAAAATATAGGTATATTGAATGTAAAGCATTTTTATATGAACTTGCTTTTTGCAAAATTGTATGATTCTAGGTCAATGGGAAGTACCCTATATATATTTTTACGGTTACAAGGGCTGCTACCCAATGAGTATTTATGTCATACCAATTTCAACTTTCAGTTTCGCGGGGCTTTAGATTATACGTAATCTTTGTTGTAAATTTAATAAATAAATAAATAATAATAATAACTTAACACCGAGCAATGGAGAGGGCTATGCTCGGGGTGTCTCTACGTAATCGAATCAGAAATGAGGAAATCCGTAGACGAACTAAAGTGACCGATATAGCTCACCGGATTAGCAAGTTGAAGTGGCAATAATGGGCAGGCCACATAGCACGCAGAGCAGACAGATGGCCGATGGGGCCGAAAAGTGCTCGAGTGGAGACCTCGGACCAACAAGCGCAGCGTAGGACGTCCACCTACATGATGGACAGATGACCTTATAAAGGTCACCGGAAGGCGCTGGATGCAGGTCGCTTCCAAACGGTATATATGGAAGTCCAAAGGGGAGGCCTATGTTCAGCAGTGGACGTCCTATGGCTGAGATGATGATGATGATGATGAACTTAACACCTCCACAAGTCCCTGAGACAAAAACTCTTGACGGACAGACAGTGGGCCTTTGTTGCCTCCCTCGTTACTATTTTATGTAATTGCAAATAAGCTTTCTTTTTCAAAGTATAATTTTAAGTAAGTACAAATGCTTTTTTAAATATATCATTTATAAATATCGTAAAGTCAAACTACTGACTACACTTATATTGTGCTACAACCACAGACAACCCCCACTAGACGGAGCATGTAAGGCGACCCGCGCGCACCAACGATATGGTACGGCAGAACATTAAAGTATGAACACGGCGGCCACCGTTTAGTTGCGTCCTTGTTTATGATCCATACGTACGTCAACGAAAAAAGAAATTAAATAAATAACATGGTAAATTGTAATGTTAAGTGGTGTAGAGAGACCTCATAAACATGGACGCAACTAAACGGTGGCCGCCGTGTTGGTACTTTAATGTTTTGCCGTACCATATCGTTGGTGCGCGCGGATCGCCTTACATGTGCCTTACATGCTCCGTCTAGTGGGGGTGGTCTGTGGCTACAACAATGCCGGTGCTACGCCTATTATATCGTCAATAACGGCTGTTAGTTTTGGAAGATGCGTGACAGCCGTCACCTCTTCGAGCAGGTACATCTCGCGGCAGCGGAAGGAAGCTGGAAACATTCAATGACAGGTTTACTATTCAATTAGTACGTCGTTACCCACTTACGCATTCATTTATGAGAAAACTTAGTCTGTACGACTCTGTCCCCGCTATATGTATATGAACTCCGTATGAATTGTAGCTATGTCTCCGTATGTATTTTCGGTTGTCCGGTAGAAGTCGGGATTTTTAAAATGATTATCAAAATGATGTTAATTGCATTGGCAAACATTCGAGAGTAATAAGACCTTTAAACCGGCCAAATAATCACCGTGCCACAAGGAGGCCATCGAAGAATGGTGGGGCTTATACGGCTACGGTCACACGGTGGAAGTGGATGACGGCACGCGGTAGGTAGGTAATAACCAGAGCCCCTGAACACCGGCGTAGTATGTACAGTCGAGTTCATTTACATCTACACACTTACGAGAACAAAAATATCTGAACTCGACCCTATTGTTAGGAGCATAAAATCGTGTTCAGATATTTTTGATCTCGTAAGTGCGTAGATGTAAATGAACTCGACTGTACCTAGCAGTTACCGTAGCCGAAACCGGCAAGGGGGTATACTCGTATATACTCGTACATCTATACTGACGACGCGTTTGGCTCGGTTTGTATACCTGCCTACTGAGCCGGCGGTCCCGGGTTCGAATCCCGGCCAGGGCAAATATTTGTGTGATGAACTCGAATATTTGTGCTTGGGTAATGGTTGTTCTATGTATTTAAGTATATATTTATCTATATAAGTATGTATATCGTCGTCTAGTACCCAGAACACAAGCCTTCTTGAGCTTAATTTGGGACTAGATCGATTTGTGTGAGGTTGTCCGATATTTATTTATCTATTATTTATTTATACTATTATAAAATTCTAAATTTGCTTGAAAATCAGTTTTTTATGGAGGGGTCATGATTTCAGGAAAAATCTTAATAGCCTGGCGCCATCTGTTGGTCATAAGTTCCACTGTCCTGTGGCTGGACGAATTTTAACCAATTTTGGTATAGCGACAGCTGGACATCCAAAGATGGTTATAGGATACTCTTTACTAGTCTAGCTTCTAGTATATAATATATATACCTCAAGATCAGCGGGTCTTTGTTGATTGCTTTTATCAGGAGATAAATAAGTGAAAAAGCATCTGTCAATCACACTCGCATTTTGTTGTCGCAAACATTACACGAATCCAAGTGATATCGCCAAAGGTTGTCTGGAAGAGATCGCTTTTTAGCGATAAGACCGCCTGTTGTCTACCGTTATTTATAAATTGTATTTGTCTTGTTTCCTTTTGTAAACTTTTATTGGTGTGCAATAAAGTATTGTATTATTATTATTATCGCCGTCCTTAATAACTATTTTACTGATGAAATAAAAAAAAACAGCAATGATATCAGTGATAAATCGTATTCCAATTCAAAGAAAACAAATTCAAATTCCTTATTTTTGTCACCGATTGGGCCTGAAGACGTACGGAAAATAATATCATCTCTAAAAAACACAAATAGTGTAGGGTTTGACGGAATAAGTACCAAAGTAATTAAACACGTAAGTGACTTAATTGCGCCACCATTACAAATCTAAGTTTTAAAACTGGTGTTTATCCCGATAAATTAGCTACAATAAGACCATTGCACAAAAAGGGTGACGAAGCAAACGCTTCTAATCCTATCATATCTTTTCAAAAGTTTTTGAGAAAATAACTTATAACATCCTATACAAGTTTTTGGAAAAGTATAGGGTTCTTATTGACGAACAAAAGGATTTCCGTAAAAATACGTCTATCAATCTAGTTATACATGATTTAATCAAAAGAGCCCTCACCTGTCTTGATAAAAGGAAATCATGTTGTGCCATATATATGGACATGACAAAGGCGTTCGACTACGTTGATCATCATGTACTACTTAGGAAGCTTAACCATAATGGCATCCGTGGGAACGCACTAGAACTCATGAAATCATATTTGGAAAATAGGGAACAATACACTGAGATCACTCAAATTTCTACGACCACTGGAAAAGAATTGACACACAAATCAACCCGCAGAAAAATTGAATATGGGGTGCCGCAGGGTAGTGTACTGGGGCCCTTATTATTCTTACTTTATATCAATGATATTGTCAATTCCTGTCATCATCCAATGATATTGTTTGCTGATGATAGCACTATATTTATTGAACTCGATACTGATAGCGATTATGAAGATGATGTAAATACTGTGATTAAAAATGTTATTCTATGGTTAGAAAATAATAATCTTAAAATAAATCTAGACAAGACATAAGATAAGACGAAAAGTAGCACCGCCTCTAAATGTTAAATATATAGACAAAGTATTAAATAAAACTAAATTTTTAGGTCTATATATACCTAGATAATGATTTGTCATGGAAGTAAAACTCCATGGATGTGTGTAGAAAACTATATCGTTTTTTATATACTCTCTATAAATTGACGAAAATTTGTGACCGAAAGGCAGTGCTCACAGCATATCATAGTTTTGTCGCAGCAACATTACGCTATGGTATTGTGTTTTTGGGAAATTGCACTTACCGTGATATGATATTTAGAGCCCAAAGCGATGCATTAGAGCCATTACTGGTCTAAATCCCTCACAAAGCTGCGAGCCATATTTCAGATCACTAAATATGTTAACTTTACGAATGTTGTATGTATATAAAAACGAATCCTTACTTGTTTCAAATAAAAAGCCATCTCAAAAATCAAATCTCCGGCTGAGAAAAGCTAAGGTATATGTCCCGATGGCAAAAACAGCCCTGATGAAAAAAAAAACATTTTGATAATGGGTCCAAAAATTATGAATAAACTACCGATAGATTGGCAAAATGTGACATTAAGCAAATTTAAATATTTATTATCCAAAATTTTGTTAGAAAAGTGTTATTATAGTATTGGTGATTTTCTAAATGATGTTAACGTATCTGTATAATATATTTATTTATTTATTTATTTATTTAAACTTTATTGCACAAAATACATAAGTAAAGTACAAATGGCGGACTTAATGCCATGAGGCATTCTCTACCAGTCAACCACAAGGTCAAACAGAGACATTATAGGTGCGGGAAGGGTGTACAACAATACGTGTATAAATACACACGATGCAAATATCGAAACAAAAAAAAACACTAGTTACGTTGATAAATACATAATTATGGGAATATATATATATTTATATATACTATATATGAGTATGAATATATATGAATATGGATTATATATATAGGGTACCTGCTGTTAAATGACTACGACGAGATTTACCTAATTTTGAAGATTCTCCAAAAGGTGCTTGCGCACCAAGCGCTTGAAAGAGAGCTTGTTCTCAGCTTGACGTATACAGAGGGGAAGGGCATTCCAGAGATGAATTGCCTGCACTGTGAACGAATTGCCCATGGCACCAGAGCGATGGGGAGGAACAGAGAGTAGTAGTTTACGGGAGGTACAGAGCTCGCCGCCTGGCCGGGCACTTACGAACTGAAACTTTGATCTGAGGTAATCTGGTGCCACAGGGTCATAAAGAATAGAGAAGAGAGTACACAAAATCCTTAGCGACCTGCGTTCGCGAATCGGAAGCCACTGCAGCTGTCGACGATACGCGGAGACATGATCATATTTGCGTAGCCCAAAAATAAAACGGATACAGTTGTTCAGGAGCCGGTCTAGTCTGTCCAAAAGTCCTTGGGTTACATTAGTGTAGCACACATCACCATGATCTATCACCGGCAGCACCAAAGTCTGTATAAGGAGTCTCTTTGTACTGTGAAGGTTCTGCTTCACTGTTGGTGCTATATGGCCACCGACATAAAAGTAGAGTTGTAAATTGTATGTTTATATTTAGAATAAGACGGTGACATCCGTCAATAAAATAAAATGTAGTAGTTAGTTATCGTGTGGCCTCTGGGCAATAAACATCTTCAAGAAGTACCTTTGCTCTACTTATTCTTCATCTGAAGCTTATCCCCCGGCAGTCGCCACACTTGGTGGAGTCTGCGAAATTTTTAACTAGAGTCACGCGAGTATTGAAAGTTTCCCCGCTCCCAATTAATTTTGTCCACAGATTCTTGGGCATCTGTTACGAATACGTACTGAAAGCTTACGGTTTGCATAGCAGCCGTACAGGAGCGAAGCGGTCTATATGCGCACGAAGCACAACAAAGAATAAGTGCACAATTGTGGTATTGTATGTAACGGAGCGAGTTCGACAGACGGGTGAAGTTGACGAATCTTCGCGAAGTTGAATCACCCATTATTATTTTTCTTCCCATGCGATTTTAATCTGTTTGTGCATTGGATTTGTTTGGATTCCATACGAAAATGGAGACGAGCACAATTAATGGCTTTTCCGACGTATAAATATTGGCCCGTGTGAAAATACGAAATAAAATAATCACAAATGGCAATTACGGTATAATTATTCGGGGACCGTATTACAGATTAATTTCAGACATCGTTTGAGGATGTTATATCAGAGTTAAACGAAGAATTATCGTCGAGCCAAAAATAATGTACAAGAATTTTATCATTGTCAGCGAAAATCGCAAGAATCCCCAATAATTTGTTCCTTTACGCTTGAAGCACACGTTGTTGACATCAGACAAGCAATTGTCAGTGAAAGTATACAATTTTACCAGTGAGAAACATTCAGTTTCAGTGTTGTCAAATGATGTAACAAATGTTCTTAAAGAGTGGAAGACATCAATTTCAACCAATGTCATTAGTTCCATAATATGTTGCTTGTTAAATTTTATTTCCACAATATGTGCTGTGCCGGATCGAGTGCTCGTCAAGAAAATGCAACATCGGGAACAGCAAGCCTGTACGAGGATAGCCGATCAAACGCCGACGAACGCCATGGACACCATGAATGCTGTCCAAGACGCAACGCAGATAACAGGCAATAATGAACCATAATATATAATTTGTAGAATATGTGTTTATTAGGATGTAAATAATTGTCCCATAATAATTATGCTAGGTGTATGATAGTTCTAGATATTAGTATGGTCCTACAAATAATAAATAATCGTTGTACATAAATTATTACCATATAAGATAATCCACCAATTGTCTTCATTGAATTATGTGGTACAAAAACTCACTCCTAATGGTCATGCCAAGAACGTGATAATTCATGTTAACAGATTAAAGAAATTCTTTAATCGTTAATTCTAATTAATATAAACAATTCTATACTTCTAGGGTGTAAATAATAAAACTATTATTTTTCAGAAATTTTTAATTCAGGCTGACAGTACTTGGATGCAATTGTTTGTTGCATTTATAATTATCGCCGTTGTAAATATAATTTAATTTCTTTATTTCTTTCTACTATATTTCAGCTCCATTTCTAGGATATTACTATAGGAAGCATAATTTTTTTTATTACTTGCACTATAAATTTATTGCACTATAAATTTATTGCACTTTGAATTGATTGCACTTTCAATAACTTTACTTGAGATGATTTTAACTTATTACTTTCACAGAGTTCCAATAATTAATTATAACACTTTATTTCCAGCATTTTAATTTGTGTATACTAATATGTTTTTCTTTTTCATGTAATCCAACACTGCAAGGGCCATAGCTGTCCCAGTTCCTCGGGATTTCAGCTGCTGGTGTGACTGAATGCCTCGCGCAT